>CM017464.2:15093757-15693757 GCA_007827005.2 Populus simonii
AGGAAACCCAAATGATTGAGCAGGAATCAATCTCGTCTCTAGCGCAAACAAAAGAAGATAATACCAAGCTAGTCAGAGCCTTTGTTCCTGGTTAGCCTCCAATACCACTAAAAGAAGAAGTGATCTACGGGTCTTCTATGATCTATCCAGAATAACAAACATGTTCAGTTTAAACTCTTAAAGTACCACCCCTCTCCCTTCTTTCCCTTTTCCTCTATTATATTCCTATTGGTTTATTATAGGCATTCACTTATTTTCCACGATGTTGCTATGACTGAGCAAGCAAAATAAAGCATAAAATTACCAGTTGCATATAAAGGCACTGAATGTGTTACAAAGCCACCTGCAGCAACTACCCAGCGAGTATGTAGTCGAAGCACAAGCAGCCGAGCACTCTCGGGGGTGTCAAAATTTGACCCATTGGCATTTTTTACAGGTGCAAACTCTTCTTCCCGTGGTACCTGCACTTCGGTTATAGCAATTTTAAAGTGTAGAGAGAAAAAGGAACAAGGGTTGATGAAGCAAGAGTTGTAAATAAAATCACCTCAAAAAGAGCAGTTGAAGGAGCATATGGGAATGCATCAAATATGAATTGCTCTAGTTTCAATCCCATTGTACCACCATGAATAGAAGGGATTTTTTTCTCAGCTAGATGGTAACTGCATTCACAATGCATGTGCATGTTAAAATCCTCACACTAATTAATAAATAGGTATTATTTCAAAATTTTAAAGCAAAGTTCAATTGGAAACCTAGACCTTAGTTCTGCAGCATCATCATCACATGTATTATTCTAACATGAAAAATCATATACAGCATATTGATTGTATGCATTGACCAAACAGGTGTAGGTAGGATATAATATCACCGCAAAGGAGCTGAAATAAATTCCATTTTGGACAAAATATATATAGAAATTAGAAAGTACGTCAATGATGCAGCAAATATGAACTGCAGATGCAAAATACATGGACCCGCTTGCTATTATGCGGTCCCAAAATGAGCATTAATCAACAAAATCATGCTAGAGGAGTGGTGTTCAGCCCAAAACATGTAACTAAATAGCAGGAAAGAATAGACATATCAGATAGTAATAGTTAAACTTTATTTAATCAAGAGTCACTAACATGCTGTCTTTCTCGAGGCCATTTGCCACTTGATTTAGAAAATCCAAAGTAAACATGTGCAAGCACACCTGAAAACCAAAAGTCACAATAGTTCAGCTTCAGGAAGACAACATTCAGAGAATGTGATAACAAGATAGCACATAGTTTGATGCAAAAGAATGGAACTTCATTCCTGCTCTCTCTCCTCTCTCAGCCTTTTTGGAACTACATTCAATAGTTCACCTCAACAGAAGTCTATGACACGCTGCAATTTTCAAAGTAAATACATGACAAGTCTCGCCTAGCGTATCTAACTAAGACATTATGAGCTTCTAAAGCATAGGAACACCAGTTCACATAACTCCAAAAATCATCGATAGAAGCCTAATGCAACTATAATTGAAGTGGTTAAAAATGGTGAAATTAAAACCAATTAAATAGAAAAAAACTGAAGAAAATAAAGGCTGAAATTGTAATCTCATGTCTAACATCAAAAGTTATTGAGCCCAAGAAACTTATGAATTTCTAGCAATAAATGATTTGAATTTTTCATCTGGAAGTGCAATAATAAGAATTATGCAAACATAAGAGATTAAAAGAAGAAGATACAAATAGACTATACATTACTCCAACAAAAGCGAAGACGTCCAGTTTGTTGGTTGATTGCAGAAGCAAGTGACTGATCCAGCTCACTGTATTCAACCACAGTGAGAGGTCCACCTTTACCACGCCTTACGAAAACACCAACTTTTTCTTGGGGGTATGCCTGTAATCAAATAGCTTATAGTTATTAAGCTGCACTAATTTTGAGAATTTCTGATGTACTAAAAAAAGACCAAATCCAACATTTGATCAAAAATATCCACAGAAGATTAGCTTCTAACTTTTCTAGATTAATATTCAACCACAGTTTATGTCTTTCATTCTTATGACCTATGTTGGCTTGTGGAGCCAAACTCTTGCAGCAGCAGCTTATATTTTTATTAATGATCTTAAATGAATCCAAATATAGATAAAGATTACTACCTTACGGACAACTTTTGCAGCAGCCGCTACACCTTTATCAATGAAATATCCCAGAAAAGCTGGATCAGCTACACGAACCTGCTTTCAATACCCTAATCACTATTTCTTTAATTAAGAAAATTTATAAAAGTTTATAGAATTGAAGCACTGAAAAAAAAAATCACCAGTGCATTGTCAACTCCATAGCAGTCCAAATACTTGATCCCTCTTGAGGCCATATCTTCTAATAATTTTGAATATTTCAGTGCTGCAGAGAAATTAGGATAAAACCAAAGCAATAAGCAGCAATGTCATAATGTGAAAGCGGGGGGAGTCTCCAGCATGTTGCCCTCAATTTTGGAAGGATACCTGAATATACTCCTCCATTCCCATCCGGAGCTTTAGCTACCTGATTTTAGAAAACCAAGTTCATGCAATTGAAAGTTGAAGTAAGATATAAATTTAGACCCTTCAAAGACATGGGAAGATAAAATCATTATTTTGGGGCAAATAGAAGTCATCAAAATGATCAAGAATTCCAGGAAAAATCCAGGGGACCGTATAATCTACACTGGATAAACAAAATCTTTAAAGACTCTAATTAAGCTCATTTACAAAAAGAGACCATACTTTGAATGGAGTCTCCATGATAAATCTACCATCCTTGGAAACACAAGGTATGGTGCCTTGCTGGAAGAAGGTAACCTGCATCCACGAAATGTCTTTCAAATTAAGCAAAAAAGTATAAGAAATAACTGATGAGTACTTTCAGATAGTTGATGAGATGAAGCTTCCATACCTGATTAGCTTCAAGGCCAAAGTACTTGTGATTTTCGAAAAAATTTTGTGTGGCTTCATCAGTGAACGGGCTGGTCATTATGTACCAATGTATTGAAACTGAACTACCAGAACCTGCACGTGATAAATTTTAGGGATAGCATGTCAAATAAGGCTTGCCATTCAGAGCTTTAAGAATAAAACCTTACATTCACTTGAAGCTTGAGCTGCTAGTCTTTGGACGCACAAAATTCTCTCAGCTTGAAGTTGAAAAAGGGACTTGCCAGATGGAAGTCCAATATCTGAAAAGAAAATATATTAAGTGTGATAACAAAAACACTTACGGAAAATTTTGACATATATTTCATATTCAAATCACTAAAGCTCTCAGTTTCAGATATATCTAACTAGTATATATCAGATAGGGCATCCTAACATACTTTTTACATTAGAGAGGAGTTAACTTTAAAGTTATCTAGGTACATATAGCAAAAAGGAGGAATTCAAGGAAATGATTATTGGTATTTCTTTAATTAAAAAAAAATGCATTCGATTTTTTTTTTTTTTAAGAAAAATTGCAGACTTGCAGAGTCAAGAAAATTACAACCTAATGCTCCAGAATCAAATTTATAATTATTGAGTTGCAGAATCACCTATCCAAGCCATTCTTTACTCGATTTTTATCTTATAGCCAACTCAGACACTAAATCTTCTTCTGCTTCAACAATTGTACATAATAAATGAGTACCAATATTTAAATGCACTTCATTTTCTCTCGGACATTTACTGAGTGCATTTGCATTTGAGTATGTGTACATTTGTCCAATTGCTAGCTAACATGCTAACTAAACAAGACAGGATTAGCAAAGAAACTACAATTGCAGAAAATGGCAATTACTCACTGAAACATCCTTTTGGATCTGAACTTCCAAGCCTTGTCCCCTGGATATTTCAGTTATGAAAAACACACCAAAAAATCTGTCAAGCTCACACTAGAAATGATGCAACAAGTGTTAAAAAGGTACAAAGGAGTAACGACACGGAACATAAAAGATCATATGTACATGCAACCACAAGCAAGAATGTGTTATCTGCAACAATCCCAGCATAAAATACATCAATCCCGGATATTTTTTGTAATTCAACATAGTAAAGAGTTCTAGTATAAATCATGGGATGAAAGGAGGCAGTTAAGACTTTTTCTGTTGTAGTCCCCCAAAAGTTAGATGCTGGTCCACAAATAAATGGCCCCAATACATTAATATATATATATATATATAATTGAAGAACATCACTGTAATTGTTCCACTAGTTTCCGACGAAATTTTACTGGTATGGAACTGGATGATATATGTTTAAATTCGCACATTGTTCCATCTCAAGATAATTGGCATGTCAACATGCTCCCATCCACATCTAATGATGCTCAATAATTTTCTCCTGCAATAATTGATCCCAGTACATATGATTTAAAAAAAAGGGCACATCTGCCTACAAATCTTCTGTGAGTATATAAAATAGATGTACAATACAGTATATTCTAATAAAAAAGTGTGCATAATTGCCTAAAGCATCTTTTAGATATGTAACAATTAATCCTAAAGAACAAATCACAGCCCTTGCTTTCCAAATTGTTATCTAAACATATCCATTAGCAAACTGTCAAAAGTGGGCTTCCATCGATAAAAGCAACATTATACCACCCAAGAGAGAGAGAGAGAGAGAGAGAGAGAGAGAGAGAGAGAGAGACGGCAAACCTAATGTAACACTCATTCAATTAATAGTGTGTGATAAAGTAAACAGTGACTGGTTGCTCACTCATTGGTTCCTACTTTTACATCATTAATTGAACACACACACCCAATCATCAAATTGTCTTCGTGTGGAAATCATCCCAAAAAGCACACATCATGCAATAATTATGCTTTTAAAGTGTGATGGATAAATTAATAAAAGAGATGTAGGTATGTATTTCATCAAGCAACAAGCAACAAGCAACAAGCAACAAACACTTTTCAATATTCAAAAGTATAGAATTCACCAAAAAGAAAAGAATAAACGGAAAAGGAAAATTAACAACTCAGCGCTAATTACTAAAGGAAAAAAAAAAAAAGACATAGTACCTGGCCACCAGATAATAGCAAAACAGCCAGCTTGCCATCAGAGATTGCCTTCAATCCCATCTTCCACCATCTCTCTCTTTCTTCTATTGTTCTCTCCTCTACCGTCGACACGGTATTCTCCGGCACCGGCTCAATTGCCACCACCGGTAGCCCTGTAAATTAATCAACGAAACGAGACAGTAAATCACACGTTATGAACTACACATTCATATCAATTAGTTTCAACACGATTAGAGAGGGAGACCTTGAGATCGAAGCGAACATCGAATTATCCGATCCAACCTTGGAAGATCTAAGCTCTGCAATTAACAATCCAAATTCAATTAACATTGCGAGAAAAAAGAGAGGGAAGATCTAATAGAGTGAGATAGAAGGGGTGAATTGACCTCGATGTCCTTGAAGAGAAGTTCTCGCTCTTCAGTAGAGAGCTCGTCCCAGAGGGCAAAAGCGTCTTCCTGGCCATAATCTTTAAGCCTCTCGAGCAACGCTTGTGGAGGTGGAGGAGATCCGTTGTTAGTTTCAATTGGTTCCCTCATTTCCAGTTTCTCTCTCTAAATCTGTCAGGAAATTATCTCTCTCTAGATCTCTCTCTCTCTCTCACTGTGGCTCTGTGTTTCGGTTTCGGTTTGCTGGTTAAAAAGCTTATAGAGAGAAAAACGAAGATAGTGAGTGAGTGGAACAGTAGTAGCAAGTAGCAACAATGTTTGTTTGTTTGCGCGTCCTCTCTAAGCAACTACCTATTCCATCCATTTTCAATTACGGTATTAACCCAGGTTATTTCTCCTAATAATAGTTATTAAATTTGATATTACCCGGCCAAAAGGCTGAGTCAGGAGTCAAACCGCTTGCCCTAGATCAGCTCAAACAAAATTTAAAAAAATATTTGAAATTCTAATCTTACATAAAAAAAAATTAAAAATATTTTATATGTATATAATTTATAATTTATATATATAGTTATTCCATAAAAAAATAAAAAATAATCTATGAAAATAAAGGTTTTATACATACATACATATATATGTGTGTAGTTACCCCTCATGAAAAAAATTAAAAAAATTTCATATGGATATAAATTATAAAAAAATATATGAGGCTAAATATTTACAAATTAATTTTATATTTTTTAAATTTATTAAAAAATATAAAAAAATAGATCAAGTCTCACCTAAATTTTAACCATTTGAAACTCGATGAAAGCTTCATGTAGTTCAAGTCTCGAGTCAGCCCTCTAAATCGAGCTGGGTTTTATGTCTATGCTTCTAGCCGATGCTTCTAATCACTATGTTAGGTATCAAATTACTGTTTTTCTCTTAGGCAAACCTCAGATCAGTCCCTTAACTATACATATATCTCAACGTCTGCATCCTCTAGCTACCAATTTTATCAATTAAGTCCCCGCTCAACATTTTTATTTGTCAAGTCTAAAATGTTAAAATACGCCCTTCCTTTCCATTTATGACATGCAATAATACGAGCATGGACGGAGTATGTAATTACCTTAATTGTGCCTTGATTTATCATAACTTGTCTTAAATTAAAAACAGCGATTAGGCACTCTTAAATCGATTAGAGAAACTGATTAGCATGTGGACTCTCTTTAACGCCGCCTCTAATTGTTTTACTAGAAGAATCTGGTGAGTTGATTGAAAACAGTGGTAGTGTTGGTTGAGAACGAGAGATATATTTCACTACATTCAAGGAGGCACGGGAATTACGTGACTTTACCCTAGAAAAACTGGATGTCGGTCTGCCGACACGGTATTCTTAAATGGATCGAGATCAATGCATTCAGTTCTGTTCTTCTTTGCTTCAACAACCATATTAACCAATAATGATTGAGTTGCATGTAACATTAACGCAGAAAGTAGAGATCAAGAATTGTTCTCAAGCTGTAGCAACTTCTTGTCGCTTGCAAGAGCATCATATAATATATAATTGAATAAATTCAAGCACTTTATGTTATATGGGAGAAGGGTCCAGTGCGCATGCCTCCCACCCTCCATACCCCTAGTATCCTGATGGGCCATGATTAGTTGATTTTTTCAACTCAGCCCTCGCCGTGTATCGAATTATAATCTAATGATACTTCTCTTTTTTTTGTTTTTTGGATCGAAGCATGATGATGCTTTTCTCTTACCTATTAATATCGAATTGAGCCCTGCCCATATATCGAACAAAAACAAACAAAAACTAGAGGAGCCCAGGACACGAGCCACCGTGAAATATTTTTTTTTTTTGCCCGATAGCGAACAAAAATCATTTTATTGATTATGAGCGGTAATGTGATTTTTTTTTATCGAGATCCATTCGTTATTATTAAATTAATTAGAGATAAATAAAGATTTTTCTTCCATTACATGGTAAGATAACCATATTATTCTTGAAAGCAAAATTTCTTTAACTAGCATCGAAGGGCATTTTTGTATTTTCATTCTTGTTTTTTTTTTAATTTTTATGGATTTGACTAAGGGGCAATTTTGTATTTTAACAAATATATAATATGATAAAAAAAAAGGTTGACTCATGGAAGTGCTTGCGCCATTCGGGAGACCCACGAGGCTCCATCCGGTGGCCAAACACTAGCTTTCACGATTTTGATGGAAGCACCGCAAAGCTTTCTTCCACTAAGGGTGGCGCGTGTAGTGGTTTAGGTGATGGTGTATTGTCGGTGACCTCTTCTTTTTTCTTTTCCTTTTTTTTTCTTTCTACCCCTTGAAAGTCGTGTAATACATTCAAAATTTTATAATTGTTATCTCATTTATTGATATTTTAACTTTGGTCCTTATTTTTTTCAAGTTTTTGTTCTTGGCTCTTTTGTCAAATTTTAATTTATTTTCAATTTCATCCTTAAATTCATAAATGTGGTTTGTTATTTTTTGAAATCTAGTCTTCATTCTTTTGATTTTGATTTTTTATTATGGATTCAATTATGAATTTGATTTTTATTTTCAATTTCATCATTCAATTCAAAATCTTTTTGATTTGTACTTAAAAGTGCATTCTCATTAAGGCTTTATATCATCATATTGCACCTAAAGTATCATTAAATTCCCTAACTAAAACATGTTTTATAATAACAAGTTTGATAATATAATATATCTTTAATTTATGATAAATGCTTATTTTAAATGCAGGTATATCTCACAATTAAAAGGATTGATTGATGTGATTAACTATTGAAAGTGAAGAGACAAAAAGAGGACTAGGCTAAGAGAAGAGATGCTGGTTCAATTCCAAACTAGAACACCATTCGGTTATTGGATCATAACTGGAGTTGTAGAACTCAGATTTAGGTCTACTTTATATGGATGGAAAGCTAAGACATAGACCTAAAACTTTCATGCAGAGTCCAAGATTTAATTCTGCCATTTTCAAGTTCAAATCTTAGCAACAATGAAGAAGTCAGAACTTGTCCTGCAGTTCAGACACTGTTCGGTTTTCAGCTCATATCTTGAGTTCTAGAAGTCCAAATAAGCTCTGGTTTTTTTGTTGGAAAGCTAAGACAATTGCCCACAGCTTTCATGAAATAAAGGGCTCAAATTTTGATGTTAGCAATGACGTTTTGGCCAGGCAACAATATCAATAACCAGCAGCCAACAATGTCAAAAACCAGCCACCAAATTAATGGTTGGCCACCAACTATTTTCTTAGTCAACCAATCAATAGTTCTGAATCTTAACCTATAAAATGAGGCATTTGCCATGTATTTAGTCATCTTGGTTTTTAGATCAAGATCATGTTCTTGCTTTCTTTCTTTATATTTTTGTAATACTTAAGTTTTGCTTTCATTAATCTCTTGTTTATGTTTTTCATCATAACTATGTTCTTATCTAGTTTATTTATGTTCTTCTTCTTCATTATATTTAGCTAAGTTAATTACGTCAATGTGAAAAGGTTTCTCTAATGGTGTTAGAATATGTATAGTATAAACTCAACATGGACTTCAATGTTTATATCCAAGAAAGTTTGTTATTAACATGTTTTATCTTTTTATCTTACTAATACTTAATACCTTGCTTATTAAATGGTTAATCTAGATTTGTGTTGTATAACACTTGGTACATCAAATGCTTGATCCTTTATAGTCTTCGGCCGACATCTTTATTATGATAGGAACTTGATTTGTTGTTAACATAAGCTAGCAACATGAATGTCTGATGATATTTATAAGTATGGTGTTACTTAGACAAGATAATTAATATGATCATGTTAATACTTTATAATGAGCCATTAATGATAAATCATCCGATTGAAACCTCCTTTGTGTGTGGTTTCCAGTTGAGTAATAAAAAGAGTTTATATTATATTTATTTGAAATACCATTAGTGAATCCTCTAACCTTGACATCTGTTTTATTATTGTTTAATCCTTACATCAATATCACTTCCCAAAACTCTCTTCAACTACTTTTCTATTATTATTCTCTTCAAATCTTTCTTTTTATTTGTAATTTATACAATTCACCTCTCTGTGGTTCGACTCCGGTCTTGCCGGGTTATTTATTACTTTGACACTTCTGCACTTGGGATAAGACATCAACTCTTTGATTGTGTCAATTTTCTTCGGTTTTCTTTCAATTAGGTTACTTGATCTCATGACCTGAGCAGCAGGTTTGACCAGTTAACTTGATCATTTTTTAAGACTTTTTAATATATATTTTTTTGGTTTTCTCCAGGTTCTTTTTAAAATTAAATTTTGTCATTTTTCTTATTTTGCCTTCATATTTGAATGAACGTGGATTTTTCCCCTTCTCTAAAACACGCTTGCAATGCCAGAAAATACTTTTTTTACATGATAGAAAAATTAACTCGGTTCGCGGTGAAGTGCGAGCCACCTATCTAGTTATAATGTAATGATAATTCTTTTTTGTTTTTGGATCGAAGCATAATGATACTTATCTCTTCCTTTTTGTCTTACTATTATACTAGCTTTGGTGTAAGTGCTTCGTCACGCGGCTGAACTATTTTTTTGTGTAAAAAATAATATTCAATTGTCGTAAACATGTTTTTAAAAAAACAAAAATTTAGAACTCAGGTCATAAAACCCAACTGGGTTGAATAAGCTGGTTTTAATTCAATTAGACAAAAAAAAATAGAAAACAACAATAGATGAATCAAATTTAAAAAGAAAAGTGATTAGGATAACCTGAAGAAAAACTCTTTTTTTTTTCAAAATAGAAAAAACGATGCATCTCAATTCATGGTCATTAAATACAAAAGAAAAAAATGACATAAAAAACCGGTCTTGGTTATCTCGAGTTAGCATGACAAACCTATAACCATGGTCATCAAGGTTGAGCCAACTCGAAGCACTTTATTTGAAAAAACCTGAAGTTTAATTCTCAATCAATTTTTAAAGGATAAAATTGAACAAAGAAATTGATTATGCAAAAGGATTTTAAAAAATAGCAATTAAAATAATGAGAGTCAAAATTCAAATACCAAATAAATTTTATTTTTGATTGAATGGCGAGATTGAAAAGAAAAAAATCAATTAAGAAAAAGACCCAAAAAATCAAAAGAATAAGGATCAAAATTGACATATAAAATAAAAACAAATTTATAATTGAAGGGTAAAATTGAAAATACTAATAACTTTTTCAAAAGGTTCAAGAAAAAAAATCAAAACAATGAGGACCAAATTGAAAGATATAATACCATCAATTTGGATTGAAGGATAAAATTAAAAACAACAAAACTTTTACTAAAAGGTCAATGAAAAAAAACTAGAAATAAAAAAAATAGGGACCAAATTGGAAAATATAATATTTGTAAACTGGGATCAAATGATGAAATTGAAAACAAATAAAATTTCTATAAAAGGGTGGAGAACGAAAATTAGAAATCAAAGAATAAAAACTGATGTTGATATATCATCAACAAAGAGGGCAAAACTATAAATTTAAGGCGGGAAAAGAGAAAAAGGAAAAGGAAAAGAAAGAAAGGTCCACCAACAATAAACTAGATCCTCATCAAAGACACACACCACATCAACAGGAAGAGAACACAGTGACACTTTTAGCGACAAGGCAGAAAAGCATTTTTAGATGTTAAAAGGCACCGCACGCACCGCTTGAAATGTGTAGGTGCCTCCTGGTGTCGTACACGTACTTGTCCTTTCTTGTTTTTTTTATTATTATTATTTATCTAAATACCAAATTGTCCTTAAGCTGACTGAATAATAATGCAAAATCATTATGAAAAGGCCAAAATGCTCATTGACTCCAATTTTAAACCTTTTGTTTTAAGGGCATTTTAATCGTTTCGTTGTGTATTTTTTTTATTTGTGCATATACCAAATTCCCCTTAGCTGACATTAAAGTAATGAGAAAACTATTATGAAAATATAAAAATGCCCTTGGACGACATGTTTAAGTTTTTTACTTTTAAGAGTAGTTTGGTCATTTGACTGTGCAATTAAGATGGAAAAGGATTTATTTGTTTCCAGTTAATTTGGTAATGACAAATTAACCATGCAAAAAAGACTTCAATGCCCTTTATATATATCTAGTGTTAAGTTTTTTTAGTGGAGAAGTAAAACCGTTATTATACTGTTCCAGTGAACAATGTTCTTAGGCTGTGTTTGTTTCCCGAAAAGTGGTTTTCGGGAAACCACTTTCCAAAGTTTCCTGTGTTTATTTGTCATTAGAAAAGTTGGTCAATGGAAAACACTTTGCAGTCAAAGGAAAATTTGGCTTGATTTTCAGAAAAGTGTTTTCCTTTTATTTTAGGCGGAAAACATTTTCTGGAAGTTGTGAAAAATTTAGAAATGTCATATTATTTGCTGATTATATCAAATTTGGTCCTCAAACTTTTGATTGCTATATATATTTTGTTTTGAATATTTTTTTTTCAATTTCATCCCTTAGAATTTAATTTTTATATTAATTTTAGTCCTTATTTTTATAATTGTTATGTGATTTTTCCTTATCATTTTTTCATTGAAATTTTTTATGTATCAAATTTGGTCCTTATTCTTTTGATTGTTACTTATTTTATTTGCAATAATTTATGAAATGTTAATTATTATTATTTTAATTTCTTCATCTTTTAATTTTTTAATTTTTTAGATTTGATCTCTATTATTTTGATTATTATTTATTTTATTTGAGATAATGTATGAAATTATTATTTTTTTCAATTTCATTCTCATTCAACTTTTTAATTTGTAAGATTTGTTCCTCGTTATTTTAATAGGCTTAAAAAAAATAAAACATTAATAAGTTATTTTTCAGCTCATTTTCCATGACATAACTAAACACTGGAAAGTGTTTTCTAACTTATTTTCTATTACACTATCAAATATCGAAAAATAATTTACTTTTCTGAAATTCGCTTTTCAAAAAGAAACTACTTTTAGCAAACAAACGGGACCTTAGGTGTGGAGCAATAACGTTTTTCTATGTGGTTCTAGCTTTTAAATAATTATTACAATAATAAATAAATAAATAATTATTAGAAGTGTTTTGATGTGCCTGGTTATTGTAATAATAATATTTAGGTAGTTGAAGGGTTGTGCAACAAGAGGATGTGGGAATTTATATGGACGTCCAAACATAATTAGGTTGCCTGGGATGACCTACTTAATAAATTTGGTACGTTTTTAAAGTATTTATTTTACCTCCATTATCTCTCTCTCTCTCTCTCTCTCTCTCTATTATATTCCCTCGCCAAAGACAACTGAAATTATTTGAAAGAAAAAAGAAGAATTTCATACAAATGAATTTCATAACAATAAAGTAGTAGTTGTTATTTTTTATTAATTGATTAGATCATGGATTTGTTTGGAGTTTGGACCCATTTATGGTTGGTTAATTAATACTGCCAAAATCCCACGATGAGGAAAGCTTCTTTTTATTTTTTGTTCTTTCTCTAATGAAGGAGGAAACCCATTCTTTGAATCGCTCTTTCTTCTGAAGTTGTTATACATAATTGTTTAGTAAAAAAATAAGGAATTTCATTGCATGTTTACCAAATTTAATCTTCTTTTACATAAATCAGATCGTCAAGAAATTTCAAATGACATAAGGAATTGATAATTGACATAAAGTTTGGTAAAAAAATTTGATGTCATAATTAATTTTATATTTGAGTAATTAAATAATAGCCACAACATATGAAAAGGTGTAGTGACATTAAATTTTACCATATAAAGTTAATGACATAAACAATTGTAATTAATTATAGAAATGCAATGATTACCCCATAGGATAATTATTAGGGATCACAATGGGTACTCACAAATTAAATTTCTGAATATTTATACTCTATTCATTACCCATTAAATAAGAGATGTAGATATCCATAAATTATTTATCAGGTCTTGGGTATTCATTATCTAATATTTAATATATATTCGAAGCATGTATGCATGTATGTATATTAAATGATAAAATTATAAATATTATACATATGTGTGTTTATGTCAATATATATTTAAGTGGTTGATTTAGGATGTGATATAAATATTTTGTTGATAAAAAAATTATTAATTTAGTTGCCCAAAGGCCTAGAATATTTTTTTTTAAAATGCTAGTCCCATCATAAAGTAATTTAAATTAATTATGAGTTATAATCTAAGCCTACATGAAATTTTATAATGACATGATGATTTATTTGATTAGATTAATTTACATGGATAAATATTCCATATTTGACTTCATTGCATGTTTTAGGGTTTGTTTGGAAGTGTATTTACGATTGTTTTTCAAAGTGTTTTTCATGCCGAAATGCATCAAAATGATTTTTTTTATTTTTAAAAAATTATTTTTGAGATCAGCGCATTAAAACGATCCAAAACATATAAAAAAATTAATTTTTCATGAAAACATATTTTTAAATTTTTTGAAAATAAGGGTTGACTCACGTTTCCTAACTCTCTCTTAGTATGCTATATTATTTATATGTAGTTGTTTAAAATTTAACTGTTTCAAATTTTGATTCCTCTAATAGTATTTCTCTAAGTGGTGAAAACTATACCCATTGAAAAAGAAAAGTTATCTAAATGGATGAACCTTCATAGCCCACAAAATCAAGCAAACGAGTTGAGAAAACATCATATGATCTTTAAAAGTGATTCAATTGCATGAGTTTGGTGTTTATCAAATTTTATATTGAGAAAAGTATACAGGGATTCATCTTTATTGTTCAAAGAATATCTAAAAAGCTATTCAGGATTAATTTTGAGACTTCTAGCAAGGTATTAGAGGATGTTATTGGCAAAACTATATATGAGATGTAAATAAACTTTATTAATTATTTACTTATTTGTATATCTTAAATATTAACAGTAATCTCTAAAATTACAAGACATAAACAAAGATATCAAAATATCAATAGCAGTATAGCCATCTTCTCAGATTTGTTTCCAAAAGAAGAATACAAGAAAATAATTATTTATAAATATATCGTCATTTATTTGAGGTTTAAAATAAAAAGAAAATAATCTAAATATATAAAAAGCTGCATTTGGAAGACATGTCCTTAGGCTTGGAAATTGGAGGCTCCAGGTTGTTTCCAATTCGTTCATGATTAGACAGCTTGGTTAGGCCAACCAAATTTTTCTCTTTGTTCTCTAGCATTTTCAAGATTGTTGACGCCAATAAATCATTTCACAAGCCTAAGGACATATCTTCCAAATTCTTGTGTTTTACATCGAAATTGAAGATAAATCAAAATGACCTTTGTAAATTACCTAAACAAACTAAAAGACTTGGATCTTGGATTATGTGATGGGGCTTCAGTGATTATATGACAGTGCTTTAGTGTTTATATGAACCGTGAAGTACCTATCTATTTTTTTATTATTATTATTTTTAGTTTTTTTAAAATCGATCCCTTAGTTTTTTTTATTTAATTTTTTTTTGTCTAATTATATGAGATGAAGTTTTCAATTTAATTATAAATTAACTACTATACTAACAAAAAAAGGGATGGGTTTCCGCCTACTTCATTCTCATATAATGGATTCTTTTTTTTTAATTCTATTATTTTTTTTAAAAAAGAAATTATCTTCTATGTTTTTTATTCATAATTTTTTTTAATTTCATTCTCTAATATTTTATTGATTTTAAAGTGGTCATCATAATTCATTTTGGTTTGTTTTTTATAAAGTTGTCACAATCTCAAACAAATATCCTGACATTTAGTTGATGCTTAATTTTGTAAGCGTCTATTTCTATTATAATATCATTAAATAAAAAATAATTTAAAAAAATAAGTTTTTTAAACTCAGTGGAGTCTATAATTCAGGTTGTGGGTTCGACAAATTATTCTACGA
This sequence comes from Populus simonii, assembly GCA_007827005.2. Lineage (NCBI taxonomy): Eukaryota > Viridiplantae > Streptophyta > Magnoliopsida > Malpighiales > Salicaceae > Populus > Populus simonii. Next base: position 15,109,050 of record CM017464.2, read on the forward strand.
AGACATGATTGATCCAATATGTTGTCGTCTCAGCATTACAAAAAAAAAATATCATATTGAAAAAAAAATTCAAACCATATTTTTTACCGATCATTTAAATTATCTTTTGACATACCAATTTGATTGAATCAAGTATGGACAACTTCCATGCAGGTTAGTTTCAAATTCAGGTCAGATAAAGAGTCGAATAAAAAGATCTCAAGGTTATTATATTAGATCAAATTTAATAAAAATATCAAATAATTACTTTACATTTAAATTCCAAAAACAAAGAGAGATATAGAGTTGGTGCTGCATATATTGTAGTATATAATCCAACAATAACAATAATAATAAGAGAGATAGGAGAAGAGAAGAAGGCATGATTGTTAGTTCTTGTCAAAAAGAAAGAGCGATCAAGAATCAATTTCAACTGATAGTTTTCATAATATGTATGAAGGCACGTTTATTTTTTTTTTATCATTTTCTCATATTTAGTGCACAAATTTTCAACATTAATTCGGTAGTTCTTAATGTCCTGTTTCACACGTGGACCACAGCAATTGGTCAGAGGGAAAATCATTTTCGAAGAGAAAAAAATAAAATATAATGAAGTGGATTTATCGTGAGCAAATCAGGCAAGGGATGGTCTAATTGCAGAAGCCAGGATAGAACATAATTCTTGCTTACGTCGTATTATAATCTATAAGTTGAAGTAATAGAAAATATCCAGCAGGAAACTCGACGGAAACTTGTTCAGTCTATGAATAAGGGTCAAGCTTCTCTCCTATTCACAATTGTCCTTTCGGATTGCTGTAAACCCTAAAAACAAGTCAGCTTCAACTTGTGCTGCCCTGCTCCACCATGACGAAAACGCTCGCCGCCACCGCGATGTCCGACTCAATCACAACACAGTCTTCCAGGGGAGGTGTCGTTTTGCTTTCCAAGTCATGCATATTTTCCAAGTCCATCTTAGAAATAGACCAACCATTCAAAACAGCAAAATATCTGGAAGTAGAAAATAGATCGATAATCCTAGAAGCCTGTCCTGCCACGTCGGTTAATTTCAGATCGTCACGTCGACCCTTTTGATTATGGAAGCAAAATGTACGATCACAGATTCACACTTAGACTTTTTTTAATAAATTTTTTTTTAAAAAAAAAATAACACACGAAAAATAATAGTAGCAGCCACCAGCTCCATGACATAACCTCCAAGCAAACTCGTTTTTGAGAAAAAGAAAGTCTTAGCAACTAATACGTTATAAAGATGTAATATATTTATTAAAAAATAACACACGAAAAATATATGATTTAATACGAAAAATAATTCTAGCAGCCACCAGCTCCCTTATGATTTAATATTTTATTAAAAAATACCTGCTTGAAAATAATAAAGATTTAAATTACATATAATCAACTAATACGTTATTAACAAATTTTAAACAATTCTAGGGACCTCAAGAAGAATTTATCTCATATCAAAGACATTTTTTTTATTTCCTTCTGATGTTATATGTAAATAAATTAAAAATATTCAATATATATCTTAAATTAAAAATTATAATATGACATTTCAATTGGTTTGGATAAAAACAATAAATAACAATTATATTGGAAAAAATCTTGATTCCAAGTTTTATTTAAAACTCTCTTTTCATTTTATTAAGATTTTTTTTTTCATTTACATGTATGAAATCTTTTTAATTCTTCTCTTGGCAGCTTATTAGGATTTACACTTGTAGGGTAAGAAATAATTCTTTAAATTAGAAATATAAACTATTTTAAATTAAGATTTTAAAGTCATTGAAAGAAAACCCATCAGTTTTTTAAATTTAATTGAATATTATGAAAAAATACACATAAGCTAGAATTAAAACCCTCAATTTCATGGATAACAAACCATTTTTGAATTTAAGTTATAAAGTCCTTAAAAATAACCTCCTAATTCCAAAATGATTTGTAAATGGTTTTTTAATTTCTTAGATAAAATTACTCAACGTACGTACGGTATTGTGATTCTTCATAAAGAATGTATAGTAAGTGCTTTTGTTGTGGATTACTATAATATATTATCATCAGAATTAATGGTCTAATTACTTTTCATTAAATGAGACTTTCTATGCTTTAATTCGATGAAAAATCTACGCCCTCAACTTCTACAATTGAAAATGTTGTATTGGAACCATGATATTTAGCAATAAAAAAGGAAAGCATGATAATGACACTGTGCTAATATTTAGAATTGTGGTAGCGGTTATTTTTTAAAATATATTTTATTTAGAAATATATTAAAATAATATATTTTTTTAAAAAATTATTTTTAATATTAACACATCAAAATAATTTAAAAATATAAAAAAACTATTAATTTTAAACAAAAAGTTTTTTCAAATTAGAGTCGTTAAGATTGATACATGTTACGCTATTTTCTTTATGAAAAAAAACCAAATGTTCTCATAAACTAGAGTATGAGAGATACCTAAAACTAATATGTAGGTGTTTATCAGATGACATGTACATTGAACTAACCTACATAAGAATTTCATATGAAAAGATCACTTGTGTCTGTAGAAAAAGCTCACGTGAAGATTATGTAAGTGATCCTTAGACTTGAGATCACTAAAATTCAATTTTTTTTGCTAAAATTTAATATGGTTTGTATGTTTTGAATCGTTTTGATGTGCTGATGTCAAAAATAATTTTTAAAAAATGAAAAAACATCATTGGCATGCATTTCGGCACGAAAAGTTATTTAAAAAGCAACCATTACCACACTGTCAAATATATTCTTAATGTTATAACGTGTAACTCAAAACATTGTTAATGAAGAGATAATAATTACAATGAGAAATTAATAATTGAAATATTAAGTCAAATCATTTATAACTCTAATATTTAAAAGTATCATGAGGTGATTTTAGATATTATATTTAATCTTTAAATATAAATAACTGATAATAAATTATTTTATTTTATTTAAAATCGATAATTACCATTGAGTTTAGTCGATTGGAAGCTTCTTAATTTCGCCGTGCTCCTGGTGGTTTCCAATATATTCATTATTATGTATCTAATGTTCGCATTGCACAGAGTCCGTTATCAAATTGAGTAGGCTCACCAACTTTAACTAATGTCCAAGAACGAAAACATCAAAAATAGCAACGGTCCGTGAAAACAGGCTCACATTGACAGACTCTGAGGTTCAATCTAACTAAAACTATCAACGTTAGACAGCTTGGTTAGGCCAACCAAATTCTTCAGATCTAAGATTTTTCTCTTACCATTTTCAAGATTGTTGACGCGCGCCAATAAATCATTCAACAAGCTATTTCCAAATGTCGTCTTGTGATGACAGCGCCGTGAAGCTCGTTTCAAGTATTATAAAAACACATTTTTCATGACTTTTTTTTTATTAGTATTAATATTGAATATTCTAGAAAATTAAAAAAGAAAATCTATATTTCGCTTATAGTCAATTTCTGAGGATAAAAAGTTGGAGCTGCATAGATTGAAGTGTGTAATAATAATAATAATAATAATAATAATAATAATAATTGAAGTGTGGGTATTTTATTTATTTATTTATATTTTTTAATTTTTATTCATATAAATTATAATTTTTCAAAATCCAATAGATGAATATAATTTTTATCAATGCTGGGAGTAATTTTCCTCTTAAAAAAAAGAAGAAAATCAACCGATTGAAGCTTGGAGCTTGTGTTTTTAGTACACGTGTTTTAGAGGCCCACTGGACGCAAGTTCTTTTTACTTCTCAGTTTCTCTATCTATATTTTTTTATTAGCTCTTTAATGGTTTGTCATCGAATCGTTTTCTTGGTGCCCAAATTTTCAACATTAATTCGGTAGTTCTTAATGTCCTGTTTCTCTATCCATCTTTTTCCTTTTTAAAAAAAAATAATCTATATTCCATGTTTTTATTCATTTTTTTTCTCTTTCTTAATTTCATACTTTAATATTTTATTGATTTTAAAGTAATTATTATAATTTATTTTTTATAAAATTATCACAATTTAAAAAAAATATCTCGACATGTAGTTAATGTTTAGTTTTGTAAGTATTTATTTTGTTATAATATCATTAAATAAAAAATAATTTTTTGAATTCAGTGGAGTCCATAATCCAGAGTGTGAGTTTGATGAGTTAATCCATAAAAACTGAATTAATTCAATATGTTGTCGTCTCGATATTAAAAAATATCATATTAAAAATAAAAATATCAAATCATAACCGATCATTCAAGTTGTTTTTTAACATGTCAAGTTGATTGAAGTATAGACAACTTTCATGTGAGTTGGTTTCAAACACAGATTAGGTAAAAAATTAGATCAAAAAATTTTAAAATTAATATATTAAAATGAATTTAATAAAAATATCAAATAGTTAATTTTAATTGAATCCCAGAACCAAGGAGACATAAAGAGTTGGAGTTGCATAGATCGAAGTACATAATAGAATAATAATAATAAGAGAGGAGGAGTAGGAGAAGAAGAAGGCATGATTGTTAGTTATTGTCAAAGAGAAAGAGCGGTCAAAAATCAATTTCAACTGATAGTTTTCATAATGTATGAAGGTATTTTTATCATTTTCTCATATTTAGTGCACAAATTTTCAACATTAATTCGGTAGTTCTTCATGTCCTGTTTCACATGTGGACCACAGCAATTGGTCGGAGGGAAAATCATTTTCGAAGAGAAAAAAATATATATATAATGAAGTGAATTTATCGTGAGCAAATCAGGCAAGGGATGGTCTAATTGCAGAAGCCAGGATAGAACATAATTCTTGCTTATGTCGTATTATAATTTGTGAGTTGAAGTAACAGAAAATATCCAGCAGGAAACTCGACGGAAACTTGTTCAGTCTATGAATAAGGGTCAAGCTTCTCTCCTATTCACAATTGTCCTTTCGGATTGCTGTAAACCCTGAAAACAAGTCAGCTTCAACTTGTGCTGCCCTGCTCCACCATGACGAAAACTCTTGCCGCCACGGCGATATCGGACTCAATCACAACACGGTTTTGAGAAACATTCCTTAAAGCATGGCTGGGAAACTTCGTGCCACTTGAACTTAATGAGTATTGTACATGATTGATAAGGTTAGGAAACAATAGAACTGGACTGAAGTCTACAGTCCATGAAGTGCCATTCCCTTGCGCAGAACCTCTTGCAGCCGTTGCCTTCAGATTCATCCCCTCTACATTATTCCTGTCCACCACAACTTGATCAATCTTCTTAAAAGGGCCTTTTGATTGGTCCAACTGAACAATCTCAATCCCCTTGTCAGATCCAGCAAACATGTTATCAACAATGTTGATTCCTTTTGCCAAACCATTAATTGATTTGAGGAGGATGTATGCATCACCAAGGAAAAAACAGCTAGAGATTGTAAGCTGCACTGGGTCTTCAGCAACAATGCCAGTGTAATCCAAGTAACAATTCACAATCCGGGTCTGTGTCAGACTTGGCAGCTTCAAATAAATTCCAGTGCCACCAAAACCTGTTGCCTTATTATAACAATGTACACCAGAAAGTGTGTTAGCCTGACCGGAAACCATTACTCCTATAGCAGCTGAAAATATAACCACATCTGTAACAGCATTATCGTTTCCCATTAGGTTAATTGCAGTGCCTGAAAATTTCCTTTCGCCCGGATCGCCACCTGCAGTAATATGCTGTCCAAGGAAGGAGTTGCGGATGTAGGTCTCGTGGCCATTTTGGACTGAAATTCCTTCAGTGTTGAAATGTGTGATGTAACAATTATCTATGCTAGTCCGAAGTGAGTTTATAACTGAAATGCCTCCTCCCCTAAATTTGCAGTCCAGCATGAGGTCTTTAATAGTTATATACTCGTAGTTATAGGACGATGAAGACGATGATGAGGCTGATAGATCAATAAGGTATCCGTCTGTTGGGAAATCATCCGATGCTGTTAATGTCCCTCCGCTAATCTGGTCACCAAAAAATGATATTAAACTGGTCGTAAGTCTTCCAAAAAATCAAAATTGATACATGTAGTTGACATAGTCTACAACCAGCTTGATATCAGAAATTGCACCCACAAGAAAGAAAATAAATTAACAGAGTCATAAAAATCAACGTTCAAGCTTCCAGGAGAGGTGTCTTTTTTCACTCCAAGTTATGCATATTTTCCAAGTCCACATTAGAAATAGATTAACCATTCAAAACAGCAAAATATCTAGAAGTAGAAAATAGATCGATCACAAGCTGGAGTCGTACAAAATGTTGACTCACTTGTACCAATCTTAGAAGCCTGTCCTGCCACCTGGGTTACCTTTATGATTACTTTAGCAAAATGTATGATGACAGATTCACACAAGTAAAACAAACAAGCCAGGAGTGACATAGATTGTATTTCTATGAGAAATTCAGAAATCTTTGTGGGGGTGGGCGTACCATAAGGTTCCCAGCTCCAGCAGCCGGCAGTCGCAGAGGTTTGCTGATCAAGTAATTTCCACCTTGAAGATTAATGTGTGCGCCACCGAGATTAGTGATTCCATTCATCAAGAACCCTTCACTGGGACCATTAAACGCATCTGCTATAGCTTTTAAGAGTGCCACCGTGCTGTCTACTTTCCCTGTTGGATCTGCACCGTATGATGTCACCTGGTATACACGTGGACGAGACCCAGTTGGCTGGAGCGTAGCCTGCATCATCACAACAATTATCAACAATAAGTACTTACCACGCTCTATGCAAACAATTATTTTCTTTACCAAGAAAGAACCAACCAATTAGATTAATTAATCAAGCACTATACGTAGTTTTACCTGTGGTGCCGGAGCTGGAGAGGAAGAGATTGGGGGAGTGGCCAATTGTCGACGAGTTAACAAAGAGTGCTTGAAAGCTTGCATTTTTTGCATTTGATCATGATAACGACCATCACTGATGAGTTTTTGATGATCAAGCGGAAGAGAAGTCTCTCCATTGACATGAACAATGAACAAACTAGCCAACCCCATAAGAATCGTGAACATTTTTCCTTGCATTGCTGACTCCATCTCTTCGATGCTCTTTGCTATGTTAAAGAGAAGTTGCTGAGAAATAACAAAGCACTCGTGTATATATTTATATACAAAGAGTTAGGGAGAGGGAGGAGGAAAAAGGAGGGGGAGAGAGACAAGTCAGAACATGGAAAGAGAAGGGCGTAACTAGGATTTTGTAAGAAAATGCAAGAATTTCTTTTCATCCAGGCATCATACATGTGGGCACCTACGTTTGGTTTTTCCTTCTTCCTGTGCTGGCTGGCTGGCTGGCTTGTTTTTAATACATGAGATGAGAATTAGGCAATGTAAATGAATTCTTTTGAAATAATTATTCCTCTCTCTGAAAGAAAAGGTTAGAGGGCAAGTTACCACCTTCTTACTTCATGATCCTTGCAAGCTTGACATTCTGTTAAAAAAAAATATTAGAGTATTCTTACAAAACAAGGCTATTCGGTGATGCTAGGGGAATATCTTCTGGCTCAAGATTACTTGATACAAGACATTCTGTTTTTCTATTGATATTGCCAATGAACAAGTTTACTCTTAGATCGAATAGGTTTGTTCTTTGTTTTAAAAATATTTTTGAAAAAAATTGTATATTTATTTATTTTATTTTAAATTAATTTTTTTATGTGTTTTAATATTGTTTGATCGGCTAATATTAAAAATTATTTTTTCAAAAAAAATAATTTTTTAATATATTTTTAAATAAAAAAATATTAGTAAATAGTAATGTTTATATTTTTGTCCTCCTGTTCAGTTTTGTTACATTGAGTGACGCATGTTAATTGTCTTTGCATCAACAAAATAAAACTACACGTGGGGATTTAAAGTTCAATCAAAATAGAAAACCCAGGAAAAAGAACAATGTTAAGATATTCAATTAAAATTTTAGAAAAACTTTGGTTTCTCAAATTAGAAATCATCAAAATATTAAATAAATTAAATTACAATTATTGGCAAAGTATCTTTCTTCCTCTAATTGAAAAACAAAAGTTGATTTTTGTTTATTAAATTAGAACTTTAATTGATATTAAAGAAATATTATCTCAATTAGTTAAAATAATATTGTAGAAGTTAAATCAATTTTTTGGTTAAAGCATACACTATTTGTTCCTATAATATTATTTCAATTTCTTTAATCTTTAAACATGGGATTAATTTTTCTTCTATTTTCTAAAAGTGATATTAAAGAACAATCTCAACCCAATAACTTAAGCTGATAGGTGAGATTTCAAGATATAATTTATATTATTTTCTAACATATATTCTCAAGTAAAAGCCTTTTGAGTTTCAAACTTGCACAGACCCACGCTATTTCATGCTTAATTTTTTTATCAAATAAATAGGGATAGTGAGATTCGAACTCATGACCGTTTGTTCATTAAGACTCCGATATCATGTCAAAGAATCATTTCAACTCAATAACTTAAATTATTAAGTGAGGTCCTAGATATAATTTATATTATTATCTTACATGTATTAACCTAAAGACTAATTATAATGATACCTAGAAGAATTAACGACTTATCTTTATCTAATTTTCACCTGTGACAGTTTTATTATTCAGCCATCTAACTAGTAGCATGACCCCCAATCTTCCCTCGCAAAATATTCCACTCGTTGACTGACTATCCTTGCTCGACAAGAGAGACTTTGGATCTATTCATTAATAGAAAAACATTTATTTTTCTTTTCTAGTCCAACTATTCATTAATCGGACTTGGGTTTGAACGCTACTCTCTCTTCATTTGACTAGCAAGTATACTGTACGAATTAAAATGAAAATGAAAAAAATTTTCTTGTCAAGATCCAATTAAAATATTTTCCTTTTCTGATGAATCCATTTAAAAATCTTTGACGTAAAAAACCACGTGCATGTATCATCTTAAAATTTACTCAATATATTTCTATAGTCTACTTAATTAAGAAATCATTATTATAAAACGAAGTAATGATTTGTAATTAAATGTTTTTTTATTTTTTGAGATAAAATTACTCAACGTACGTACGGTATATATATATATATATATATATATATATATATATATATATATATATATATATATATATATATATATATTGTGGTTATTCATAAAGAATGTATACACAGCTAGCTGTGATAGTGTAAGTGCTTTTGTTGTGGATTACTATAATATATTGATGTCATTTTAATTTTAAAAAAACTTTTTTCTGGTGCTAACCTAAACGAAGTCTCGGTTAACAAATATATATTGATGCATCCAATCAAGTAGAATTATATTATTAATGTATATATCTTGTAGTTAATCAGTAGGTTAAACATGATATTAACTTTATTTATGTAAACATGTTTAGTTTTTAATAAAGATTTTATTTACCTTTAATATTAATCAAATATTTAATTAATAAATCCAGAACAAATATAAAGTTTTGGAACAAAAATATTTTGCAAAAAAAAAATTATAAAGTTGTTATGATTATGAAATCATTTGCATTAAAATATTATACCTAAATGTTCACGGTCAATGCTCTCTCTCTCTCTCTATATATATATATATATATATATTGAAATAAATCATATGAGAATTCAATATGGTGAGATCACATATGTCTATAAAAATACTCACGTAATGATTGTGTAAGTAATCCTTAGATTTGAATCATTAAGTTATATTATATAAAGAATCTTATGTTTTAATCTTGTTACATGTTGTTCTAATCAAGGATAACAAACGGGCAAGTAATGAGTATAACATAAATTATATAAAGGTATTTGAGTAATTAAGAAAGTATTCATCACCTTAGATGAATTAGAAAAAAAATTTATTTATTCTCAAATAGTATTGATTATGAATCCTTGTGTAAGGTGGAATGAGATTTGAAAAGAGTTTCATATTTTATTCAAATAATCAATGATCATAGTGTTAAAAACAAACATGATTTAATATAGTAGACACACTCAATGCTATAATATTTAAATTAGAATATTATTGATAAAAGGATAATAATTACATTGAAAAAATGATCATTGAAAAGTTAAGTCAAATCATTTATAACTTTCCTAGTATTTAGGAGATCATGGCACATTGCTAGACATACATTGCACTTAATCTTCAAATATAAATTAATAAATTGTTGAATTAATAATAAATTAACTTATTTAATTCTATTTTATTAAGGAATGTCATTTTTATTTGGACTAATTTATTATAAAATTTAATAGGTCACACACATAAAAAACTTCAGTAAAAAATTAATCTGAGATAATTAATCAAGTTTGACTTGATTGTAAATAAGTTTTAGAAATTGAGAGGTAGAATGTAATTAATACAAGATATTATAATTCTAGACCTAAGAAAAAAAATCAACCACACTCTTGATTCAATAAATTTTTAAAAACATCCTGAAATAATATATGTGATATTATTCAGGAAGCAATCGATATTTTGTCATTTATAGGGTTTGCAGGTTTCTCTATAAATATAATATTATACCTCTTATTTTATATGAGTACAAAATATAAACAGAGAGAAAACAACACACATTATAGAACACTTGAAAAACATTAAAATAAAAAAAGAGTTAGTATTCAAAAAATAATAATATCTCTCTTCTCAAAAGTGTAGAAAAATTTTTTATTGATAGTTTATTTGAATTATTGTTTGAGATTCAACAGTTAAACAACTTATGACTAGTACCCATCTAATTTTAAAATAAATATTCAAAACTGAAAAAAAAATTAATTTTTAAATAATTTTTATATAAATCTTAAATAATTTTATATTTGTCTAACAAATTTTCACTGCATGTATATTTTGTGGCAACCACAATACTTACAACTAAAGTTGTATCCCCCGGATAAAGAGCTTGCAATGGGTCGCAATTATAGCCAAAATAAATAAATACACAAATATTAAGAGGGGACCAACCCTGTACCCTACACCGGTACCTTTCACCACCTCCCCATCAAGACCACCCCTGCACCTTCCACTATCTCCACCAATGCCTATGGTGGCGCTTGTTTACGCTACCTTCACTAGCTGTCGGGTGTGTTTGTTTTTATGGCTGAGATTAATTTATTTTTGTGGTTTAGGTTAAATTTTGTGTATGAAATCTTTAAAAAAAAATAAGAAAAACTATTTTTTTTAATTAAATTCTATCTAATCTTAATTTTAACTTTAACCATAAAAACAAACATACTCTAGACACATCTGTTATAGCTTTCAAGTGTCTCTGTGCTATCTAATTTCCCTGTTGGATCTACACCATATGATGTCACCTGATATGCACGTGGACGAGACCCAGGTGGCTGGTGCGTAGCCTGCGTCATCACAACAATTATCAACAATAAGTGCTTACTATAATCATCTAGTCGTGTCGTGATATATTAATAAAAGTTTGGAATTAAAAAGTTTGTTTTTTATATGATTTCAAGTTTAAGCTTTGTAGTTGCTAATATTGATGATCATTAAAAGCTTACCTGGTCATTAGCTTCAAGACTCGTGGGAATTAGTTGAGGTGTGCACAAGCTGACCCAAACACCCCACGTGAATTTAAAAAAAAACAATAAATACTTACCACACACAATGCAAACCAATTGTTTTCTTTACCAAGAAAGAACCGACCAAATAGATTAATTAACCAAGCACTATTTAGTTTTACCTGTGGTGCCGGAGCTGGAGAGGAAGAGATTGGGGGAGTGACCAATTGTCGACGAGTTAACAAAGAGAGCTTGAAAGCTTGCAGTTTTTGCATTTGATCATGATAACGACCAGCACTAATGAGTTTTTGATGATCAAGCGGAAGAGAAGTGTCTCCATTGACAAGGACAATGAACAAACTAGCCAACCTCGTAATAATCATGAATATTTTTTAAAAATATTTTTTAAACATAAAAATAAATATACATGCTTGCAGGGTTAGGAATAAAATTTTAAATTAAAAATATAAATTATTTTGAATTAAGATTTTAAAGTCATTAGAAGATAACCCAATTTGTTTGGATTAATTTCAAATTCTTATTGGTAGTTTGTTTGAATTACCAAATCAAATACTTAGACGATTTACAATTTACAACAATCCAGTTTTAAAGTAATTATTCAAAGTTAAAAAAAAAATTATCTTAAAATAATTTTTATATAAAATCTAAATAACTTTAAATTTATCTAACAAGTTAAATTTACTGTTTTCATTCATGCATGTATTGTAAGCAATAAGTCACAATTATAACCAAAATAAATAAATAAAATATTAAGAGGGAAGCTGTGGTTTATGGAAGTAGAACTTCTTTTTTTAGACGAAGGCAGAGGAATCTATCGCCAAAATTAAGTTTTATAATTGATCTCAAACGAAAAACCAAAGATTACTGTATCTGTCCGTGAACGTTAATTTTTCAAGTGTACGGTTTAGTTTTAACTTCGAAGTTCTTAGTTTTAGGAAAGAGAGAAGCGTAGTTATACCCTGGCAGACCATGAACGAGGTCGACTCGTGAGTTGTCAACGAAATTAAAAGCATATATTAACCCATTGAAATTCAAGCGGTCCATTTCATTGCACTTATCCCTACCAAATCAACAAACTGCATCATAAATCAAATATTTTAAAGATTAGGTAATTGTAGATATGCTAACCCTCAAAAGTAACTTCTTTTTTTTTCTTTCTTTCTTTTTTTTTGTATTTTTCCTCTGCCTTGTGAACTATCCCACAGAGGTGCAGAAGCCCTAATGATTCCCCATGGGGTTGTTCCTTCAATGGGTACGATGATAAATGGGGAACAATAAATATAAGAAGAATTAACTTTTGGATAATATAACCAGCATGGGGCGATTGAGTGGGAAAAGTTTCTTCAATTGTTGCTTCATCTTGAAGAAATTATAAAGCAAAGTATAACAAACCCTAAAAGGTAATGGCCATCCTTGCTGGAATGGGCAGCAAACCACACTTACGTTTTTTATTGAACAAAAAAAACAAAAAACAAAAAAGAAAGGAGCTGTTTCCTTCTCAAAGTGAACAATATTAAAGAACCAATTCTATCTAAAAACTTAAGGTGTTAGTTAAAGTTTTAAGATATAATTTATATTATTCTTTAACACACCCCCTCAAGTGAAAGTTATTTGAGCTTGAAATTTGCACATGTTCACATTATCTTATACTTAATTTTTATCAAATAAATAGGGGTGGTGAGATTCAAACTCGTGATCTCTTGGTTATTAAGGCTCTAATATTATGTCAAAGAATCAATTCAACCTAAAAACTTAAACTGTTAAGTAAGGTCCCAATATATGATTTATATTATTTTCTAGTAAACAACACTTTGAGCCAACTCCAAATTATAAAATGCTTTGGGTGGAAGAAAGAGGATGAATAATAAATTTTAAATTTTTTTTAAATATATTTTTAAAACACAAAAATAAACATGTCATTGAGAGCTCGAGAAATCATAAAAATACAAGCAAACTCCATCATTATCTATATAAAAAAAATGAATATTTTGTTCCTGGTGTTGCCATTTTGGGATTCTTGTTTCAATTGGCTGGAGTACGAAATGTTAGCTTCACTAGCTAATATAGTTTACACGCAACAATTATTATTGTAACGAAAGCCATGCAAGTACATTTTGATCTCCTGGTTAGTTTGAATGTTGGTGGTTCTTGATTTGCAGACCAATACCCTAACTTACTTATCATTGCTTTTCACAGGAGTTTAGGTTGTGCGTCCTGGATAATAATTTTTTACACATCAACTTTATATATATATATATATATATATATATATATATATATATATATCAGCTATTTAGAGTTTTAAAAGACGAAACTATTAAATTTTATTTGCATATACATATGTGGTATTTTATCAGTGCACATCTTGTTGTTCTTCGATCCTCTTCCTTTTTTTTCAATGCCCAATCTTAAATTAATATATACTACGTGATTGTATAATAGCATATATCATTTTTGGTCGTCTTCATATTACATTAAATTCTCTTAGATAGAACTAATTTATCGGGACATTATGCCGTTAATCTTATAAAAAAAATTAATCATAATAAAAAATATTTAAATCTCAAATAATTTTAATATTGTTATTAAACTTGGTTCAACTGGTAAATTTTAAAATCTTTTAATTCAATTTTTTATTTAACACATGATTAAAACTATACAGGAGTTGAATCAATTTCATCTATTTAACTTAGTTAAATCTAAAGATAACCAAACCTCTTAATAAGAAAAAAAATTTAAGGATGAAATTAACAGGAAAAAAAACATTTTAGCTCAACTTCTTATTTAATTAGAGATTAAAATTAAAATATATAAAAGTTTTTTCGGTATTATCCAATCAATGTAACCAATTCAAAGATAATCCGGATGATTGTTAAAAAAATATTTAAGAATAAATTTTTTTTAAAAAAAGTCAGTTTCCCAAGAAAAACTTAGTATAAAAATTTTCATTCATGAAATACTAAAATAAAAAAACTTTATCCATAAGAAATCTTGCAGCAAGTTAGTTTAAATGCACAGGATTAGCAAATGCATAAATAATTAAATATTAAATCCATCGTTTTATGCTGACTTTGTTACCAAATACACAGACTAAACGTAAAGGATATGAAGTTCATAGAGGCGGGAGTGGAGAGAAGCTTATAAAGCAGTCAGAATTGCATGCGAAAAGAAGGGAAGGGAATTCACACAAATTGCATTTATATGGATTTAGTAACGTGCTATTTGCTAGGCAGGGAAGTGCTCTTCGCGTGATCCGTAATTAGTCCCTGGGAAGGCTCGAGCTCTTGTCTGTGTTCAACTCTTTGCTAACCTCCATATTTGTTCACAGCACTACTTTGCCAAACACCCAAGAACTTGATCTTTGATCACAGAGAACAATAAGCATTACTTTTTTAATTGAAGGGGCTATTTAAATCCATGTTATAATTAAAGGGACTAATTTATAATTTACTCTCTTGATTCAATGACTCCCTCTCTCTCTCTCTCTCTCTCTCTCTCTCTCGGGTAATATATTACTTTTCATGGTAATTCAAGGATTAATTTTAATGATTTTTCCATAAAGTTCTTTTTAGATTGACTTTCTCACTGTTTAAATTTAATTTGACAGTTTAAGGATAAATTCATCCCCATTACAGCACTGTTGTCGATGGAACAACAATGTTTAAGGACATTGAACTCATATACGAAACAACAATGTTTTGTCACAAAATATATATATATATATATATATATATATATATATATATATATATATATATTAAATACCCATTTATGTTTTGATAGATACCGACAGGGGTAAAAACCGAACAGCAACCAATGGATAAGAGAAGATGCCCAAACCAGGCCCAACAATGCCATGCCGAGCAACCACAAATGATGGAGAAGAGGAGAAGCCCATTCAGGGCCCACAAGGTCAAACTGAACAGCCACAAATGATGGAGGAGAAGAGAGGCCCAGAAAACGAAACCGAGCACCAGGAGAAGTGGAGAAAGAGGATATAAACGGGCCCAGCCGAGGAGTAAAAGAAGAGAAAAGAAAAGGAGATAAGAAGAGAAGAAGAGGGCCAGAACAGGCCCGTCCATAATAAGAGAAAGAAGAAGACGAGGCCCAACTGAGTAGGAGAGAAGAAAAAAAGAAAAGGAGAGAAGAAGAGGGCCCATAATAGGCCCAGCTGAGGAGGAAAATGAGAGGAGAAAGAAGTCCCAAAATGAAGAGGTGACAAACAAGGCCCATCCAAGCCCAATCCATGAGGAGAATAAAAAGGGCAAAACCGAGTCCATCAAGCCTAACACCAAGCAAAAACATGGCTGCAAACCCTAGATTCATTTAAAGAATCTTCGACTGCATCATATATACGACAAACTAATTTTTATATTTTAATATGTAACGATTTGTTTTTTAATTAATATTTTATTTGAATTATCCTTAAAAACCGAGAATCATCCCACCATGTGCATAATTCATGGTAATTGTATGGATGACAGCTCATATACTTTATAAATATTTTTAAAGAGATAGACTATAAATTATAATTACCCCCCTCAAAAATAAAAGGATAAACTATATAATTATATAAAAAACAAAAACTTCTTATATCTTGATTTTAATTCAAGACCTGAGAAATTAATTTTCAATGATCAACGAGACTAATGCCCTCGAAATTATTTATAAGAAAATGGCAGCAACGTCAGCAGTCATTAGCGGGTCACAAGATTCCAGGTCCACATGAATTATTCGGCAAAATTCTATGAGGACCTTATTATATTTTTTTCCCTAATGACAACCACACACACCTCTTTTCGAAACTTATCATAAAAAGTTGAATATTTTATTAGTCTTATGATATTTTCTTAATCACAATTAATATGTTTTATATAGAGTGATTAACGGATTGAGTGGTAGCTATTTTACGCTAAGCACAGGTGGGGAGATAACATAGTGGTGATGGATGACTAAGATGCGCACTTACATTAAAATCAAGATCCAGCGCATCTTCCACATCCATAAATATTGGTCGTGTGTATCATCATGGTTTATGACTAGGAAAATTCAACCAGCCATGCACCAATTAGTCTTTTGAGTCCTTGTTAAGTTTCATCTATTTTTTTATTTATTTTCTATGGTTTTATGACAAGGAGTGTTTTTGAATTATTTCAACCGTGATTAATGATTTTTTTAAATATCCTTTACACCCGGCCGTACGTAAGTATATTGAAAAGAATATTTTTTCTTAATATTTTTTTTTTTAATTTAGCGTGGATGTCCGGACCAATTCTTAATATTGATCATATTAATGCTCTAAGACGAACCTCTTTTTCAACCAACAGATTATTAAGATTTCACCGCCTAGATTAAAGGACAAGAAAAATCGTATACTTCATCAATCACCTAGATTAAGATTGGATTTGGATACTTAATTTTATATTTTATCAAGATATATGCGGATATATAACGAATCCACCAAATTATACGGATATATATTTTATGCGGATCAATATATATATAATCTTATCCTAAGAAAATAATCTCGATCCGCTAAAACCTAGGAAAAATCAACGAAACCACCAAATTAGATGGAACTATATATTTTCTGCTAATCAATATATATATATATGCTTTTTAGATATGTTTTTGTCGTTAAAAAAATTAAAAATTTTATGCATGTATATAATCAAATAAATTTAGAACTATGCATGATAATAAATAAATAAAAATTATAAATGATAACAACAAGTAAAACCGGAAAAATCAAGAGACAGATATAGATTAAGATATTTAATCTTATAAGACAGGATATTAATCCAATTATACTTGCTAAATTTTTTTATTAAAATAACTTTTTTTTTCAATCAAATAATAATAAAAATAGACATACACATTAAATTGAATAAATAAATTAAAAGGGAAAACAAATATCATGCAAGACTATACATATTAGAAATATTATCTAAAAATAAATATTTTTTATTTTAAAAATAAAAAAAATAAAATTCAGCAGTCAATTACATGCTTTGGTACTAAGCTCACTACTCCTAGTAAAGTCCGAGACCGAAATTAATTTTTTTTCTTAATTTTAGAAGCTAAAATAACCAATGTCTATAACTTATAAAGTATAAGTACTACAATAAATATTTTGTCTAAGCTTTTGAAAACTAGTCATTCTGTACGTGTTTTTTTATTTTGATTCATGTATTTTAATCTCACCCTTTCCTAATAAATTGCCTTATAATTTAGTTAAATAATAGCCAAAATAAAACAAAAAAGAAAAAGAAAAGAGATGGAAAAAATAGCATTGTGAACAGTGTTCAAAATTTCATGTGAGAGGATCCTCCACAGAGTATATATTACAAAATGAATGCCCAGGCTTTTTAGTTTTTTAGTTAATAGGTAAAGAATCCGAAACAAGAATTTATTTTGTTGTTATTCTCTTGAATTTGGAGATTCTAGTTTCTATTTATATATAAAGGAAACAAGAATCCCAAATGAGCTGTGATCCTATAGATTCCAAAGCAGAATAAATTAGGGTGTCTGCCATCTGGCACCCCCCATATCCGTATTCCTTTTCAAATATCTAAAATACCCTTTTAATTTATTTTTGGCATCTGAGATGGGAAGATCTTAACTATAGAAACAGAGAACAATTATTTTTTTTTTAAAAAAAATAAACGATTAAATTGCTTAACAAAATTGACTAAACTTACATACAAATCTAATTATTGTCGACGCTCAATAGGATTGGATGGAAGAGGCAAAGTTTGATAGTAATTTGCATGAAAAATGCATCACACGTCATGCCAACTTGCAGCCGCCAAGGAAAAGGTGAAAGGTTCCTGCTGCAAGCAATGGCAGTTGGCAGAATGGAGGTTCATCACGTGGAATCCAGTATCTCTTCTGGTGGGTCCATCTATCAATAAACGAGTGGAACTGACTGAACCACACACGACTCCCCTCTCCTCCCTCTTCCCTCCCTGGATAGCCTCGAGCGAAACAAAACAGCAAGCCGCTGCCGCCTCCTGCTGGTTGTTTGGCTTTGCATATTCTCTCCTTTCAACATTTTTGCAAACCTAACAATAATCGCAGTTGGTCGTGGCAATCTGTAATAACAAAAACACACACATCAAATCATAGTTTTCTTAGACCATGATAACTCCCCTGCTGTTCCTGCCACTCTGTGTCTTATCAATAGTGTTACCAACAACTGGTTCTGCTTTCATGCTCTCTGGTACAGTTTTTTAAAAACTATTCCTGTTATTTTTAACTGTTGAAAACAACAACAATAATAATCACAATAAAAAGATGGTATTTTTGAAGGTAGAGAGGATGATTTATTCGCTGAAATCTTGAGAGATGAGGCCGTGTCAAGACTCAATCAACTTGGAAAGGTACTTTAAATTATTTTAACATTTGCTTCTACTAAACATGGGAGATGGTTGACTGATTGTTTACTTAACAAATAACCATTATTATAATATTTCAATTAAAATGATTGGTATTAACTGAAGGTTAGAGGTGGAGATGGAGATTTTCTGTCTCGGCAGCTATACAGTCTTTTATTATTATTATTAGTATTCCTATTGTTAATGTCATATTCTTGGGATTTTTGTCATTTCAATATCCAACATGGTAAATAGAATTTCTTATTTCAAAATGTACAAGTAATCAAATTGATGTGGATTGCAACTTTGATTTCCCTCTGTTGTTTCATCTGAAGGATAGCAAATTAAGTGTTCCTGAGTGTCAATGTTATTGCCTAAACTGCAGGTGAGTGATGCTGATGGCTATCTTGAGAGGACATTCATGAGCCCAGCTTCTGTGAGGGCAGGGAATCTTATTCGCGCTTGGATGGAGGACGCCGGTTTGACGACGTTAGCTTCTCTTCCTTTTGTGCAACGCTCTAAAAATTATGTGTAAAACTCTTCATTGATTTAATTTGTTTATATTGGTTGATTCCAGATGGGTGGATTATATGGGCAATGTACATGGTCGAGTTGAGGGATTGAATGCAAGTGCTGAGGCTCTATTGATTGGTTCTCATTTGGTAATCCTTTTATTTTGTATCCCTTACACTAATTTTTAATTGTTCTCTCATTCCTTTGATTTTACTATATTTTGATTTCTTTTTCATTGGTATAACATATCGAGAAAGTGTATAATACTCTATATAAGAACTGATTTATGATTGTTCCTTTGACATTAAATAGGATACTGTCGTTGATGCTGGGATATTTGATGGGTCACTAGGTATAATCTCAGCAATATCAGCTTTAAAGGTTTTGAAAAGCAATGGAACCTTGACAAATCTTATACGGCCAGTCGAGGTGAGCGAAGTACCTGCTTCCACTATTATCCCTGTTAACATGTAACCAGAGGTCTTTCGAGGTGTTTATTACTGTTCTCGTGATCTCATCTGGACAAGCTAGAGACAGATTTGCATAAAATTGCCAATTCTAGGCTGCAGGGGATTTATAATGTTGAGCATTACGTTGATGCTGACCGATATAATTTCATGCTATAATAATTGGGGAATAGGGACCTTTCAAGAATAAAATGTCTTATACCCGCTTTACATTCTGGGAAATTGTTTCCACTTGAAGAAGATGACCATATTATGTCTTGGGATCTAATGGATTCCAACTCTCCCGTAGCTACTGCAGTCTCAGTTCTCTGAAATACGCCCGGTGGGTTGTTCGAACAAAAAAGGAAAAAAAGAAAAAAAAAATCACAGAGCAGAACATGTTCTAGTTGGATGATTGGTGTGGTGGTGCATAGAAATGAGGCTTAATAACCTTAACGTGCGTGTGTCGTTGAAGTTCAAATACCACTTTCCATCATATCTTGTTGAACTAAAACTTGAACAGGTGCCAGAGTTACTCCAGTCTCAAATCCTCTGATCTTTTAGCTACTTAGGCAGTCGCCAGGCCCTAAAATCCTTCCATAATGCTAACTGAGAATTTGAATATTGGGGCAGCCTATGCAGAAGTCCCACTTATTGATTTGATTTTGTTCCTGTCTTGCGCCATCTGTGCAGGTCATTGCATTTAGTGATGAGGAGGGAGTGAGATTTCAATCTACTTTCCTAGGCAGTGCTGCTGTAGCCGGTATATTACCAGTTTCAGCATTGCAGATATCTGATAAGAGGTTTTCTTGATTAGTCTACTAGACCACATCTGCCTGAACATTGCCTGTTATAGTTATACTTACGTGTACTCCTTGTTCAGTGGTGTAAATGTCCAAGATGCTCTGAAGGAGAATTCCATTGCAATCACAGAAGAAAGTCTATTTCAGCTCAAGTATGATCCTCAATCTGTTTGGGGTTACATTGAGGTATATTATCCAACATTGGTATCTTGGAAACAATTCTATACTGACAAGTCAATTCAATTTTGGTCATGCAGCTCAGAATTCTAACTTCTCAGTTTTTAGTATTCTAAGTTTGCGTTTCTTAATGCTGCAGGTTCACATCGAACAAGGACCGGTACTAGAATGGGTTGGTTTTCCCCTCGGTGTGGTTAAAGGCATTGCTGGGCAAACACGGCTAAAGGTACACTCTGTTTTCACTTTTCAGAATAAATATAAAAAACTTTTGTCAATTTTGTTCACCTAGGTAAGAAAGAAAGACTGTTGAAGGCTTGAAGCTTGGAACTTTGTTGTATAGCAACAGTTCTTACTGGAATTTACAACTACTTCTGCGAAGGAATCGTTTAGTGTTTGAAAGGGCCAAGGCCCAGAACTCGGAGATGTTTGAAGAGTAGGCCACTGAAGGATAGAAAATGGAATTATTTCTGTTTTCCCTATATTTAAGGGTTATCTTCTTTTTCATATATTCTCAAATTCAAGATCATTTGATCGATAGCAAATAGAAGAAAAGAATTATGCTAATTAAGTCAGAGATATTTATGTGTTTATTTGGTAGTAGTTCTACCTCATTTCTTGTGATAACACATCGCGTATTTGGTCCTATATTGTCTATGTCCATCTGCAATTCTTTTTGATTGATTAGTCCTCCTGGCACAAACTTTGCAGGTCACAGTGAGAGGTTCACAAGGACATGCTGGAACAGTCCCAATGTCGTTGCGTCAGGACCCCATGGCTGCTTCTGCTGAATTAATCATGTTGTTGGAAAGTTTATGCAAAAATCCTAAGGATTTTTTATCTTATGATGGTCATTGCAATGATTCCACAGTGGAATCTCTTTCTAATTCCCTTGTCTGTACTGTTGGAGAGATATCCACCTGGCCAAGTGCAAGCAATGTCATTCCAGGCCAGGTAAGATTTTCATTTCCGGGAACTGTTGATTTTTACAGCAAGCAGCAATTCAGCACTTGTTAATTTCCAGCTCAAGAACTTCCTGATTGCAGGTTACCTTTACTGTGGATTTACGTGCAATGGATAACATGGGACGTGAAGCTGTTCTTTATGAACTATCTAATAGAATGTATGAAATATGTGAGAGGCGTTCTGTTTCTTGCATCATTGAACGTAAGGTGAAGACTAATATCTTATCATGCATTTAGTCCGTTGCAAGAACAAATACTGTGGTTTTTCTTCTTCTTTTTCTGACGATTGGCTGGCAATTGTTTCAGCATGATGCAAATGCAGTGATCTGTGATTCAGAACTAACTTCAGAGCTGAAGTTTGCAGCCAATGCTGCTCTCAAGAGAATAACTGGCGAAATTCAAGATGAAGTTCCCGTGCTAATGAGTGGAGCAGGACACGACGCAATGGCTATGTCTCATCTAACAAAGGCCAGTTCCTTTTAGCTCCATTAACTTTTTGTCTCCCACCATTTTTTCCTATTCACGTCTACATATAATAATCATATTCATGGTATGCTTCATTTTGGACAGGTTGGAATGCTATTTGTCCGCTGTCGTGGAGGCGTAAGCCACTCTCCTGCAGAGCATGTGCTGGATGATGATGTTTGGGCTGCTGGTTTGTCAATCTTAGCATTTCTCGAGACGCACATGTAAATAAAACACAATTCGACGTTCTTGTACAGGGAAATAACTGTTTTAGCGCCATGCACTAATGATGATATTTGTCAATTGCATAATAATCTCTCCATGATGCCATGCCTCTATATGTTTATTATAAAAGGTTATTGTAAGTAAGAAATCTAGAATTACGGTCCATAGTAAAAGTTGCAACATGGAAAATTTATGTTGATTTTCCTCTCTGGTAAAACAGTTTCAAATATAAGAGGAAAAGAAAAGCTTTTTAGGATTACCATTGGATGGTTAAATACATATTATCAAAACCCTTCTCCAGTACTGAAATGAAATTAATCAAATCCTGAACTCAGATATGGGCAGGTGATACTAAGCCTTGTTGCTGGTTTGGTATTGCAGTAATGGTAGTTTTTTAAAGCGTTTTTAATTTAGAAATATATTAAAAATAGCTCGTAAATACCTTTGTCGGTATGAAGGCAAATATGCGCAAGAATTGATGTGCAACTGTTCCATTGCCACTCCTTGGTCAGTATGAAGGGGCTGTTGATCCGAAACGAACCCTCAAGATAGCCTATGAAAATACCGGTTGCGTTATGTGAGCATGGGAGATAGTCGATTGATTTTGTTTAGAGGCCAAGAAGTCATACCCAGTGCAACGACGAGGCATGTCAGCTGGGAAGAAAAAACGATAGGAAAAATTCCTGGTACAATCAGGAGATACCATAGTAGTTGGGACTAGTGGAATCTTTGACAATGTTTATTCTTCTTAGATTGCAAAAATTCCCAGTCAAGAACAAGGCAAATCAACCGAGGATTTGGCTCACGTACTTGCAGAGTTGGCAATAAGCCATTCCCTTGACGACAAGTATTATTCTCCGTTTGCAAGAGCTGCTGCTTTGGCTGAAGAATCACACACGGAGGGAGGAAGAGATGATGATATTACAGTAGTTGCTGGAAAGATCAACTCAGTGTAGTGGTGATTATAGTGGGACTAGCTGGTTGTTCTAATTCGAAGTTTAATTTCTTTCTACCATGATTATCTGGCTGGTATGTTATAATTTTCAAATTTCTGTTTCACAATGTTTTTCACATTATTAACCTTTTATGCTTAGTTTTTTTAACCTTTTTTCTTAGTTAGAATCATATCCTTTAAGTTCAAATTCTTTATTTTAACAAGAAAGTTATCATTGCAGGACCATTAGAGTTCTAATAACAGAAAGGCACTAGAAATTCTATAGTAGCTTTGCAGCTTCTTCTTTCATGTCATCTGGTGCCTTTACTAATAATAATTGTTTGTTTCAGAGATTACATCGACCAGTGTTATGCAAAAGAGAGCCGAAGACGAAACAGACGCTCGAATCCAGTTTTTAGAGTGCCAGTACCACGATACTGGGCCACTAACCCGATGACATCTAGATTGCTTTAAACTAATATAAATTAGGTTAAACTGCTGAGAATTATTCCTTGTATTTTTAATTTTAGTTTTGTATTTTTAACGTTTAACCTAACCAATCGATTTTAAATTTTCTGTGAAATTGACTCTATATTTTATAAATAAAATTTAATACATAATTTTAATTCTCCATCTAGAAAGTTTGATTTTGAATTTTTAAAAAAACAAAAGATATATTTAAGGCCATTTTTGTCTTTTAAGACACAAGAAAGGTTATTTACACCATTAGTTTTTTTTTAAAAAAAATTAAAATAATGATATTATATTTTAAATTTATTAGTTTTATTTTCAAAATTTAAAGTTAATTCTATAAAAAAATAAAAATAATGAATTAGATCAAAAGTCATTTTTATTAGTTTTAGATGCAAAATATGAAAGAAACCTTGACAAAAGTAACAAAAAGATGTCAAAAAATAAAATTAAGATCACGACTTTAACTTCGGAAGATGTTTATTAATCAGATTAGCCCAAATACGTTTAACTAAAAAGTGGCTCTCCAAGACCTGCAAGAGCCTTTTGGTTTTGCTTTGCTTTGCATCTTTCGGAGTTTTACTACGGCTCAAGGTCCGCAGCAATATTTATATTAATCTACAAAGCAAATTTACTCTTAATTAAAAGTGAATATACATTTCAAAACAACAAAAACAGTGAGACGGCATCTAAGTTAGTAGTGAAACTATTGCATCTCATGAAGCTGCACAATTAACCTCAGCCCTCGACCACTTGGATAAAAATGGCGTTGCAGATATATAATATTTAGTAATCCATTTCAGCTTAACTTACTTCAGAATGGGTGGCTCATGGCTGTGCCAACTGTTGTAGCTGATGAACAACGTGAGACATTCTTGGGCGCATCGATGGCACATGCTGCGTGCAAGCATATACAAGGTCCACAACCTTCTGAATGACTCCAGCTTCTGGAACATCCGAGGAGGGTGGGGTTATGAGAGGATCCAAGAGCTCAGGGTAGCGGTGCGCCTGCACCAGAGGAGTGGCCCACTCAAATATACTCTGCCAACCCACCGAATCAACTGCTTGCATAGGCCTACGCCCACTGACTATTTCAAGAAGCAGCACCCCAAAGCTGTAGACATCACTCTTCGTAGTAAGTTCATTTCTGTAAACAAATTCTGGAGCAAGGTACCCATATGTGCCACCTGCCATCATTGTTCTCTCATGCATCACTTCCCATGGCATAAACTTGGAAAGACCAACCCCCATTAAATGGGCTCCGAACTCTTCATCCAGCAGAACACTACTAGCACGAATATCCCGATGCACAACATGAGGCTTAACCTTGTCATGCAAGAACCTATTCAAGATATGTCGACATGCACAGGTGAGCCAACCGGATGAGATACAGATTATAGCAAATATACCACCGGAGAGACCAAAAATTCCTGAAAAGAGAACCAATCTATGGAATGCACAAAAATTATTGATACCCATTAACCTTCAGTGCACTTTATCAGCTATAGTAGCTTTCTTTTTGGGTAATAGATGCTGAGATATCTAAAATCACAATTGACAAACAACTAAACATTTCAAAAAATGTGTTATGTTGTAATTGATTTAGATTGCATGTAATTTTTAAATGGCTGTAATGAGAAAGCAAGCATAAGCACCTTCACAATAGAACATAATCGTGTCATTAGCATTAAAGTTGACATAAATTTTATCCAAAAACATCTTTCTCCATTCTGTCAGTTGACCGCATGTGCATTCGGGAATCAATTTGGATTCAATTAGCAATAATCATTAAGTAATGAAATCTCATTCCGCATGGTTTCCCCATACAGTTAAACTTGGTACATAATCAGTGCAAACATAATGAAAATAGTAAAGGACATTTTTAAAAAGTCTTTCTCCATTTTCTTGTTTAACCCACAGTGAGTGAAGTATTAACCTATATTCAACTGATAACAATCTATAACAGGTGAAAGTTAGTATGTAAATTACACAGCATTTCTGATGCAAGCACCAAGAGCTAGGATCAATAAAACAGCAGTATAGGCACTTTAAACATAGCAACACATTAGATAAAATGAAGGTTTCAACTGAACTTATCAGTTGAAGGTATTAAAACTAAAGCCAAAACAACTGTATGCCACTGCATGACTACAGGTCTGATGGCGTGTTATCTAACATGCCAATATTGCCCTTAATAAACTTTAAAAACAAGGCAAACAACCTATAAATGAAAAAACCACAAATCTCGTTACAAAAGAAACAAGCATATACCATTTAGCAAATCCAACAAAATCGAATAGCAAATCGAGCTTCCTTTCCAAATTGTAACTCGAATGAATAAATATGACTTCTTAAAATTCAAATTAAATAAGTGCAGGATAAAAAATTTTCATCAAAGCTAAGATATTTGCAGATAAGAAATTAATCAAAGATTGCAAAAAAACTAATTAATGTAAGAAATAACCCAAAGGAACTAGTAATAAGTATGATATTTTAAGAGCACATCAGTGATGGTGGTTATGATAACAATTCAACTCTACCAACATTAGAAAACCAAATAATAGTACTCGTGTATATGATAAAAATAGCAATAACAGTATGTGGTCCGCAAATACCCAAAAGAAAAAGGTTCAAGGATGTATACGTACGCAATTCCTTGGGCAAGCGTTGTAGCAATTTTCATCCTCATAGCCCAGTCCAAGCTCCTGCCTCCTCTTGGCACATGGTGTAGCCATCTATCCAAGGGCCCATTAAGTATAAACTCATAAACAATGTAGCGGTCACCATGATCATAACAACATCCCTTAATAGCCACCAAGTTTGGATGGTGGAGCCTGGCAACCCTTCCAATTTCAGAGTAAAACTCCTTCTTCCTCTGGAAACTAGACCTTTTTAACCTCTTAACCGCCACCCTAGATCCATCAGGAAGAAAACCACTATATGTGCCACCAGTTTTTGCATCTCCAAGAAGACGATTTCCTTCACTAAAATTCTTGGTAATCGACCTCAGTTCCTCATTAGTGAATACTTTCCATGATGGAGGAACCAATGCAGAAGCTGCTGGATTGGATAACTTACGAGACTTTCTACGCTTCTTGCTTCGCCTGTATGCAAGGAGCCAAATCACAACCGCTAATGTTGTGCAAAGGATTAATCCACTCACAACTGCAAGGATAATCAGATATTCCCGGTGGCAGTGCATGTGGTAGCATTTCTTCTCTGGGAACCAAAAGTGGAAAAGAGAAAAGTAAAAGTTTTTATCAACACAAGCGATAAAATAGCATTAAGGAGTTGATAAAATTCTGAACTCCCAGAAAAATCAAATCTACAATATGGCAACATATGCATGTATATCTTTTGTCAATAGATATATGAATTGAAATATATAATTGTAACAAATTGCAAAAGAATCTAGCCTTGATGCATTAGGCAAGGGCATACCAACATCAAGCATGCAAATAAAAGCATGAGAACTATTGCATCTCTCAGCCACAAGATCAGCAGTTCCATTCACCACTGTACATAAATCAGCTGCAATACTATTGCGGCATGACAAACTAGTGCAATTCAAAGGAAAAGGCTCAGGAACTATTGACTCGTTCATGTGTGAAGTGTTATCGGACCACTTCCAAATGAAACCTATAGTAGAATTCATCACTCTTCCACCAGCCCAACAGCCATTGGCAGTTTGGCCACACAACTTCTGAGCAAGGCTAAGTTCTTCAGATGATGTCAGTCCTGCCACGTGTCCACCATAGCGCATACAACGGTTCTCTGATTCATTCCATGACTTGAATCTCCGTATAAGTTTGAAGCACTTACTCTTATTTGGACTTATAGCCCATCCAGAAGGGCACCATGCTGTCAAACAGAATACAGTCACCTTCAATATATTAGCAAGGCACATGTTCCGAAAAAAAGCTCTGAGAATTTTAATATTCTATTATTTATTATTACTTATCAGTAAAACTATCTTAAAAAGAGGGAGGGGGGGGATTTCATTTTATGATAAAAAGTTCATTCATTTCAATTATTTCACAAGAAGACAAAAAAGAAAACAAGGGATCCGTTGAATTTCAAATAGCAAGGTCACTAATAAGATATGAAGACTTACATCACAATCATTGCAGTTCATTATACGATATTACAAAAGCACAGATGAACAGCTAAGTATGTGCTGAATTCTATGAGAATTTATCAGGAATTTGAATGTGAAAAAACTAATGTAAAGGATCCATAAATTCTTTAAACCCTTTTTCTAAGTCAGTTGATTCAGTCAAGCATTCTTGCAGTACATTTTTTCAGCATCAAATCTAATTATACTGGAAAGACGAAATTTTGATAAACTCATTGCTTCTGTGAAGAGCGCTTCTGCATAGTACCCATTCCAATGCACAGGTGCACAACACATAGAGGTGGACAAACTTGTAATGTTCCAAGCATTATAAGGATCTAACAATTTCACTCTTTTATTGAAAGGGAATTGTTAATAATCAAAGTAAAGAAAACATTTTACTACTGGACCTCATATCATCCCAAATCTCTACACTGATTATGTTACAGCATGCTCCGATACCAAGATCAACTTAAACATTCATTTGCAAATATCTATCAAGCCATTATTCTTTCTCTGTGCTAACCAAGTACTCCCCCATGAGTCACTTACAAGCTCTCAAAGTGATTTATTCATTCCAATGATCAACTACAAAATCCCCCTTTGCATCATAACACATGCTATGAGACACATACAGTAAAGTGACTAACATTTTCTAAATATCTGAAAAATAGATATTTAATAAAGCAATAATGCTCACACCTCTGCTGGTTTGATTGTTGGAAGCCACCAATTGGACCTGAATCGTCTCATTTTTTGATGTCTGAGAAAATAAAAAAAGAAAATGAAGATAAGTCCACAATGCTTGCAGAAACACAAATCCACAAGAGTTGGATTCTAGAAACTTACAGTTTGAGATGCCACAAGGCCAACAAAAGTAATCAAAATCACAGCAAACTGCAGGCAGATCAGTTTCATTTTCCTCCAAAACAAGCTTCAAGAAACCCTAAAATCAAACAGACACTGGTGGTTAGAACTGATCCCTTCAAAAAGAAACTTCAACCCAGACTAAAATCAGAAAATCACCCAATTGGGAGCATTAGTTTCATGTTAGATTTTTGCTTTTCCTTCATTTAACAAATGAAAGGGAAAAAAAAGCCTTAACTTTCTGATCGCTAAGTAACCCAGAAATGAAAAGAAAAGGAAAAACTTGAGAGAAGATTTTACCAGTGAAATGGGTTAGAGCAGCTTATTCATGTTAACTATTAATGAGCTTCAGCTTCTAATAAACGGTTTTTGTCTACTGTTTGTCACGGTAGCCTAGAGACCCTACAAAGCCATCCATAGTCAATTCAATTGTCAAGTCTTTTTGGTTGGAGGAGGTAGTTAGCAGTTTATGACAATCTTCCACACCCTTTATTTCTATTCTTTTCCTTCTTCTTTTTTTTTTTCCCTGCCTGCCCTTTCTTTTCCCTCTGTTTTGTGGTTTTATTTTTACTCCATTATTTTGCAATTAGATTATAATTAGCATAAAAAAAAAAACTAAGAGGGATTAGTGTTGTGCTGTGGACCAAAACTAAATTCATTGTAATATAGATTATGTTTTTGTTTCTTATAATGGTTTTCGCGAGCTTCATTTAATATTATTATATTGATTAGGATTAAATTGATTTTTTTTATTTTTTTAGTATAGGAAAAAAATTTAATTACTCTTAAAAAGCAAAAAAAAAAAAAACCTAATATCCAAGGGCTTCTTGGTCCTTTTGCTTTTTAAAAATTAGTTAAATGACTAAATTACTTTTAAAAACAAACAAATATCAAACTTGTTGTCAAAGGTTTTTTTCGCCTTTTCATTATGATTTTTTTGTTATTATCACATGGATTAATGGATGATTGGTAATTTACTAAATATAAATATTATTTTTTTAAAAAAAATGGTTGACGTATTCAATGCACTCGTCTGTAAGTGAGTTGAGCCCGCAAGTTTCGAGCATCGCGTGCAGCGTCGCCTGGTGGTCAAATGCAAGATTCAGGGGTGAAATTGGAATTTCCTCATTGCTATGCCATGCTTGGGTGGCGCATGAGTTCAACATACCTCTGATTTTGTGTCAACTGTCTTTTCTTTTTTATTTCTTTTTTTTTCTCTCTCCTCCTCAATTTCGATGCCAAAAACTTCAATTTTTAAAAAGCAACTATTCAATTTGATTTTCCTTCAAATTTTGTTCTTTTTTATTACTATTTGTTTTATTTGAGATAATTTATAAAATTAGAATTGTTTTTCAATTTCATCCTCCTTTAATTTTTCATCTATCATATTTAGTCCCCGTTCTTTTTGTTTCTATTTTTTATCCTTTTTTTCTTTAGTTTTCAATTGCATCCCTCGTTGTTTTATTTCATTTAGTTTTTACACTAGATTTAGTAATTATTATTTTGATTGTTATTTGTTTTATTTTTTAAATTTAGATGATTGAGAATTTTGCTTTGTGATTTTTCTGGTTTTCCTTATAAGGGGTAGCCCAGTCTAATGACTCAGGTCATGAGTTTCGAAAATTAGCCTAGTTTGACTTTGATTTTTTTTAAATTTTTTTTTAAATTGATTTTGTTTTTCAATTTCATCCATATATATTATATTATCAGGCCTTTAGATTCGTGAGCTTCATCCATATATGAAATTGGGATTTTATAGGATTATTCTAATTTCATATCATTTATTGACTCAAGTTGTTTTCTTACCTTTTTTAAATGATTTTTTTTCAATTTTTCCTTTCATAATTTTGTTTGATTGAGAGTTGACCATTGTTTTTTATTCAATTTCTTTTGTAAAAGGTTATTTTGCCCTCATAAATGGGGCATGAGTTTGGTATGCGAGTCAGATTTTTTTGTCTTTTAAAATTGATTTTTTTTTTCAATTCTTCCTTTAACATTTGATTTGCTGGTGATCAAACTTCAAGTTTTTCTTCATGATGTTATCCTGTTTTCATTTGATTTTTGTTTTGTTATCGAATAAGATTGTTGAGACATTTTAAAAATATTTATAGGATATCTTTTTATAATATTGGCAAGCATTCGTTTTTTCTGATTAGTCATTGTCATTTTTTTTTTGTTTTCGTTTATTATTATTGCTGGCTTTTTTATATATAATTATATTATTAAATTAACCAAAGTTATTGAATCTATTTGAATCAATGACTCAAGTTCTAAATTTTTCTTACTTTTTTAAAAATATCATTATCATCTGAGTATCTTTTTTATACTAGAAAAAATTTAACTCGACCCGCGACACAGCACAAAACACTTATCTCGATATGTTATGAAAATATATATTTTTAATTTTCTTTTATTATAGTATTAGGTCAATGTGAAGATTATTTCTTTTGAAATATTCGGGGAAAATTTAATATTGATTAACATACAAAGTAGTTTGACAATATTTTTATTCTCAAGCTAATAAATAAAAAAGAGATTACAACTACTTTTTTGTAAGTAGGTGTCCTTAATCATGTTAAATTATAGTATTGTAGTATGATTTCAGTTTTATTTTGATTAATCATAATGTTTTCCATATATGTATGTGAAGATTATTGGATTTTGGTACCGTATGTGTGTTTTTTTTATTTAATCGAATTTGGAAATAAATATATTTTTAATTCAATTTCTAATATCAATATCATATTAAATTTAGAGTACGATTTTTGTTTTATTTCAATTAATCATATTTTGTCATATATGTATGTGGGAATTATTAAATTTGAAGTATGATTTTAGTTTTATTTCGATTCATCATAATTTGTTTATATATGTAAGTGAAAATGTTCGAATTATAAAATTCAACAATTAAAATAAAAATTACCGATTGTTGTTATTATCGATTTAACACGATAAAAATACATGAGAAAATAATTAACATGAAGTGCATGGGAAAGTTATTAATATTACATGTTAATAAATTATTAATTTGAATACCAATGAAGTGCTTGAGAAACCAGTTAAAATTGGTACTTAGCAATATTAAATAATTTAAACACCATATGCATAGTACATGATTATATGAATAACGAAAAAGTGAAATTTTATAATTATTTTTAAAATATTAGGGAATTTAAAATAATGCGATGGGGAAATTAATTCATGTATTGTTATGCTCTTACCTCATTAACACTATGGTTAAAAAGAATAAAGCTAAGGTTATTATCTGGCCAACTTTTCGTTCAAATGTTAATGTGAAATTGAAATTGTAGAAAAACTTGTACAATGTAATTGGCAATGCAATTATTTCCAGTAATATTGCATAACATGAAGTTTAAGAATGGAAAGGCCTAATCCTAGAAATGAAGGACTTAAATGTTGGGTGAGAATGGAAATGAAGTTTCAACCTGTTTTTAATATTTTTATTAAAATTCAATTTTTATTTTTATTTTAAATTATTTTTTTAGTGTTTTTGAATCGTTTTATGCATTGTTTGTTTGACGGAAAATAATTTTATGGAAACTATTTTCCAAACTTTCTTATATTTGTTTGTCATTAGAAAAGTTGGTCATCGGAAAACACTTTCCAGTTAAAGGAGAATTTACCTTAGTTTTCAGGAAAGTGTTTTTCTTTTATTTTGGACGGAAAACACTTTTTGAAAGTTGTGAAAAATTTAGAAATATCATATTATTTGTTGATTATATCAAATTTGGTCCTCAAACTTTTGATTGCTATATATATATATATATATATATATATATATATATATATATATATATTTAAAATATTTTCTTTTTCAATTTCATCCCTTAGAATTTGATTTTTATATTAACTTTGGTCTTCATTTTTATAATTGTTATTTATTTTTTCCTTATCATTTTTTAATTGAAATTTTTTATTTATCAAATTTGGTTCTCATTCTTTTGGTTGTTACTTATTTTATTTTATTTGAAATAATTTATGAAATGGTTATTATTATTATTTTATTTTCTTCATCTTTTAATTTTTTTATTTGTTAGATTTAATTTTTATTATTTTGATTATTATTTATTTTATTTGAGATAATTTATAAAATTATATTTTTTTTCAATTTTATTCTCATTCAACTTTTTAATTTCTAAGATTTGTTCCTCATTATTTTAATAAACTTGAAAAAAATAAAATATTAATAATTTATTTTCCAGCTCATTTTTCATAACATAACCAAATATTAAAAAATATTTTCCAACTTATTTTCTATTACACTACAAAACATTGAAAAATAATTCACTTTCCTGAAATTCACTTTTTCTAAATTTATTTTTCAAAAAAAAATATTTTCCAGCAAACAAATGGGGTATTAATGTGTTGATATAAGAATTAAATTTTAAAAATAAAAATATTTTTTAAATATTTTTTTAAATAAAAAATATTTTAAAAAATAATTATTACCACAGTTTCTACCTACTTTTAATTCATTCTTGAAAACGCACCATGACTTTCGTTTACGATTGTTGGCACCTCATGAATTCAAACGTTGGACGATCAACACAATCCTATCTCAATGCTTATTTCAGTTATTTAACAATTTTTTTTTATGAAATTTTAACTTATAAATACATAACTCATCACCTATCAAACCAATTTTCTTCTTCCACAATGATTCCTCCTTTATTAAGTGTGAGATCTAGTATTAGTCTCTTTTCTCTGTAAATCTTGATTATTGAACTCAGGAAATTACTTTTTCTTAGAAAAAAACCCAACCATACCTTTAAATGATTCAATGTCCATCTAGTATTGCAATTACATTGGGTTTTAAAGAGTTTTTCAAAATAAATTTAAAATGAAAAAACATAAAATTAATATCAAAATAAATTAAACCCAACCATACCTTTAAATGATTCAATGTCCATCTAGTATTGCAATTACATTGGGTTTTAAAGAGTTTTTCAAAATAAATTTAAAATGAAAAAACATAAAATTAATGATTTTTTATAATTATAATATCAAAACATATTAATTTATATTTTAATTACACTACCAAACAAACTCTTAATTTCATGACCAATTAACGATATTAGTTAATATATTCTTTCAGCAATCTTATCGTCAATAACTAAGGATTTCATCATTAATCCAAATTAAAGTTATAATTTAAAAAGGATATTGACAGTTCACGCTTCGAGTATATTTGACAGTGTGGTAGCAGTTGCTTTTCAAATAACTTTCCGTGCTGAAATGCATGCCAATGATTTTTTTTTATTTTTTTAAAATTATTTTTGATATCAGCACATCAAAACGATTTAAAACATACAAATCATATTAAATTTTAATAAAAAGATTTTAATTTTTAAAAATATAATTTATACCATGTTTTCAAACTATTTTTTTTTTTTTTCATCTATGCATGCATTGAAGGGGACAAAGAAAAGGACTGGAGAAAATTTATTACGGCCACCTCCAAAGAAACGAGTATCTTGAAATTTATTAAGCCACCACTAATATGTCCAAGCCAGGTCCTATGGGTTGTGAATTTTAGCCCAACCTTTGAGAGCTCACCTGTCAGCTCAGGCTCAATCGAGAATCTATAATTTATGCTCAACCAGGCTCAAAAACCTGGCTTGCCTGACCTTTGTCTTGCTTCAGTTTGCAGCTAGGAATAACAATGGTTTTTGCATCATCCATGAACTCAAACACTCAAAATTTAAAATTTTTAATCCGAACTTGACTCAAACATGATCGAGTATAAATCAAATTCAACCTGATTAGGGTTTTGGTATTCAACGAGTATCTACCAAGTATTCATTAAGCATCTATACCTAACCCCACTTCCAGTCTTACATAAACATTTTATGTACTACACATATTACTTTAGTTTACAAGCAATATTCCACCTTTTCATTTCTAAAATATACGTTCATTCAGGCAAAACCATATATAATATAATGGCTCTTGCAGGGAAAAAAAAAAATGAAATGCTTTAAAAATTACGCTTAATATCTCATAATTTAGTTTAAATTGCATTGGACTATCGGGTTTTGAAAAATTACAATTTATATCATAAGTCAACACAAATTTTTAAATTCGATGAAAAACTACTCTCTTATATAATATCAGAAACTCAAACAAAAAATAGATAAAAATTGCTCTCTTCAAGGTACACTTTCTCTTTTTAAATATCATTTTATCTCTCTTATCAAGAGGATTTGAACCCAAATCAAAATCAAAATTTAGTGTTTTTAATATTTTTCTCTTTTTATGATGATTTGAACCCAAATGAAAAGCACATATTTTGTTATAAAAAAAAACCTTAAAAAAACCCAAATTGAAGCTTAGGAAATACCTAAATTTTTTAATTTTTTCTCTATTTTTATTTATTTATTCGAGCTTTGTAAATTATGTTTTGGATAAATGGCGTTATATTTTTGTTTTCTAGTTTGAAATCGAGAAGTTTTATCAATTTTTTGTTTTTTATCTATGTTTTTTGTGCTGTTGAAGATTAAATATGAAGATTTTTGACGGTTTAATTTTAATCATTTGATATGAGAGCTTCATCTGGTTATGTTAAATCTAGATCTGTATTTTTACTTTATATATATATATATATATATATATATATATATATATATATATATTCAAAATATGATAATTATTAACTATCATAGACTTTTCCTGCCATTTTGTATTCATTACGCCAAAACACTCAAAGAGCACCTCCGTTTCCTCCTCATTCTTCTTCTTCTTCCATGATTTCTTCTAGCACTCAAAAATGGCTTGTGCATATCAAATTCCTACTATGATTCTAAGCCTTTGTGTTTCTATATCTCTAATCTTACTCGTATATTCACAAACATGTGCCCACACGAACTTTCACGAACAACAATTTATACGCCTATTGTTTAGACCTTCCCACTCTCACCTCCTACCTTTATCCCACCTATAATTACACAAATTTAACACTCTTTTGGTGAATTAGGTGTGGCAAGTAGAGTCAAGTGTGGATGCTCACAAGGATTTCTTAACATCGTATAATATGGGTGGTCCAAATTTGAATACTAAAGGGACTTTGGATTTTAATGGAGGAAAGAGTGTTAGCATTGAAGGCGGTGTATATTCTAGGATGAAAAGGAAAAATATGAGCTTTCTGGTTTTTATTTTTATTTTTCACCCACCTATCGCTGCAAAATCAAGCGGGCTTCCTTCTTTTTCATTTGGACTTAGATCTGGGTATTATCCAAATGATTAAAGCGGATCAAGCAATTCAAGGCCTTTGTTTGCATTTGAAGAGTTAGTCAAGTCAATAAATGGGTTTTCATACC
This sequence comes from Populus simonii, assembly GCA_007827005.2. Lineage (NCBI taxonomy): Eukaryota > Viridiplantae > Streptophyta > Magnoliopsida > Malpighiales > Salicaceae > Populus > Populus simonii. The sequence goes on from CM017464.2 coordinate 15,145,229, forward strand.
AAAACCTTTTGGGAAAAGGTAGATTTGGTTCTATATATAAAGGTTGTTTAAACCCAAAATTTAACCCTTTTTTTCTAAAAGACTTTTCAAAAATCCAAAAGTTTGTGTTTGTGTTATTTCCATAATTTTCAACCCTGATGTTATTTTTTGAAGTACGTTAAAATAAAAAAAATAAAAAAAAGAGAAAAAAAACAATCCATTAACAAGTCACCCAATGTCAACAACTTGCACTGGCTATATAGCCAGTGCATCTGTGCAAAATAAAAATAAGGGGACAAAGTAATGAATAGCAAAATAATGGTTAGCATGCAAAAGAAAAAGGGTTGAGAGATAAAACAAAGTTTTGGTGTCTTAAAGTTTGGAAACAAGAGCAAAGAAAGAAAAATAAATGGGGGAAAAGGAAATAAATTGGACACATTAATAGTGTATGGGGGCATAGTTTTGGAACTCGGGACCCGGCCAATCCAGTACTGGAACTGGGCTAGGTTGAAGAAAAAATAGGAGAAGGAAAAACCCGGCGTGACTCGGCGACCCAGTTGATTCGGTCAAAAACTCGGTTGCGACCCGTAGACTTTTGTTTTTTTACTAAAACGATGTTGTTTTGATTTTAAAAAAAAAATTAACCTGAACAACCAAGTTAAAACTCAATTGCTTAGTTAAAATTTAAAACTCAAATCTTGAACCAGGCCACCGGGCCAGTGGGGGGACATGAAAAGGTAAAGGAAGAAAAAAACAAATTTACGGTAGTTGGGTAGGTGGAGGAGTTATGAGGGTGCATGAGGAAACAATTTTTATTAAAAAAAGAAAGCACCAAAAGAAAAAAAGAAAAGAGAGTGAGGCAAGTATAATGGGAGAAAAGAAAATGAGACTACCTTTCTCAGCTCCAAAACTTCTGAAATTTTTACCTAATCTTTTTTTAAATTCTTTAGATAACCTTAGAAAAATCTCATAGAAAGACTTCTTCATATGAGCCTGGAGCATACCTGTAGACAATGGCTACGACAACAAGATTCTCAAGCACAATAGTTGTGCAATAGCTCCTTACTGCCACGCATCACAATTTTTCTCCACGAAAAAACTCTAAAGTTTTTACCTAAGCTTTCTGACATACTTCAGATAACCTCCAAAAAAATATAATAAAAAGAATCCTTCATATAAACCTTGAACATACATGAAGACAGTGGTTGCTATAGTAAGCTTTTTAAACATAGTAGCTATGCAATAGCTCCTCACTACCCTGCCGAGTTTTTAAACTTGGCTAGATGGTCGATCCGGTTTAAGGTCCGGATTTCAGGTTTTGATCGGATCACCAGCTTTTGACGAGATCATTAGGTCGCCAGGATCAATTTTGATTTTTTAAAAAAATCAAAACGACATCGTTTTAATTAAAAAAACAAAAGTCAATAGGTTGCAATCGAATTTTTGACCGAGTCTTGTCAAGTCAGCCAGATCACCCCGGATTTTGACTTCCTCTATTTTTTTTTAAACTCGGCCTGGTTTCAATTTCGAATCGACATGCCGAGCCAAGCTGGGTTTCAAAACTATGCTACCATGAACCAAGATTTTACCCAGCTCAAAAAATATATATTTTTACCTAAACTTCCTAACATACTTGAGATAACCTTATAAATATTTCATAAAAAAAAAATACATGTGAGCTTTGAACATGTTGGAAAGTCATGACTAACAAAAACAACAAATAGAAATCTCGAGGTAATCATAAACATTTTTTTTTTTAGTTTAACGTGAGTGTCCGGGCCAGCTTGCGCGTACCTCGACTAATCCCACGGGCCCTGAAGTTAACAACCATGTAAGCCTCCAGTGACCATCATATGAGCAACCACAGGGCTCGAACCTGAGACCACAAAGAGAGCAAACCTCTTGATCCCAAGCTTTTACCACTAGACCACCAATTCTATAGTATTCGAACATTCATCTTCTTTATTATTTCTTGTAATCAACCATGAACACACAACCTTTTTACTATCATCTCTCCTGTATATTTACTAAGTATCAGAGGGTTCTCTTGTATCTTATAGAAAACTTATATTTTAGAAAATCATGAATCACTGAGTGGACTTTTCAATAATTATTTTAATGTTCATCAACCAACCAAAAAAAAACTGAATATCTAAAGCTTATTTGAGAATGTGATGTAAATCATGTTTTTTTAAATTTTTTAAAAAATTTTTGCTATTTTTTTTTTTTTTTTATCTTTCAGATTATTTTAATATATTTTTAAATAAAAAATATTTTAAATTATTATCAATTCCGCAATAAGATTGAACATCTGCCACCTCAATTCTGGACTCCCAATTAAAAACAAACCTAATAAGAATCCATTCAATAATGTTCGACATGCTTGACTGAATTATTGATGGGCCCAGAAGTACCTCTGGTTTTGGCTGCTCTCGCTCCCGAACCACCTTCTATGTATCCTTTGGATTCCAATTAATCTTTTCGTGGAGACAAATGTATCTTCCTCTGGGTCCACCCGATCCAATAGTCCTGACTCCCAACAACAACAACTTTGAATGGTTGATAATTGATATGGGCTCTCAGCCATTTATTTGTTTTTTTTTTCTTTTTCTTATAAAAAAAATATAATACGAAGATTTTATAGCAGGCTGACCTAATTAAAATTAGATGGCATCGATTTATCAATTCCTCCAATCCAAGCCTATCTACTCCTTCGACATGCTGCTTTCTTTATAAATCTGTTTAATCATTTGGAATAGGACTAATTTACAGGCCTTGCCACTGCATATAAAATCAATTTTTTTCTTAACCGTTATAGATCAATTGAATTTTTTATTAAACTAAAACTAACTAACTTTGAAACCTCCATATCCAATTATTTATTTAATTTAAAATTAAAATTATATTATATTGGAGTGTTCAAGGATATCTCGGCCGGCCCGTAAAAAAATTCTATTCATAGATTCACGTTAGTATATAAGAGAGAGAACATTGAGGCTGTGTAATTTTAGCCATATATACCTTTTAGTATTTTCCATGATAGAGTAGAGTATTTGAGCATCAATCATTCATTATTTACATGAGTCACACACACTATTCATAGATTCACGTTAGTACGCAGTTTCCTTTCATTCCATCGTTAGACAATGATGAGGCATCAATCTTGTTCGTGGAAATTCTTTACCATCTCCTGTCTCCTTCTTCTTTTGCCGGTCTTCGTCTCCTCGAAGTGCACAAGGAAAGCACACGAGAGTCATGATCAAAACACATCTGAAGCACTCAAATACAAACTCATTGCAATATCTTCAATTTTATTTGCCAGTGCACTAGGAATCTGTCTCCCATTTTTTGTCAAAAACTTGTCATACTTGCACCCAGACAGAGAAGCATTTTTCCTCATCAAGGCATTTGCTGCTGGTGTGATCTTGGGAACCGGGTTCATTCACATACTTCCTGATGCTTTTGAGAGCTTAACTAGCCCTTGTCTTGTTCAAAATCCATGGGAGAAATTTCCCTTTGCAGGTTTTGTGGCCATGTTATCTGCCATAGGGACTTTGATGATGGAGTCTTTCGCCACAGGGTACCATAAGAGGCTCGAGTTGAGAAAACCTCAACCAGTCAGCGGCGATCACCAGGAGAACAGTGATCGAGATGATAATGGGGCTGGTGGGGTTCATATTCGTGGGCCTGCTTTCGCACTGAAGAGAACAAATTCATCAGATCTTAATCGGCAACGCATTGTTTCTCAGGTAAGGTTTATAGTACCGATAATAAATTAATGAGTATAATGCATTCTTATTAAGCACTACCCCTGCTATTTATTTATTTATTTTACTTTCGTTTTCTTTATATTCTTTCCCTGCTCTTAGATATAGTTTTAAGAGCGTGATGACAGTGTGGTAGTGATTGCTTTTTAAATAATTTTTTTGTGCCGAAATACATTCCAATAATGCTTTTTTATTTTTTAAAAATCATTTTTGAGCCATACAGGCTCTAAGAGGTGGGTAATTGACACTGTTGTTACTCTTTTTTTTTTATATATATACAATTGTTTTTAAGATGATTTTATTTCAGTTTTCTCTCTTAATTATTAATTAGGAAGTGAAGAAATTAATTTTTTTTCCATTGTTGAACCGTTTATATGATCATTATGCTTACATACACATATTAATCAGAGGATAGATAGATATCTTAACGAGTAATTATTATGCTTATTATACATTGACTGGTCCACTCCACATGCCACGTAAACCCACCCCCACAAGATTTATTACAAATATTTGTGGAATGAAAGGATTAAACTAATAAGATAAACAAAATACAACTTAAAATGCTTAGGAAATTAGAGAGAAATCAAGTTTCAAGCATCCCAGCACCAACTAAAAAAAACGTTTCGCTTCCCCTTGTTTATGATGTTGTCAATAGAAAATGAATCTTCGGACCCACCTTTCATATCACGTATCCATCATAGGAGAGAAGAAAGTAGGACCACAAATGGACCTGGCTGAAATGTCTGTCGTGGACAATTGTAGTCGGGCCAAACTTCGTCAAAGTTTGTTGTTTTTTTTTTTTTTTTTTTTTTAATATAGTTAAATGGTTTAAAATTTATTTTAAAAAATACAATATTTTTAAAAATTAATTTTTTAAACAATATTTTTATATTTATGACAACGAATTGATGAGCCGACATTATCAATAACATGACTTTCTAGTATATGAATCGCCTTATCCTTTTATATATCATCATCTAAATATAATATTTTTCAAGAAGTATTTTTGATGTTACATGACATAAATTAAATTAATAGAATAAATAATAATAAATAGTGTATTATCTTTAATCTCATGAAGATTAGCAATAGTTTTTTCACCATTCTATATCAAATCATTAACCTGGTTTTGAGTCGACTACAATTATTAATTTATAAATAAAACATGATTAATATCAAATAATAACTTAAAAACCTATAGCATTTTGAATCCAACTTGTACTAGGTTTGATGTGATAATATTATGAGCAGGATAATAGGATCTGATACATCCATCAATGCATAAATGTTATCATTGTTTTGAAAATGAAAAATAAATAAATCCTTGAATCTTTTAAGATTTTTGTTTTAAGTTTAATATAGGTGTTCGGGCCAGCTTGCGCGTGCCTCGACTAATTCCACGGACCTTGAAGTTAACGACCATGTAAGCCTCTAGTGACCATCATATTAGCAAGTATAGGGCTCGAACCTGAAACCACAGAAGGAGCAAACCTTTTAGTTCTAAACTTTTATCACTGGGCCACCACTTAGATGATAATATTATAAGTGGGTTATATATATATATATATATATATATATATATATATATATATATATATATATATATATAATCACCATGTCTCTATATGAAATAGATGCTTCATCCTTCACGATCACGTTTGTGGCCTGTAGATGCAGAAGAAGTAGATCCACATGTACATGACAACCTATCCAATCGTACCTGCCAAAAACATTTATTATATAAAATCAGTATAATATAATAACAAATTTAAGTTCTAACATAACATCTCTAAATAAAATAATAATTAACATATAATGTGCTGACAATTAATTATTAAATTGTTTATATTCACAAGTTTTATTATTATTATACCATATCTGACTATTTATATCATATGAAAAGGCCCCTCTTTTATATCAATCTTGTCATGCATGTAATTGAATGAATTTCTCATCTAGATGGGCCTACATATACTCAAGGATCGTTATATTCACTTTAATATAATTCTTCAAGTATAGGATGAAATGGAGTTCCCTCCCCGTATCTTTTGGATCAACAAACTAGCTAAAATTAATAGATTTATTAAATGTTATTAAAATCACTTGTAAAACAGTACTATTGTCAATATATATATATATATATATATATATATATATATATATATATATATATATATATAGAATCGTTTTGAAAACTCAAAAAATTATAATAAAGTGAAACTAAAATTGTTTTAACTCAGTAAAATAGATAAACTCACGAGTTTCATACCAATTTCACGAGTTCATGTGAAATATAAATATTGCCTGCTTAATTTAGCCTCTAAAACAAACTATATATTTTCATTATTTGTTGTAGTAATCACCCCTCATTTTAATACCTCATCCTTTGCTTGCGAGTTGTGTTGTCGGCGCATTTCTTCCCCTCTTTCTTCCTCATCCTTCATCGAAAATCACAATTGAAAACACACACACACACACACACACTAATTACTTTGCCAAGCCCAGGTACTAAGGAAAACTCTTGAAGAAGACTTTCTTCTTCTCGCATTCCTGGGGGTACTCCTGCTAATTAACCAAGCTTCTTCTTTTTTTTTTAAATTTATTCTTTATTCATGAGCTGGGAAATTATTAATTATTTTTCTTGTTCTAAATTTATATATATTATATGGGCATATATAGAGTGAAATTAGTAAAAAGTTGGTAATGTTTATAACATTGAAATTTAAAAGCAGAGTTGGTCTTAACTTTTAGCACAAGCATGTATATATTAACTTGATCTTGGTGATATAAGTTTTAAGAATTGAAGGAAAAAGAAATTTAAGAATTGTGTAAAGGGCATTTATTGAATGAAAACAAATTTGAGGAAATTAAGGTGCAAAGAATTTGAAAGTTGAGGGGCGGTGTGAAGTGCTCAAATTGAAGAAGAATCAACTTGAAGAATGTGTTAAGAAAACTTAATTGGAAAGGGAAAAGATTATAGGGAAATTGGTTTGAAATATAATTTTTTTTGCTGTGCATTTTTTAGAAGTTTTAGGATCTTTTCAGCTACTAGCTTCCTATGTATTAACCTCTCTTTTAAATCCTAACTAGCTTTTGAAGTATTTGGACATTGTTTCACAACATAGCCAAGCTCTTAAACTATTTATATCCTTAGTTAAGACAATAAAACTAGTTTTAGTTTACATGATACATTAGCAATTTGTTTATTTTAGGTTTCTTAATTGTTACTTAATGAAAATATATGGACATGAATAATTATATTGTATTTTTAAGTAACTTAAATTATATATAAATTTTTACTTAAACCATGTATTTTAAGGTGTTTGAATTATATATATATATATATAAAAATTCATTACAATTTTACGATTCAAGTTTACATTGCATTTATAACAACTTTGGATTTATTTGCACAACATGTAAGAACATGTGAATAAGACCGATGAAAACTTTGTCAGTTACTACATGTGCATGTTCTTTTGACCAATTTGACTATTCATCAAATTTCTTTTTGGACACCCAGGTATTGTTTTTGGTGTACTTAAAAAGTCTCATCATCAACATTAAATAGTTATGCAATGTGATCTCTAGATCTATTCATTTTCGAGCCCAATTTGATTTGTACAAATGGAGGCTATAATACCCCATGCGTAATATAGTTAGTGACATACTCTTTTTATTTAACAAAATAAGCATTACTCTCATAAAATGTTAATTAGGCTAAACTAGAAACAAACAATGCACGTGCACCTTTCAACACATGATAAATTTTTTTAAAAAATATTTGTTGTCATATTTCATAAAAAGAATGTCTAATTGCATAAATTAAAACCTAAAATATCTCAATTCAAATATAATGCCCAATTACGACAATTTATTCCAAAACTTAACACAAAATCTAATTGCAATTATTTTGACATTCATAACACCGATTACGATCAAACAGACTTAATTTCATTAATTAAAAACTAAAATATCTCAATTCGAACATAATACTCAATTATGATAATTAATCCTAAAATTCACTACTAACCCTAATTCCAATTATCTAGACATTCATAACACCAATTGGTTAAAAACATGCCTAATTGCATAAATTAAAACCTAAAATATCTCAATTAAAACATAATACCCAATTACAACAATTTATTCCAAAACTCAATGTAGACCCTGATTGCAATTATTTAGAGATTCATAATTCAATTACAATCAAGCACACCTAATTGCATCTATTAAAATATAAAATATTGCAATTCAAATATAATACCTAATTACAACAATGTATCCTAGAATTCAACACAAACCCTAACTTCTCTTAATTTTTCTAATTTCGGCCTAATTGATTCCACAAATAACATGAATTATATAAAAACACTCCTAATTGCTTCATTTAAACCCTAAATTATATCATTAAACAAAATTCCAACTTATCAAACACAACCCTAAAAAATAAAAAATAAAAATAATAAATTAAAACTAACAATCTATCAATTTAACAATGATACCCATAAAATTAAGAGAAATGTAGTGTTTTTATCGTAAGTTGTCGGTAGCTGGGTGGTGGTCCTAGTGGTGGTCATGATGGGGAGACTAAAAGAGGTGATTGGGACAATTGGTTTTATTTAAAAAACACTAGAATGATGTGTAGGGAAAAGGGGAAGAAGTTATAGTGTTTTGGTGGAGGATTGGTGGCTATTTTTTGTGATCTGGGTGGAAGAACAATTGGCTTTTTAGGTTTTTTTATAATAGCTGCTGGAGGAAGAAGAAGAGAAAGCTAGGTTTTTATATTTATCGAACATGTGATTATGAAAAATAGTTGTGTTATGTAATTGTGATTTATTATCGCTTCTTTAAATAAAGATGCAATTGGTGATCACATGTTTGAATAAAAACATGATTGGTAATTGTGTCTTTGTTAAAACTGTGTTGTTTCTTAAATATTTTTGAAACCCGTGTATTTTTTCTAAACTTTTGTATAACTTTGTTATTGTTAAAAACAAATTGGCACGCAAAGCTATTTTGTAAGGCCTTATTTGTTTTTGTGGTGGCAAAATGCTTTTACAAATCTTTTTTTTTTAAAAAAATACTTCAGATTAATTTATTTTTATGTTTTCATATCGTTTTGGTGTGCTGATATAAAAAATAAAATTTAAAAATACTATTTTAATGTATTTTCAAATAAAAAATATTTTAAAAAATAATTATTACGACAAATTTGCTGTAAAAGTACTATTATGTTAAGCATACATGTTCTATTTCAATCAAATGGCAGGAAATTGACTGTTTGCCTTTTCCTTTGACACCTAATCTTTGACATAACACATTCTACAGGTCTTGGAAATGGGAATTTTAGTTCATTCTGTGATCATTGGATTATCCTTGGGTGCTTCTAAAAGTTCAAAAACAATCAAACCTTTGGTGGCAGCTTTGAGTTTTCATCAATTTTTTGAGGGTGTGGGACTTGGTGGATGCATTTCTCAGGTAACAATAAAAAGTCAATTTTTAGATTTGTATCAATGGGTGTCCTATTCTTACTCTTGTAGCACCCTTCTAATAAAAAGATACTACTTTGTAAGTATTTCTGGCTAGCATACTTTTCCATGCAAAAATAAAAATACAAATAAATTATGGGTCACAAAATAGAATTATTAAATATCTCACAGCTCAAGATCTGAGATTAAATTATGACATAAATTGTGAATATGAACAAGTATATGAAGTTTTTGTTCATCTTTAATGTTGAATATTTTAAAATTTCCTTTATTTAATTGTGAAGGCAAAATTCAAGCTTCGAGCGAAGGTCATTATGATTCTATTCTTCTCCCTTACCACCCCGACTGGCATTGCTATTGGCATATGGATATCAAGAAGTTATAATGAAGCCAGTCCAATGGCATTGATTGTTCAAGGCATTCTTAATTCAGCGTCCGCTGGGATCTTAATATATATGGCACTTGTTGACCTTCTTGCAGTTGACTTCATAAATTCTAATATGATATATAGTTTTTGGCTCCAACTTGGAGCATACCTTACCCTTCTTCTAGGGGCATTTAGTATGTCACTTTTGGCCATATGGGGAGGAAATTAATAGTCTGTGAGAGATTTGTCAATTTATTAGAGCTCAATTAAAAGAAATTGAAACTAACTTCCATTTTCTTGGCTCATTTATATTTGTTATTCTTCTTATTCACTTTTGCCTCCTCTTGCTAAAATTATCACATCTACAAGCAATGAAGCAGAGTTAATTGAAAATATCCTTTTTTTTAAACAAAAAAACTCTTGATCCTTTTGTCAAGATAAGGAGCAACTATCTTTATAAAGAATTAAAGAGAGCCCCCCATTTATGTTTTTATTGTTTTTCTTGTATGTAAATATTAAGTTTTGTACTGTACCACTACAAAATGGAATATACAAAATATTATTTTAAATCAATTGCATTTGAGGATTAACAGATCATCTTAAAAGATTATGTAAAAAACTAAAGCATGTGGTGTTTTCATGGTATGTATTGTTTTACAATTCATGGATTGAATTGGTATCTTTTTCATTTAGTTACCTAACTTTTTTTCTTCTCGATTTGATTCTTAGATGGCAAAATTGGTAGTCAATTGCTTCTAATTTATTAAGGAATGATAAGATTCAAAGATAAGAAACCAAAGTAAAAAAGATAGGAAAAATAAGTGTTGCTTTCAAAATTGATGTCAAAAGTTATGTTTGGTCATCATACTTTCCAATGAAAATATTTCCAGTCCTTTTAGATAACAAAAACTCAATTTGATCTAAAACTTTATTTTTCTTATTTTTTTATCATTAAGTTCGGGAGTGGGGAGAGAGAGCTGGATTTCAATTGAAGAAAGAGAAAATCATTGTTTAACATCGATTTCTGCCACTAAAATTGTTGATCTTGATATCAACATATTCTATTTTTTTGAGACTTCTAATAGGGTGTTGTTTGTCCTTAATCTTGCTTGAGATGGTAGATTTGGGCTCATAAAGTTTTTTAGATTTGGGGTTGATTTTTGGTTTTTAAACTGACTTTTCGCTAATTTGAGTCCATATATGGGTTTATTTAGCTGTCGTCCTCCTAGCCAAGCAAAACAAAAATTAAAAATGCCATGCATATGGGTCCTTGATTTTGGGCCCAGGGGCTAGCCCTATTAGGCTTGGACTCCTAGATTTCTTTTTAAAGGGCTTTTTTTTTTACTTCATTTAAAAAAAAACAATTTTTTGAAAATTATTCCATTAAATGCTATTTGGCTCTAGTTTTTTTTTTCAAATGAGATTATGATTTTTTTTCCTAATATTATAAGGCATTGTTTTTGTATAGCCCTTCATAATTGTTTTTTTCCCTTCAAATCTGATCTAAGTTAATTATAATTGAATGAGAAAATTATGTTTTAGATACTATTTTATTAGATATCAATCAATTAAAAAAAAATTTTGGATGAGATTCTTGTTTTTTTTGTTTTCAAAAGAGTTGAAATAATGAGTTTTCTTATAGAAAATAATTTTATTTTGTATAATTAAAAAAAATAGAGCTCCTTACATGTCGCAATCAAGTATATTGATATGCATTTTTATCTTCTTTTACCAACTTAATCTTTGGTTAGCACCATAATGCTTCTAACATTTATTAATGTATACGATCCTTAATTTATTTTGTTAAATGCATGCATCATCTTTTTGGTTCTCAATTAATTTTTTTTAATGGTGTAAAATGAATTGTCAATGCCTATATATTTTTCTAGTCTTGTTAAGAAAAATTAATCCTAACTTGCGTTGTGTAATGTGTGCAAATAACTAGTTTAAAACAAGATTGTTAATTCTGTTCTGTTCTGTTCTGTTTGGAATGACTAATATATCTTGTTCTAATTCAAGATACGAAACAAATTGGAATAAGTTTCACCCCGCTCAAAGTCTCTGCCCATTTCAGAAATTCCTCCTAAATTTTAGCCAAAACATTTTGATTCTATTTTGGTCGTTCTATTTTGGCCAAATAGTGTTTTTTTTCTTTTTTAAAATAAAATCTATGTTTTATTTAATTTTATCCTTCAATAAGTTTATTAAAGATTGAACTTCATAATTTATTATGGTTTGCTTTTTAGTAGTTATCTCAGTTTCATGACCCATATCACGAGTTTGACAGGTTAACATAGTTGACTCAAGTTTTTTTGTCTATTTTTTAACTGATTTTTTTTTATTTTTATCATTCAACATCTTCAAATTTTGGTTGATTATGAATTAGGATTTTTCATTTGTTTCGGTTTTTTTTAATAAAATTATCTCAATCTCATGACCCGAGTCATGAGTTCTGCATGTTAACTAGAGTAGACTTAGGTTGTTTTATGGTCCCATGACTCAGGTCAATTCAATATGTTGTCATCTTAATATTTTTTTAAAATATGTCATCTTGATTGTTTTCTAGGTCAAACTGTATTTTCACTAGTCGTCTAGATTGTCTTTGAATCCATTGAGTCAATCGTGTCCCATCGGGTCAACTTTCACATTTTTATTTTTGTTTGAAATTTGAATTGCATAATTTCAAGTTAATTTATCTTTGAATTTGAATTGAAATTATATTTAACTAATATATATATATATATATATATATATATATATATATATATATATATATATATATATATATATATATATATATATATATATAATGTATGAACAGTACATCCCCGGAATGGAATGTTGCAATGCTCCGAAACAGGAAACATATTGTTCCAATTGAAAAAATAGAACGCTAACTAGAACAGAATTTACAACCTTGGTTTAAAACTAAATTGAGGTTTTCCATAAAAAGGTTAATCCATAATTTTATTATTTATTATTTTATAATTACCTTGCTAAGTCAGAAATTAGAGGCAAATAAGGCTATTCTGACATCTACACACTTAATCACTGAACATTTATTTAAAAGAGTCTAGTGTTTTTTTATGATATTAAAAAAGTTAAATGTAATTACATTAAACCTGTTGGTGAGTGATTATGTTAATTTAAAAATTTAGTCAAAGAAACAAAAATAGATAAATTATTTGACTGAATTAGACCTTACAATAAGTATTTGAATCTTTTATGTGTGATAGTACCAATGTCTTTTTTGTTTCTTTTAAAATAAATTTGCCATGAAAATGAATGCAACTTGAATTGAGTAACTATTGCAAATGAATAAATAACTATTATTTCGCATTTGTCATCCCTAACATGCGAGTCGTAGATCACATATATGACTTTATATGAAATTAATACCTAGAGTCATTTTCTTCCCTTTTTATCCATTTATTTCCCCATCTCTTTCTTTCTATAGCCTCCCGCCCCTCCCTTTTCTCCGCCATCAGTGACCTTCCTCTCTTTCTCTTTACTACAAAACACACCCAAAACACCACAAAATCATCTATCTCTCTCTGTCTCTCTCTCTTTTTCCATCACAGGTTAACTTATTTCCGGCCAAAAAAACCACCACCGGTCACCATCACCAGCCACACTCTACACTTATAGGTATATTGAACACTTATTCTTTATCAATTTGATGTAATTTATGCTAATGTGTGTTAGTTTGATTTTATAAAATGTTAGGGTTTTGAATTAGAGATTTTTTTTATAAAAAAGGGTTTTATAATTTAGTTAATGAGATATTTGATAATTAGCTTATTTTGTAAAATAATCAATGATTTTGGGTTGTTGTTGATTGTGAATAAACAAAATTATTTTGTTAAAGTTAGTGTTGATTTAGGTTAAATTATTGATTACATCGAATTAGGTATAAAATAAGATAATTGGCTATGAAATACAAGAATTGGATTGATAAAAAATAAGATAATTGGCTATGAAATACAAGAATTGGATTGATAATTTTGATATGGTAGCAAAATTTGATGAATTTAGGTGTTCGCCGATTAATATGATAAATTTAGGTTTGAACCAATTATGTTAATGTTATGATTCTGTTGATAAATTATGCACTTAATAAATTAGATTTGTATTTTGTTGTGTTGTTTGACAGTATATCTGATAATTTAGGAATACTATGCTTTCATGATGGTCTCATTATCAATACCGGCAATGATATCACTTATAATAGAGGAATCTATGAGTTCCTAATTGTTACAGTAGACATGTCTCTTAATGAGTTATGTAGAATGTTATATGGATCGACCTGGCTGGAATATGTTTGAAATAGAAGTTGAAATTAGAAGTTTATTGCTTAATTGAGGGTCAAATTGCATAAATTCAAGACCAAGGACCAAAGTGAAAAGAGCGGCCAACTTTAGGGCCGCTGTTTGATTTTTGGCAAGGATGCAATTGCATTGATTTTTAAATTAAAATTGCAATTTAAGACTCGATTAAACAAATCACAAATTAAGGACTAATGTGAACTTTGACACATTTTTGCCGCCTTTTCCTTTTTAAATGAAACTGCACGTTATGCCCAAATGACGCCGTTTCATGCACTGTTCAATAAAGAGAAAAAAAAAAGAGACCAAAATGGTGTCGTTTTGAACGGCACTGTAACCTTTCTTCTTCCCCTAGACGAGCAAAGCAGGGGAAGAAGAAGATTTTTTCTTCCTCTGTTTTCCACCGCCTACTCTCTCTTAAAAAGACGTCGACCAACCCCATTTGCCCGAAGCTTTCCATGTGTTGGAGAAGAGGGAGGAGATGTGTTCCTCGGGCAGTTTTTGGGGCTGCTGCATAGTGGCCGCCCTGTGCCTCTATCTCCCTTGTTTTTCCTATAAATATAGGGGAGAGCACGAGAGAAATGGGGGGAGGAACAGAAAAGAGAGGGCAGAGAAGAGAAGAGAAAGAAGAGAAAATAGAAAGGGAAGGCCGAAAGAAGAAGAAAAAAAGAAGCGGAGAAGAGAACAAAAAACAGAGGTGAGAGAGAAGAAAAACAGCACCGCCAGCCACCACGAACCACCAGCTCCGCCGCCTGTCGCCTCTAGTAGCACAACCAACGGTTGCAGCCACCGCAGGTTAACTCATCTCCCCTTCCTTTTCTCTTGCTTCATCCCTGCCATGCCTCCACTGTTCACACTGGCTGGGCTGAGCCCAGCCCCTGTAGTTGGGCCAGGTTCGGCCCATCCCATGCATTTGAGCCGGGTCCAGGCCATTCCAAAAACAATTAAAAGAAAAAAAATATGTTGTTCAATATTTATGATTTCTCCTTTTTTTTTAATTATGTTTTGTTTAATCTCGGTCTATTTTTTTGTCATACAAATCTGGTATTAAAATACCCGGTTTTCATCAAAAACTTCCAAAAATACAAAAAAATTGAAGAAAAAAAATTATTTTTGTGCATACGGTCAAGTGTCTCAAAGCTAAAAAATCATATTGTGTTTTTCATACCAAAAAAAAATAATGTTTTAGCATGCATTTTGGCTTGAATAACTAGTTTATTAAAGTCAAGAGAACATTGGTCAAAATTGCAAAAACAACAAAAATTTTATTTTGTTTGTCTTTTCGTATCCGGGAAACGACATGACACGTAATACGTATTCTGGATATTAAATTCTTTTTTTTTTTATAGTTAGAACGGTTAGATTTTATCCTATTAAGATAAGAACCTCCTTATTATGAAGGGCTTTTTTTGAACCTTAGACAAACCACTAATTAGAAAATGCAATAAGACCATAGTTTTTTATCTGACAAAAAAACAATGCAACTTACCTTAGGTAGAGTGTATTTGGGGTGCTAATACCTTCCATTTACACAACCAGTCTTTGTACCCGATCTTTGAAACATGTTAGGGTTCCTAGTAACCACAATACTAGGTGGTGACTCCCATTCCATTTTAATGATAAGAGATAAGAATTCCTTGTCTCTTCACATTTGCCAAGTACACCATTACATTTTCTTGGAGGGTGAACGATCATCACGATGCCGCACACGTGTGACACTCAACATCACCAATGAAGGCCATCATTGGATCATAAAGGATGTTGCATGCACCACCATAATGTCACGACCTCGTTCACACGATGGTGATGGTGTGTATTGTACACGCGCCAGCCACTTCTCCACTTGACTCACTGGTTTGGCAAAAAAAAAGACAAATTTGTTTTAATTTCAATTTTGGTCCCTAAAGATTCAATTGTTTCAAATCAATAAAATTGCATTTTATTTTGTCACACCAAGTATTAATCAAGCCTCGTATTTTTTTCTCAACACCAAAAAAAAAACCAAAACCAATACAAAAATATAAATAATAAACTCCAATCGTCCATCAAAAATATATGAAAGGATGATATATATATAAAAGTTTACGTGACAAAAAAAAGGTTGAACATTTAGTCTCTGATTTGGCAAAAAAAAAAAAAAACAAAGAAAGGAATTTGTACATTTATTTAAAGCTTTAATTATTTTAAATAAATTAAATTAAATTTTATTTTTCTAAATCAAGTATTAACCAAGTTTTGTATTATTTTTTCTCAACATCGCAAGAACCCAACATCAAGCCAACTAAAACAAACTAGTAAGTCTAATCCTATATCAACTCAATGTGAAAGGATTAAATTTAAAAAAAAAATAGTCAAGTGATGAAAACAAACATTGTAGAAAACTATTACAATCCATAGTATTTTATATATTGGTCTACAGTAAAACTAAGAAATGTTTTAGTTTCTTTTAATTTAATTTATCTATTAATTTTGTTTAACGATTATGGTGTTCTTACCAGAATTGTCTTTCTCAATTTGAGCTCTCATGATCACCTGGATATGCTTATGTAGTGAAGAAATTCACTATACTAGTTAACATATACTAAAAGGGCTTGGTTTTTTACTTTAGCAATTAACACTGAAAAGCTAAACCTTTTTTCATTTTGGTCTTTGAAATTTAAAAACAAATAGGACTTTTTTTATTTCAAACTTTTTTTATTCAATCTCATCCTCCAACATTAGTTTTACTGGGTATTGGGCTCCATAATTTATTTGCTTTACTTTCTATGAAGTTTTTCAATCTTATGACCCCGGTTGCAAGTTTTACAGGTTAGCCAAGTTGACTCAGGTCATCTTTATTTTTTTTTTTTATTTATTTTCTTAACTTCATCCTTCAACATTGAATTTATTAGGGATTGGGTTTCATAATTGTTTTTTATGTTCTTTCTAGGGATTATCAAGGTCTTATGACCCAAGTCGCAAGTTTTTCAGGTTAGCCATGTCAACTTTGGGTTTTTTATCCTTTTTTAATTAAATATTTTTTTTCAATTTCATCATTCAATATTGGATTGATTGAGAAATAAAATTTTTTATTTTTATTTTTTTCTATAGAGTTATTTCAATCTCTTGACCCTAGTTCAATAGATTAATTATAGTTGACTCATGTTATTTTTTTGTATTTTTTTCATTTTAATCCTTTTATATTTTTTTTATTTGGAATTTGGATTTAAATTTTTTTTTCTATTAGTTTTATATAGGGTTATCATGGTCTTATGACCTAGGTTGCGAGCTAGGCCGTTTGAGTCAGGGGGGTTTGTCATTTTTAATTGATGTTTTTTCAATTTTATCATTTAATATTTGGTTGATTAGGAATTAGGCTTCATAATTTATTTTGTTTTATATTCTATGAGGTTATTATAATCTCATAATCCTAGTTACGAGTTTGGTTGGTTGACTCATGTGGCTTTTTATGTCTTTTTTTTTAATTTTCTTCTTCAACATTAGTTTAATTAGGAATTGAGCTTCATAATTCATTTTGATTTTCTTTATATGGGCTTATTTCGGTCTCATTACCCATGATTAAATTAAAAAAGTAAAAAAACAAAAACAAAAAAAAATCCCAAGTCAACTAGAGTTAACCTGCCAGACCCGAATCATGCAACTTGAATAGCTCAATAGAAACAAAATAAAAAAAAATTTGAAAACAAATTCTCAATTAACCTAATTTTGAAGGATGAAATTGAAAAAAAATATTTAATTAAAAAAAGGATAAATAAACCCGAGTAAACCTAGCTAACCCACAAAACTTACAACCCGAGTTATGAGACTGTGATAACCTCATAAAATAAAATAAAATAAAATATTAAACAGTTCTCAATTAACCTAATGTTGAAGGATGAAGTTTAGAAAAAAAATCAATTAAAAAATAACAAAAAAAACTCAAGACATGAGATCATGATAACTCCATGGAAAATAAACCAAGATAAATTAAGAAAGCTAATACCCATTAAATATAATATTGAAAATAAAAATAAAACCTTGAAAACCAAATTAAAAAAGATCAAAATATTTCACTGCAAAACGTCAATGCCTTTTAGTACGTGTTAATTAATTATTAATATGGCTATATGCAACTTTTTTGATGGGGGTAAGATGTCAACCATATTATTCTAATCATAAATAAAACTAAAATCTAGATGGATTTCTATCCTAAGGGTGTTTTTTCGAAAAAAAAAAAAACTTGACTTTCAAAGATATTTTGGACATTTCATTGATTTTTAAATATTTATACTGCCAACCATTTTCTATTGGTTCATTTTTTTATTCCACTAAAGAGAGATATTATTAAAACACTTTAAAAGTTTTCTATAATACTAGTTTGTTAGCTCATGTTATGCTACAACTTAGAGTAAAAAAAAAAATTAACATGAAAAAAATATTTAGATCATAGGAAACTATTTAATATTATTATTATTAAAACTAATTTAGTGAGTCAATCTTGAAATCTTTTAGCTTGATGCATTGCCTGGCCAAAGTTTAAAATTAACCTATATGAAAATTACCTCAACATGATCCAAAGCAACCTGACAGATCCAAAGCAACCTGGATGACAAGTAAAAAAGCATGGTTGACTTAAAAAAATTAAAGATGATATATTTTTTTTAATATTGAGACGGTAACATAAAAGATGTTTTTTTTCTGGAAAAAACTTGACTTTTGAAGATATTTTGGACATTTAGTTGATTTTTAAATGTTTATACTATAATTCATTTTCTTTTAGGTCTTGGTTCTTTCTTTTTATTCCACTAATGAAGATATTCTTAAAACACTTTAAATTTTTTCTATAATACTAGTTTTCTAGCTCACATTATGCTACAAGTTAGAGTAAGAATTTTTTTAACATGAAAAAAAAAATTTCAGGTTACAGGAAACTATTTGATATTGTTATTAAAATTGACTTAGCGAGTCAACCTTGAAGTCTTTCAACTTGATGCATTGCCTAGCCTAGGTTTAAAATTAACTTGCGTGGAAGTTGTCTCAACGTGATCTAATCAACTTGATAGATCTAAAAACAACCCGAATGACAAGTAAAAAAGTGTGGTTGGCTTTTTTAAAAAAATAGAGATGATATTTTTTTTAATATTAAAACGGTGATATAAATGGTGTTTTTTCCAAAAAAAAAACTTGACTTTTGAAGACATTTTGGACAATTGGTTGATTTTTAAATGTTTATACTATAATCCATTTTCTATTACATCTTGGTTCATTTTTTTTTATTCCACTAAAGAGAGATATTCTTAAAACACTTTAAAAGTTTTTTATAATACTAGTTTGCTAGCTCACGCTATGCTACAAGTTAGAGTAAGATTTGTTTTAACATGAAAAATATTTAGGTCACATAAAACTATTTGATACTATTATTAAAATTGATCTAATGAGTCAATCTTGAAATCTCTCAGCTTGATGTATTGCCTAGCCCAAATTTAAAATTAATCTGTGTGGAAAGTGTCTCAACGTGATCCAATCAATTTGACAGATTCAAAGGCAACTCGAATGACAGGTAAAAAAGCGTGGTTGGCTTTAAAAAAATTAAAGACGATATGTTTTTTATATTGAAACAGTGACATAAAGGATGTTTTTTTCCCGGAAAAAAACTTGACTTTTGAAGATATTTTGGACATTTCATTGATTTTTAAATGTTTATACTACAATTTATTTTCTATTACATCTTGGTTCTTTTTTTTATTCCACTAAAGAGAGATATTCTTAAAACACTTTAAAAAAATTCTATAATACTAGTTTGCTAGCTCATGTTTTGCTAAAAGTTAGAGTAAGATTTTTTTTAACATGAAAAAAATATTCAGGTCACGGAAAACTAATTGATACTGTTATTAAAATTAACCTAGCAAGTCAACCTTGAAATCTCTTAATTTGACGCATTGCCTAGCCTAGGTTTAGAATTAATCTGCGTGGAAGTTGCCTCAACACAATCCTATCAACTTGGCGGATTCAAAAGCAACTCGGATGATAGGTAAGAGAACACAGTTGGCTTTAAAAAAAATTAAAGATGTTATATTTTTTTTTAATATTATGACGATAATATAAAGGATGTTTTTTCCGGGAAAAACTTGACTTTTGAAGACATTTTAAACATTTCGTTGATTTTTTAATGTTTATATTGTAATTCATTTTATATTTTTAATGTTTATATTGTAATTCATTTTATATTAAGTCTTGGTTCATTTTTTTATTCCACTAAAGAGAGATATTCTTAAAACACTTTAAAAGTTTTCTATAATACCAGTTTGCTAGCTCACGCTATGCTACAACTTAGAGTAAGATTTATATTCAAGTTATAGAAAATTATTTAATATTGTTATTAAAGCTGACCTAGCGAGTCAACCTTAAAATATTTCAACTTGCAGATTGTTTAGTTCAGGTTTAAAATTAACTTGCGTGGAAGCCTCAATGTGATCTAATCAACTTGACGAATTCAAAAGCAACCCAGATACTAGGTAAAAAGGCGTGGTTGGCTTTAAAAAATTAATGATGATATTTTTTTTTAATATTGAGACGATGACGTAAATGATCAACTTGAGCTTCAAGGCTTAACCTGTTAAACTTGCAATTCATATTAAAGACTTTATTGAATTTAATAACTTTGTTTTGTAAAATTATTTTTTACTTAATGATATTATAACAAAATTAGATATAAGGATTTTTTTTTCTAATTATGATAACCTCAGAAAAAACAAACTGAAATAAATTATGAAGATCAATTCAAAACTAACTAAATGTTAAAAGATGAAATTGAAACAAAAAAAAATCCAAAAAGAATTCAATGGAAAGAAAGAAGAAAAGAAAGATGGAATTTATAAGAAAAGAAAAGAAAACAAAAAAAAGTCTAATGCAGCAGGTTAACCTTGAAATCTAGACCTAATTCCTTTAGTTTCGTTTTTTTTCCTTTTGTTTTTTTTTTTAAAAAGCTCGTAGTTTCATAAACTTAAATTCTTGAAAAATAATTCGTTACCTAAAAAAATTAAGATCATTGAGCTCAATTATTTTGGTTTTTTTTTTTATTATCAAAAAGTATTTTTCTACCACGCTTAATGCAATGGGATTATCAATATATCATTATCAAAACTTTTGCTTTTGTTTGTCTTTTGACTTTCATAAAAGGTGTATGGGTAGTTTTCTTTTAATTCATGAGTGCATAAATTGCAGGCGCGAGTGGCTGGGGCTATGTGAAGAGTGGAGTTAGAACTTTGAAGGGCAGTGAGCCTTTTTGTAAAGGTCGATTTTCCTCTGGGCTTTATGCCCTCAGTGAAACTGGACATATGCCTTGTTTTTTGGGCCGAATAAAATCTGTGTGTTATAGGTCTTTTGTCTCAGGCAGAAATCAAAGCAGCGGAAGTAAGCAGGCACACCGATTTTCAAAGGTAAAGCTCTCAGATTTCGCATTTCATAGTCTCTGTTTCCCAGTTTCAGAATTTTATAGGGTTCAGTATTAAATTCATGTATATTTTTTCTTTGATTTTATATATATTTCTTTTTTTCTTATCCATTTAGATCCATTGTTTTAGTTTTGCAGTAGTTTCTTTTCTGTTATTGAGTCAAGCTGCATGATTTGGTTCCCTTTTGCAGTTATATGGCTTTATCTGTTTGTACCTTTCAATGTCTACTTGTCAGTTGTGTATCTCCAGATTGGTGGGGGTGAAGATTTTATCATCGAATTCTCTACTTTATCAACAGACCCCTTGTTCGTGCAGTGAGTTGTGACCGAGGAGTCGGGAATTAGCAGGCAGTAACATTGGGGCTCCTGTATTTTTTTTCAGAGCCAAAAAGCCCTTGATTTGTTTGTTACTGAGAGACAAAAGTCAGGTGCCTTTCAAATTTCTTTGTTAACTTGGTTTATTACTTTTGATTATGTATCAAAATGTTAATTGGATTAGTTAACTAGGATCAGCTCATTTATTTAACAAGGAAAAGTATTAATTAATTGGATATCCATGGCATTGTGTGTTTTTAAAAGTAAAAATTATCAGTTTTTGGAAAATAAGACAAGATGGAAAGATACATAGAAGCCATTATTTTTCAGTTTTGTTTTCGGGTAAATGTCTGAATCCGAGCCTGTCTTTGTTCTCCAATACTCTTTCCTGTTACTTGGCCTGATTCTTATATATACTTGTTTCATTTCTTATGGTATGGGTTTTTTATGAGGTATTTTCTAAGAGGAGCTGAAATCTCTTTTTACTTGTCGCTCAACAGTCTTTGATTCTCTCTCTCATTGAAGGAAGTAGAGAT
Organism: Populus simonii; assembly: GCA_007827005.2. Taxonomy (NCBI): domain Eukaryota; kingdom Viridiplantae; phylum Streptophyta; class Magnoliopsida; order Malpighiales; family Salicaceae; genus Populus; species Populus simonii. The sequence continues at coordinate 15,167,445 of CM017464.2, forward strand.
GGCTGGAGTGATAATGAAGTTTTTCGTCACCTCAATGCTTATGTGGATGGCTCCTGTCGCAATCCTATATGCTTTTAACCATGACTTGATACCCGGTAAGATTGGTTTCTTTATACGTGATTTTCTTCTTCAAGGTAATTTGTGTATTTAGCCTGAATCATGTCTATGCCAATTGTGTTATTTGTCCAACAAATGCTTCTGTATCTGTCTTTTAGAATTTTTGAAACTTGTTGGTGTTTGATCCAGTTCTCATACCTATTAACAATCTTTAGTTTTCACTTGTAAGTTGTGGGAAAGAAATTTTGGATTCTGATGTTAACTTGTTATTTGGCTTGTTACTAGTATTCATGAGCGCCTGTGTTTTAATTCTGCTATTTTTTTTTACCAGTCAATATGTTCCACCTAAACATGTTACAGCAAATGCATCGAATGCTTCTTCTTAACCTGTTACCAAGTTGAGAAAAAAGCATTATCGGGATGCTTATGTGAGAGTTTTGTTCAATTGCTTTGGCTGTTTCAGCCAGAAGTATGAATTTTGTCAAATTCTCTTGTTTCTGTTCTGCTGGTAGGTTTTGAGAAAATAGAACCTGCAAGTATAGTGATATTAGGAACATGCACTTCTCTCCTCACAAGTGGCTGTTATTTTGTTCTTAAATTAAATTTGATTGAAATTTTGGAACAGGTATAACCAAATTGTCTCCACATTCCTTGACACTGTTGAGCGGATTTGTTGCTGTCATTTCCGTCAATATAGTCATCGCATTCTACATTTATATGGCAATAAAGGAACCCTCAGACAAACATGAGCCAGATCCAGCATTTCTTGCTGAGGCCGAAGCTAGTGTAAGCCAGTCTGCAGGTAAAGTTGGGGATTCCTCCCAGTCGCTAAAGAAAGAAGAGTAGGTCGGATGAGGCTTGGAGGGGGGAGGGCGTGGAATTGAATTTGAAGCTGCGCTTGCAACTTTTCGTCGTTTGTTATAGATGCCTGAGTTTTGACGCCGTTGTCAGAATTTTCTTATATCATGACGTTAATTCTTAGTGTTTGATATTGTAGTTATTTTTGCGGTTGTGGTTCTGAGAAAAACAAATTTAAAAAAAGTCATAAGTTGTAGTTTTTTTCAAACCCAAGTTTTTATCCGCCGCAGGGAGCTGAATGTACTTAACCTTTTGCCTTTTCATACTGATCTCATTTTTGCATGGCATATTAATTGGATATAAGATATTAGCAATTATTAACTGTTAGTGGAGATATAATTTATAATTAACTATGCGAGGATGAATAGCTCTATACTATGTTGTTTTGAATAATGTCTGGTTATGGCACAATCCTGACTATAGCAGGGATACTAGTTCTCAGACACCGTGCGCCTCTAAGTTCTAGCACTAGTTAACTTTCAAGAGGAGAGAACTGGAATAATTTCGTTCACCTAAATACATTCCATACGTTGCAAAATATGATATCAGTATTTTTTCTGATCACAACTAAAAACACCAAAAAACTGAAGGTTTACGTTTGCTAAAGGGCCTGCTCCTTTGGTGGGTCAGGATTTAGTCCATCAAAGATGTTGGCAGAACAGACAACGTTGGTTGTGTGTGATTTGAGAAGCAGAACACCTCCGGGCACCCTTGACGAGACTCGATTAGAAACTGGACTGCTTGAAACAATTTGAACAAGTGCAAAGAGAGCTTCTATGACCATGATAAAGATACTTCGATTCAAACCTACTTGATGTCCTAAGCTCAAACATTTAGTCACTTAACAATTCCACAACACTGCCACTACATATTATGAACAAATCCTCCTGCAAAATAAACTGAGAGCCAGATCCATTTTTTGAGAAAGATACTCCTTACTAGTACTTTTATTTTTACTTGCAGCAACTGAAGAGCGTATACATAATGGTCATAAACAATTTAATCTCATTGAATTCCAACCAATCCCGTCCAGAAAGCAAAAGATCTCAATCTGTAACATTGAAACAAAGCTTAGCCTCATCCCAGGGACCATTGATCTCAAACTTGTATTCCTGAATTCTTATGAGCCAATAAGGACAGATAATGCTTATAAAGAACAATAAACCAAACAGTAGCATGAAAAGTAAGTGGTGCAGTGTATAAACCAAAGCCAGGGTCACAACCATCAAACCAAAGGAAAACAGAAGGTGCAAGTGGAAGGAGAATTTCTTGATACAGTAAGTGACCAATGGAGCAAAAAGGAAGACTTGCAAGGAAAATAGCATGATGGCAAATACATGCAGCCTTGATGGAAGGCGAGATGCAATAAAAACTGAAGCAACTACAGAAGCATTTAAAGAGACACAGCTGGTTAAGCTTGGATTTTTTAGGGCCACAGGAGCTTTAATGGTCGATCCTGAATAGTCATGCAGGAAAAGATGAAGTACAACAAGCGAAACAGTTACTGCCCAAATGGAGTCTGAGCTTATGGATCTTGTGAGAGTGTGATAAATAGGAGCCAACATATATAACCCAGTTGTGAAAAAGGATATATTGAGGATATAATAGAAGAGAAGATTCAAGGAACGCAATTCTTTGGTTAAAAGCAGAACTAAAAAACCTGATCCGAAAAGGCTAGCATCTAGGAGCAAGAGCGAATTTTCATCAAGGGTTGATTGAAGGGTGTGAGCCCACACCAAGCCGACAAGAGCAACAATGCACAGATACTGAGAGATAGAGACTGAGTCCTGCATCACCTTTAGCATGTCCCGCTTAACAACATTAGCATTCATGACCATATCTTCAAGAAAAGACTCATCAGTGTGATTGTCATCAAACTCAGGCTGCATTCCTCCATAAGCAACTTTCCTCCACTTGGGATGCAGCGGACTCTCGCTGATGATGCTATCCATTGCTAACCAACAACTCTATTGCTTATCCAACCCCTTGCTTTCAAAACAACAGCAAAAACAAAACCCTTATTCATCTAGAATGAAGAAAGACAGCAACAGTCTTCCAATCTGTCACATGATGATTTCTAAAAGCAAAATACCCCATTGCAGACTGTCTGGATGCTTTTAGGTTCAGCCAGTGATTTCAAACACCTACAGATCACAATCATTATACATCAATGGAAAGAAAGATAAACTAACAAGGACAAGCTACATATACAAGGCTGCACTTGCAAACGGATACATAAGAAATGTGACGCTAGTGAAAAAAACAATTCCCATTGCTACTCCTGACCACGAGACCACAGATGAGTTTATCACATTAACAATGCTTCAATCAGCTTAACATACAAATTATGAGAAATTCAATCCATATGTAAATACAAACTTATATGCTACCTTACTTTGTTTCACATTTCTTGTGAAATATAGACCAGATGCAAGAAGAAGATAGCTTAGCACTAACTAAATTCATGCTTTCGACAGCTTAATCTACTTTTTTTATTTTTCTTGTTTTCGGAATATCTCCCTCTCTTTTTTCAAGTCCATCTAGATTATCATTTTTTGTTTCAAAAACATCAATTCTTAAAATTCAGTTGCTGAAGGAAAAAACCATGATCACTATTTCCCTTCAGTGCAAATCTGCATTACAATTTCCAATAAAAGAAAATTTACAAATATTGTTAGAAAATGGTTAGAAAATACTGTTAACAGAGAATAGTTTAGAGAACGTGAACAATGAGAAAGCATCTAGAAACGAGATAAAATCAGGTACGTTGATTGTTATTTTGCAATGATTTGCATAGAAAAAATAGTTCATGCCAGGTGAAACCAGATTTCCACATCAAGAACTGCTTGGGAAAGTGAAATAAAACAAGACGAAGTCTTCACAATGAAATGAGCAATGATAATTGAGACCCATCTTGTGAATGTCGATTAGAGAGATATTTTATTTTACCTGTGAGAAAGAAATCTCGATTTGGGTCCTCTTCTTCGTTGCTTGATTTTCTTCTCGGAGTGAAAAACAGATATGATTTGATTGCCTGAAGAAAACGCGTTTCTTTATACAACTATAAAAAAAACAACGCGGAAGGGAAACGTTTTTATTAGACAAGTAGCAAATAGGTTAACCTCGTTGATCTCTGTACTACTTTGATTTTGTTAATTTAACCCCTCATCGATGTGATTTATTAACTTGACCCCTGTAGTTCATATTTTTTGTTGAATTGGACCACCCTTTCTTCTGCTTTTATCCAATTCAAGTCTTTAATTTTTACTAAAACAGCCCACGTGTCATTTTAATATGAGGTCCAATCTTGATAACCCAGGTAAGGCACCAAGTTTAGTTATCTTTGGACAAAATTCTAACAATACTTAAATAAATATAAGACCTTAAAAATATTCTACGTAAAAAATATGGAAAATATTATAGTGCTTTATTGTTTATATTAATAGTGAGCACCTCAATTTTTTTTATTAATTTTTAAACTTTGTTTTCTTCCAATTAGACCCTTTTACAACCTAATTTGATTAAATTAGGCTCTTTCTTCTCTCTTTTTTTCAATTTTGCCCCTCCCCCTTTTCTATTTTCCCCTTTTTTTTATTTCGATTTCATTTTTCTCTCAATTTCATCTTCAAACCTTTTTAACATTAGTTTGAGTTGTCTTTGGATTGCCTAAATCATTAGAATAACTCCTATACCGTTAATTTCAAACCCAAACTAGATAAGGAGTTGAGTTTAGGGATTTTTTTTCTTTTTAAATTTATCCTCTTTTTTTTTTCTAAATCTCGTCCTTGAAATTTTTTTTACCGTTTGGCTTGATTATCTTTGAACTGGCTAAGTCGATAGGGTCACATCAAGACAACTTTCACAGAGTTTTATTTAAAATCGAGGCTATGTAAGGAATCAAATTGAAAGGTTTCAAGGTTGATCTGTCAGACTGAATTTAATAATAATGTCGAATAGCTCTCTATAATTTAGTTTTTTTTCACATTGAAAAAAAAACTTGATTCAACCTGTAATGTAATGCGATCTTGTAAACTAGTTATATCTAATTAAATTTATTTATAAAATTCAACAAACCTATTTATGCCTACAAAATCTTAAAATATATAAATATCTAATGTTAATTAATACAAAGTAAGTATTTTACTAAGCTGAATAATAGATTAAAAGAAGGAAATATTTTTGAAATCTATTAAAGAATTATTGGTATTATTTGAAAAAAGTTTGGAAAACTTTTGTCTAGACCAATTATTTAAAAATGAAAGGAAATAAAAAGTTAAAAAAATTATTGTTTTTGTATTTGACCAATTAAATGAAATGTAAATAAAATAAAAATAAAATATTTTCAAATGATAAACAACACCAAACAAAATGATGCATGGATAGAAGTGGAATATATTGCTCACGCTTCACGAAATAATTTTTTCGTGAATAAGCATATCTTAAGCATCAAGAAATTCTCTTTAGAATTTTGAAAGGATTTCAAGTCAAACATGGAGACTTGTATTGTGAAAAAAAATGATTAAAATTCAAAGTTCTAGGATTTATTGGTTTTTTCAGTAAAAGTTAAAATCTTGACACTACAAAGACAAATTATAAGCTACTTCTAGCTATTCAAATGTAAAAAAAAAAAAAGAGCTAAAGATAATCTAACCTTATAAAGAAAGTGATGCAAAAAAGAAACAAATAAAGATTCTTGGTGTTGTTGATGCTTCACAAATCCTCCCAAATTGCTTCACAAAAATTGAGTTATTCTTCTTAACTATCTCTCATATTAGTTAAGAAGAATAATTCCATGGTTAAATAGTGCAATTATATACAGCAAAAATACCATCAACTTTGACAAAATATAGTCTTTAAAAGAGTAGCAATGCTCTGAAAAAAAAAATCTATTAGCAATTATAACTGAAAGTGAGGTTAATTAGTAACAACTAATAGATGATCCACTTTTTATATCGTAGGTTATATTTTTTAAAAAATAAAAAAAATTCAAGATGATATATTTAAAAAAAAACTATTGAAACGATGACATATTGAATTGACTTGGTTGTTTTTACTTAACCTATCGAACTCATGACTTGGGTCATGAATTCCAGCATTATTTTTTAAAATTATTTTTCATATAATTATATAATACATGATCTAGGTGTGCATTGAACTTGACTTGATTAATTTGTTATTTATGAAATTATTTTTTTGTTTAATCACAAGATAAAATATAATCGTTTGCAAAATTAAGTACCAACTAAATATTAATGTATTTGTTTGAAACCATAATAAACCCACAAATATCAAACCAAAAAATATATCATAGCCCAATTAAAAACAAATAAAATGCTAGAGGATTATATATATACCTATTTTCTTGGATAGGTAGCCACCCCTCTAGGGTATAAAACCTATTTTACCCGGTTTTTAAGCCCAAAAAATATCTAAGAAACATCTCAGGGACCTCAGAAATCCAAATTCTGGTAACAAAAATTAAATAAAGGTAGAAAAACCAAATGAAATAACAAATAAAAATTTCATATGCTTGGGCATGTTAAATTTATTTTTTTTACCTTTTTTAGCCTCATCTCATTTTAAAAACATAGCAGGTGATGATGCTTCATTTGTTATCATAGTTTCCAGCCACCAGAGGTGGATAAAAAGATGAAAGAACTTAATTAAAATAAAATTTTGAACCTGAAATTTTTTTTTGGACAAAATAAATGGAAAAAAGGACCTAAATGCAACCCCCAAGAAAATAGAACTCATTGACATCAAGAACGACGAGTTTCATCTTTGAAAAATGGATATTTTTCAATTTCCTCTATCATTCGCTGTAATATGACAACTCTCTCCCTTTTTTTTCTCAAACTCAGGGACTCAAATGAAAGAAAATGAAGTTTTGGATCTAACAATGTAATATCAAAACAAAAGGGACCAATAATATTTTTTGACAAAACCCAAAGGCAAACAAATAGAAAAAAACGTTGACACATTAATTTGTTTTTTTTAAAAAGGACCTTCATATATTTAACTAATATAATTTTGGTCCTCTCATTTTCAATCATTTTCATACAATAAAAGTCATATTATTTTTTTGTGATATTAGGCACAAGAAAAATATCGATATGGGTTTTTGTAATCGAGATAACCATAAAAAAAACCAGATTAAAACAAACCATCAACTTCAAATCCCAATCAACATAACATTAAAGGATCTAATTGAAAAGAAAAGAAAATCGATGACTGAAGGGTGAAAAAAACAAAAAGGGCCAGTATTGACACTTTTCCTAAATAAAATAAAATAAAAGGAAATACATTTTTCATTTCCTTCAATTTTGGTTTCCACTTTTAACTCGTTGCAATCAAACAGATTGAATTTTTTTTAATAAACTGAGCATCATTTTGATAATGAGTTGCTTTTGGAGACCTCAATAATCATATAAATGGCAATAAAAACCAATTATTAATTTAAAATCTCAATCAATACAATATCAAAAGCATTATAAAAGGCAATTAAAAAATAACTATCAATTTGAAATTAAAATCAATACAATATCAAAGAATTAAATTGAAAAAAAAATTAATAACAAAAAGTAAAATAAAACATTATTGTAATTCATAGTGAATTGTATCATAACCTACCTACAGTGGATTGTTAAAGCTATTTTAGTTTTTTATTTATTTTAACTTTAACAAGGATGCTTTTAAATAGGTCAATAAAGAAAAAAACTAAAAGTTGTTGTGAAAACAGCATAGATACAAACTCTATAGATTGAAATAGTATAATGACATCTTTTCTCTTCGAAACAAAAACCAAATGCACTGATCTTTGGAGGTAAAAAAGTATTTTCCACATGATACATTTGTCATTATAAAATTGATTAAGGTTATAAAAGTCTGTCCATTTTATTTTTACACGGCAAAATGACATAAAAATATGTAACAGTAGGGGCTTTAACATCTTTTTTTTTTAATAAAAAAACAGTGAATAATGCTTTTAAAGAAAAAATTTGTAAAGCTAGCTTTCAAGGGCTTTTCTATCATTTCCATTTGTTATATATATAAATATATATATATATATATATATATATATATATATATATATATATATATATATATATTATTGAGTTTGTTAGGGGAAATTTACTACTTTAATACATATAGTACATTATTAAAAAAATTTGGTTGGCGTACGCACCGATATGTTGCCTTTGAGTAGCGTGTAAGTTGTCATCTGGTCGCTGAACATTACTTTCCACGCGCGACATTCGATTCATTATGGCTTCCTCTGCATGTTTGAGCAGCGTGTGGTCGGAAGGGCTTCGATTTGACATCAATGACCTTTCCCCCCCTTTTCTCTCCATACTCCTCGATTTCCATGTCTACCTTCTACTTTCTTAATCAACCTTCAATTTATTTTTCCTTCACATTTGGTTTATGTTATTTTGATTATTATTTATTTTATTTTGAATGATTTATGAAATTAACAATTTTTTTTAATTTCATTCCCTTTTATTTTTTTCAATGGTCAAATTTAATTCTCATTTTTTTTTATTGCTATTTTTTTTCTAGGATGATTTTTAAAATTGGATTTTTTTTGTGATTTCATCCTCTTTCATTTTTCTTCCATATTGAATTTAATCTTTATTCTTCTGATTGTTTTATTTTTGCTTGAGAAAATTTTTTAAATTGATTTTTTTTTATTTCATACTTCAACATTAAATTTATTAGGAATTGAGCTTCTTAATTGACCCTGGGTCTAGATTCACGGGTTACGATTTTTAGAGATTAACTCAGGTTTAGAAGATTCGCCCAAGTTTGCTTGAGTTTTTTTTTTTAAACTCATGTTTTTTCGGTTTTATCCCTTAACATTTATTCAATTAAAGATCGGGCTCTATTATTTTTGTTTGTTTGCTTTTTATATGGTTTTTCACTAATTTTGAGAATGACCCGCGTTATCTCGGGTGTTTTTACTTCTTTTTTTGGTTAATTTTAGCTTTTTTAAAACATTTTTTAAATTAAATTAATTGATTAAATATAATAATGAGATACTAACTTCACAATAATTTATTGGGTTTGCCTTTTGGGTTGTTGCTTTGACGATGTGTATGGTCTCTTTCAGTGTTTCGTTGTTGTGTTAAAACCATCTTGATGAGCTTTTTCTTGTGGTAAGGCGATATCCACGACAAAGCAACGATAAATCTACAATGAGCTTTTCTTTCATCTATTCCCGAGTATAGTATTGATGACTTATTTTTTATGGTTAATTATTATTGTTTTTTTTGTTCGCTTTATTTATGATCGACATCTTTTTTTTTTAATTGTGTTGTTAAATTAATTGGGCTTATTGCACCAAATCAAGTCAATAACCCGAGTCTGAGATCTTTCTTACTTATTTAAAAATGCTAGCATCGCATGAATTTTTTTTTATATTAGGAAAAATATGACCGGCTTGCGACGTAGCGCATGCTATATCTAAGTATATAGTACATAATTAAGATGAGACCCACTTATGAGTGAGAGACTGCATGTAATAGGAAAATTTTTATGGTATTTAAGGAGCAACTAGTGATATTTGATTAGTTATTTTGTGAGATTATTTTAATGAAAAAACATATATAAAGAGAAGAAAGAAAATAAAATTCATGGTTCATTGAAAATAATAAAAATATCTTCATCTAACTTGAGTGTGAGATCTTTCTTGTTTATTTAAAAATGTTAATAAGAATATTTTTTTATATTAGAAAAAAAATGACAACCCACTTATGAGCTGGAGGCCGCATAAGGAAGGAAAATTTTTATAGTGATTAAGTAGTTATTAATAATATCTTATTAATTATTTTTTAAGTTTATTTTAATAAAATATATATATAAACTCATGAACACTAAAAGTAATAAAAATAACTTTGTCTAAATTTTCTCTCTTTAATTTATATGTATCATAGTTTAATGTAGATGTTTGGATCAGCTTAGGCGTATCTCGATTAATTTTATGAATTCTAAAATTAATGATCATGTAAGCTTTTAATGACCATCATATTATAGTTATTGAATCTAAATATAATTACAAAAGTGTGAAAAACCTCTAAGCTGATGTGGCAACCAGTCTCCTGGAGATTCCTAATTTAAATCAAGGAAGGAGACCCGACCCGATATAAAACACAGATTCATACACAACCAGAAGGCGAAAGGCTGGAAAACCAACAAACCCTAAAAATAGGAAAGAACCCCAAATTGTAGTAGAAGAAGAATCAGCTGCTCCTGCAGAAAAAAGCGAGATTTAAATAGAGATCGCGAGAGAATGGGAAAGAAGAAGAAGAGAGTATCGTCAAAAGTTTGGTGCTATTACTGCGATAGGGAATTCGATGACGAGAAGATTCTAGTACAGCACCAAAAAGCGAAGCACTTTAAGTGCCATGTCTGCCACAAAAAGCTATCCACTGCTGGTGGCATGGCCATTCACGTTCTCCAGGTCCACAAAGAGTCCGTCACCAAGTAAAATCTACTACCGCTACTCATTTTTATTTCTCTCTGTTTTTTTTTTAAATAATGTCTTGCCTTTTATTTAATTTTATTTCTTAGACGGAGAATGAGATAAATTAGAACCATTGATCATTACTTTTGATTAATTAAGTTTTCAGTAATTGATTTGGGATTTACATTATATGGATATGTTTTCAAAATCATGATCTGTTTGGCAATAATTAGTTGTTCATTGGAATGATAAATTCAACTGCTAACAATACATGTTGTTTTAAGTTTTTTTTTTCCTGATGCTTTAATGTGGGATTCACTAATAACTGACTAGACGAGGAGGTACTTTTCTGTCAAATAAAAAGTTATATTATTTTTTGGATTTTAGGTTTCTTTTTCAGGATTTTGTGCTGTTTATGTTGTCAATGAGGTTTACATTGATTTAGCTAATTATACGATGGCTTTGGTTCAGGGTTCCCAATGCAAAACCTGGAAGAGAATCAACTGATATTGAAATATATGGAATGCAAGGAATCCCACCTGATGTCTTGGCGTCTCACTATGGAGATGACGGTAAGGAGGTTGACTGATGCTGTTTTCAATTAGTTACTTCCTGTAATAATTTGTGTGAATGATTCTATGTACTTGCTTGTCATCATTACTTTTCAGTTGATCGAGAAATTTGTTAATTTTTTCTATCTTTTCATCTTAGAGGTCTGTTGTTGTAGCTGGAATTGAAACTTGGGATTTTAGACCTTTTTATTTGTTTAGTTATTTTATTCCCTTGACTTGTGAGTTGGTAAAGTTCTATTCAGTATAAACCAGTTTGTACCATTTTTTTTTTTACTTTTGCAATTTCAGGTAGAGTTAAAGTACAGTTGAATTCTAGTTTATTGTAATACAGTCAGCCTCTTTTATGATATTCAAGCGATATATGTATCAGTTCTGAGTCCTCTCACAATTTCAGAACTGTACAAAAAGTTTAATATGTAGAAGTCGTGGTATTTATCACAAATTAGGCATATTTCTCACGGATATTTATTTTCTTGCAGAAGATGAGACTCCATCAAAAGCTGCTAAAGGGGATATTCCATCAGCTCAGCTTATTGGTGGTATGATGCCAGGACCATTGAGCACTGGATATCCTCCACAACCTCTTGGTGCAATGCAGCCAATGTATGTTTTTTCATTTTTCTTCTCTGTTCTCTACTATTAGCAGAGACTACCACATACTTTATATGTATATCTCCATTTTGCAATATTTCAATTCTTTCTTCATCATCACAGTAATTAGAGCTGTGGAAGACAGCGATTTTGAAGCAATTTCTGCTTGCTTTTTTTATATCACAAAAGGGTTTTTCTTTTTTTCTTAATGGAAGTGGTTGGTTGAGAAGGATTTGTGTAGACTACCCTGCCTGAACAAGGATATTCTCATTTAGTTTTGTTTATGTGAGCATAAGGCAGCAAGGAATGAAAAAAAAAAGGCAGCCCTTATCATCAATTTTCTTTTCTTGTTTTCCTTTCATGATAAGCGTAATATGCCTTCATTAAACCAAGTGCTCAAGGATTCTACCAATCTTGGTCGTATGCCTTTATTAAAACCAAGTACTCCAGGATTCTAACAAACTGGATTTCATGCTTATCAAAATATGGTTACTATTCGAACTTTGACTGTTATTAAAACCATCTAGTAAAGAATGGAAGATCAACTTTGACTGTTCATAATAACATAATGGGGTTTTCTAGCTGAACTAGCTTAGTAGGCCCTTACCTTTTACAGGTAGTACTGCTAGCCCTTAACTCCCAGACCTGAGAGCTCACCCACTTTCTCACTCACTGGCACTGGAATTAGATCCCTTTCATGCCTTGCTGTTTTAATTGAAGATGCAGCTACTGGTTGAATAAGGAGATTTATACTATAACATATCTATATGTATTCCGTTCTGATTCCCCTTATAGAGCCTTCTTGGTTGGAAGGAAGGTCCTTCTACGCCCGTCAGAAACATCAATGCATTTATATGGCACAAAGCCCAGCTATTTGAACTTTGACTGTCATTAACACCGTCTTGTAAATAATGGAAAATGAAATTTGAATATTGATAATAATCTAATGAGTTTCATGCAAAAAATATATACTGGGGTTCATGTTTATATTAATTATGATTAGGTTTGAACTTTGACTGTTATTGAAACCATCTGGTAAAGAGTAGAGGGCCAACTTTGATCCTAGGTAAAGGCTCTTGTACTCTAGGTCCAAGTTAATCTTTTGAAGTATCTGCTTGTGCAGAATTTTCTCATGATTCTGTTTCAAATATTTAAAATCTGTAGCATATACCCCCACTAAGAATGAAAGTGAAACTTCTGACTAACTGTGTGTTTAGTTTTCAAAACCAAGTGAATCTTGCCCCTGTCTGACATTTTACAGTAAACAACATCCTCTGTGGCAGTATTAAGCTGTAAGCATATGGAAAATATTGGGATTAGCTTCTCATTATATCTTTGTTGGTTTTGGCTACAGGTATAATTCTGCTGTTCCAGTTCCTCCTGCTGGTTGGCCAGTTCCTCCCCGTCCACAGCCTTGGTTCCCAACGCATCCTGCTGTTTCAATCTCTCCTTCTGCCCCAATTGCATATGCCCAGCAGCCACTGTTTCCTGTGCAAAATATGAGGCCTCCTGTGCCATCAACTACATCAATTGCACTCCCACCTTCACAAACACCCCCTCCTGGACTGCCCTCATCCACACCACCTGTATCACAACCATTGTTCCCTGTTGTCAACAATAATTTGCCTCAAAGTTCACCATTTTCTGCTCCTTTGCCTCCAACAAGTATTTCATCGAGCTCTCCTGGAGAAGTTAAAGGTTCAGTGAATTTGCATTCGGGAGTCAATAGTTCCATGACAACTGGCTACCTTCCAGGTTTGATAATGGTCCCTTGTTATTAATAATATAATAGACCCTCTTTTGTGTCAATTTTTGACATTGTTGATTTAAAAAAGTGTTCATTTGAGTGTTTGTAATGATAACTTTAGTAGCGCATTCATTCTGGCACAGGATCATACTCTTATGATTTTTTTTTTAGGATTGGTCGTATCATCAAAGTTTTCATTTTGCTCACTGAATGATAATGTCTTATTCTCAATTTGTTTACTGTAGCTGGGACATTAGGCAACACACATTCTTATGCCTCTGGTCCAAATACCGGCGGCCCTTCTATTGGACCGCCCCCTGTAATTGCAAACAAGGCTCCTGCCACGCAGACAGCTGTTAACGAAGTCTATCTAGTTTGGGATGATGAGGCAATGTCCATGGTAAGTTGTTTTTAGGTTAAGAATTCTTTCTTTCAGCATTGCCTATTAAATTTTCAGTTGTTAGACCTGCTAATGGTTTGAATATTTGCAGGAGGAAAGAAGAATGTCCTTACCAAAGTATCAGGTGCATGATGAAACTAGCCAGGTAAGTTATGACTACCTCTTTAGTATTTGGAGTTGGTTTGCACATCTAACCAGATGGGTAGGCTTTATGCCTTTTGTTTTCAGATACAGTTGTTTATGCATTGTTACCTATTTAGAGAGGTATTTCTGTATGAATTTTCAATTTTTATTTTTCTTAACTCATCAACAAACCCACAGTTATGGCTATGTGTTTAGTCAAGCGTCTCTAGACTTGAATGTCCACTTCCTGGTGGCCATGCTGTTTGTGTTTTTGTTTTCCACAATTCTGTGGTTTGCATGCCAAAGCCATGATGGCAGTTGATTCAAGTAGTTGTTTTTGTTATTCATGCTGGTAGTTAGTTATTACCATTTTGACAAAGCTTGCTGGAATCAAATCGAGGATTCTCCTTCCTAGCATCATTCTCAGTTAACAAAAAGCGTATGTATTGCTTATTTAAAATTTGAATTTATTTGTTGTTATTCTTCTCCATATGCTTGACTACGATATTTGGGGTTTGGGTGGAACAAGATGATACCCAACAGATTTTTGCTCATTCCTAGCATGATTACAATTTATTTTTATCGTCGAACAGTGAAGTCAGACTTGGCCCAGGTCAGCTTCTTTCGCAAAGTTTGGCATCTTTCACCATAGGACCAAGCTTTCAAATATCTGGTTTATCCAACTGATTTCTTGTCATGGTTCATCTCTTGATCTTCTCATTGTTGTTGCTTGTTGCAGATGAGCTCAGTTGATGCAGCTATTGACAAAAGGATATTGGAAAGCAGGCTTGCTGGTCGAATGGCATTTTAGATAACTAAAGACCATCGGAATATTTTTGTGGATTCAAAGCCCCTCTGACTGCTGCAAAATTCATATAAACTGCACGGGGATCCCTGGCTCTCGTTCTTTGCATCCTTTAGGATCATGCGTGTGCTGTATTCCATACAAGTGAGATACAACAGCCCTCGTTCTTTAGCGTGTAGGTCAACTCTTGAGAGATGGCGGCAACATTATTTCTGTCTTTTGTTTCTTTTCTCTCTTTCCTTTCTTTACGTTGGGAAAGAAAAATTGTAAGCCTTTTAGGTTATAGATTTGAGTTTGCTTTTAATGTCTGCTGAAATCTCCCGCCATCAGTTTGTAGATGTACCGTGTGAAACTTGGAATTGCCTTATGGGGCATTATTTATTTACTTGTTTCGATTGAATAAATTACGGAGTTTAAGTTACATTATTCATTGAATCACAATGTGGTTTTGTGGTTTTCATTTGATGCAGTGTTTTTGAGGAGATGGTGTATAACTAACAAATTGTATTTCATTAAAGACTGGAGAAGGAGATGCGACGAGGGCCGTGCTGCCCAAGTGGTGGTGAGATGCAGGGAAATGAAGTAGCTTTTGGAAAGGAGGATAGGGGGTTGTTTCGGTGGCGGCTACTAGTCCATGATCAGTGACAATATCAGCCCAATTCAGATATATAATCTAGGTTGTGTTTGTAGGCTGGAAATTTTTTATTTTTTTTAAATCATCCCACCTCCACAAAAGGGTGTTTGGTTCGTAGGTGTTCGAGTATAAAGGGGCATCATAGTCTATTTGTCTGCTGCCCGGGTGTAGCGCTGCTGTTCCTCCATCTAGAGGTCAGGTAGAAGTCCTTTTTTTCCTCCATATTTAGAGAGGTATTTTGTCTTCTTAGTTATGGGAATAATAAGGTAAAAAAATTGAATAACCAGGGGTGCTTTGCATAGGATTTTATAGGAAAATACTAGATAGGCTGTCCAAGTTATTTTTCAACACGCAAGAAAAGTTGTCAAAGCAAAGCAGTTGTAGGTGTTGACTAGTTTTTAAGCAGTGAGAAAAAAAAATACACATGTTTTTGTTTTTTAAAAGATTTTTCTCTGGTCACCTTGAATTTTTTGACTTGATTTAATTGCCTTGTATTTTTTTAAATTATATTTTATTTAATTATATGATAATAAAGAATGAATAACCATCAAATCTTTGCTTTTTTAAAAAATAATTGACGGGCTTTCCAAAAGAACACTAGCTAAAATTAAAAAGAGAATTATAATTTTATTGAAAAACAAACTAAAATTTTAATGCAATTTAAAAAATAATAATTCAAATATATTTTTAATTAATTTTAAAAATTAATAAAGTCATATATCTAACATGTAATTAGTTATTTGATTTCAAATTAAATGAATATATAATGGAGAAAAATATATTAAAAAAAAAAAGAAGAAGAAAAAAAGGCCAGTCGTCCTGCCCTAGCACTCCTTTTCAACTGAAATTCATGCCCTATGCATAGGCTTAGTAGCAACATAGACCCGCATGCCTACACTTGAATTTTTTTTAATTATTTAAATGATCGGATGATGCATTGCTCGTCCATTTTTTTTTTTTTAAAAGCAGGTGATAAGTGTCTATAAATCCAGTGTTCTACTATCACAAAGGTGGTAAAAAAATTGTGGTAGTGCATTTTTATTTTGTAAAAAATCTCAAATCTCAATAAATTTTTATCTAAAAACACTCTAATCTTTTGAAACTAACTTTCTAACTTAAAAGACCTCTAAATGGGTTTAAAAAACACAAGTATAACAGAAAAAGCCTCTCTCGACTCCGACCTAACTTTTCAGGTGATATGGAAGCCCAAAAACACTTCAATAACACTCATATAATTAAAATGAATACTTTGACACGGTTGGCTATTTTTACCAAAGAAATTGGATCAACCGACCTCTTTTTTTTCTTTTGCCTTTTTTTACAACTCTCTCCTCTCTCGGGCCAAAGGACTAAAATATAAAGAAAATAAAGTTGTGGACTAAATTGTTTAATTGTTAAACTAAAGAGACCAAAAAGGATTTTTGAAAAAGAATCCTAAGGCAAAATTGAGCAAAAGGGCTTTGACACCAATTTTTTTTAAAAGGGCTTCCATTTTTTCTTTATTTCAATTTTGATACTCCCAGTTTTATTTTTTTTCAAACAATAAAATTGGACTTTTTTTTTTATAAATTTGAGCACCAACCTAATGCCGAGGTTTTTTTTTTTGATATTAAGATAACTACATAAAAAGTAGATCAAAATAAATTATCAACCATTAATCACAATCAACACAACATTGAATGATGAAATTGAAAAAAATAAGAATTTGATGATTGAAAGCAAAAGGAAAAGAAAAGAAAGAAAGAGGACTAAAATTGACACAATAGTTTTTTTTATATAAAAAAATACAAAAGGGCTTTTATTTTTTCTTTGTTTTAATCTTGGTCCCCTCATTTTCAATATTTTTCAAACAATAAAAGTAAATTTTGTTATGTGAAATTGAGTTTCAAACCGATGCTGAGATTTTTTTTAATCCTGATAATCACACAAAAAAAAGCAAATTGAAACTAACAATTAACCCCAGATTCCAATCAACACAATATCAAATGATAAAATAAAAAAAATTAAATTTTAATAACTGAAAAAAAAGGACTAAAAAAAAAGTTCTAATCCATTATGTTTTGTGTGTGGAGGCATGTTATAGGTTTTTTGTCTCACACACATAAACTTTTTGCATGATAGACATTGTTTTCTATCACCAATAGCTATGTTTTTGCTATACCTACTAGCCCACACGAACACCAATAAAAATAAAAATAATCATCACACAGACATGATACACCGATTTCTCTTATAATTACATATCGGACATAGAACCTAGGGTACAACAACATCAAACCAATCAACGAGTCACTTTGGTTAACCAATAATATGATTCCTTCCTCTATGAGAAAATTACAAGCTTATGTGTATAAATACATCCAGTCACTGGCTAGGAAAAAAAAGGTTGGGGTAGGATAATTTTTCTAGCATACGAAGTCCATAATCATGCAATGTCTAAATATGCTTCCTTGCACCTTCCATATGTTTTCTCCTTGTCCATTATTTTCTTCTAATGTACAAATACTAATTTAAGTATCGGAGTGTCCGTTATCTCAACAGGAGAATAGAGGATCGATTTTACAGGAACCAATTATCAACCCAGTTTTCCAATTAAAAAAATTAATTTTTATATGTGAGGTTTTTTTACGACTTTATTAGTGACGATGTTTGTGAGAAATTGAATGAAAAGCCAATTCATCCCCCCTAACTATTGACCAATTTTTTTTTTTTTTTTATGGCTAATGAAATCCTAGGACAAGGGAGAGTAACCAGTCTTCCTATAGAGACTCCAACTCCCCCAAATCTCTAATAACTCTTTCATCAAGTGCAAATGTTCAACAACGTTGTTCTAGTCATTTAAAAACAACTTCATGCTTCTCCATTTCATTAACATCAATATGGAATTCAACATACAACTCTATCATATACAAAGGTGCACAAAGATAACTCTAGTTTCATGAAGGAACAAGATAAAATGTCGTGCCAAGAAGGCATAAACTCTTCAAATGAGATAACACTACTTAATACAACCTAGTCACAAGTGTGGCTATCTCCATCAATCTTCATTTAAATCTCACTCACATGATCCTCAATTAAAAAAGGTTTAAAAGCGAGATAAGATAAGCTTTTAGAAATGAACACTAGTCCCACGAGTTGGGAGACTCTCCACTTTGTCACAGAGTGTTGCACACTTACCTCTTTAAAGAATGTGTCACTTGCAAATGCCAACTTAGATAACTATGATGGCTTTGCAGATCATAAAGGAGCACATACAAAAGAGTGATGCCATATGCAATATTTTCTTTATAATTTTTTATGAATCTACCAGGGTGTAGTATCATAACCTTAAACCTGATTGTATCTTTGACTTTTATGACCTCTATGTTAAGTTAACCTTACCTCTATTTTAATATTAATATCCCAGCTACAAAGAGCACAACTAAGCTCTTTTCCATCACCTAATGATAAGATGAAAGCATTAGGGTATATCTTTAAATATTCAATAAGGATATGCTAAGTATGGAGAATTTGCTTGAACTTATCACCATTAAAGCCTTGATTAGTGGAGTTTATAACTGCTCATTATAGGAATGCTTGTACACTCTCTATGACAAAACTCTTATCAATGTGAAATGAGTAATGAAGAACTATATTCAAGTATAGGAAGTCAACGTGACTAGGCAAAGTCACCGTCACTTTCAAAAGGTATAATCTTCATAACATCACTAGTCTCCTACCAAAATATAAAAAAGGAACACCAAAAAGCATATTTGTGATCGTCTGATATTCTTTAAACTCCTGACCACACCTCTCACCGTTACACATGCTGAGGAGTTGGCCGTCATAAAGAATATAGACTTCTTGCAATATCTACCTCAAATGAAAAGTGGTTCAAACACGAGAAAACCCAACAAGTTCTATATATTTCATCATGATCATTAATATGACATAAAAGAGTGTCATACATTAAAAAAAAAGAGGTAGAGAGATTGATCTTCAGATGATACCTTTAATAATTTATAAAGAAGAAGATGCAACCTGAAAAATTAAGAAAAAAAATCCTTATGATGCACTGCCTAAGATAACATAATTTTTAAAAATCGTATCCTTATTGTCTTTTGAATCTGTCAAATAAAAAACAATAGTGCTTATCTTTGGCTCCATAAAAATCTTCATGTCTCCAATGAAATATCTCCATGACAAAGTCTCCATATAAATTCTCCAAGTATTCATGACAACTTGTCTTAAAAAAGTATCGTGGATCCTTATTAGTCCTTATGACTCTACTCATAAACATTTTTCTCTAAAAATATGTTCCCAAACACATTCACAACCATATAACTTTCACACTCATTTCCTATTATTGTATTGTTTCTCTTCACAAGAAACATTGTGAATTCTTCTCTCTTGCAGAAACATGGATAAAATTTACACAAAGAAAACTCTCATAAAAACACTTCTTGCAAGACAAAAAAGCCAATGTTCAAACGTTTGACCATGATAACCCTCTCGTAGTCACAACATGTAACATCTATTTAAAATAAGTAAGTTTTCTTCTCCCAATTCTATTAGCTAAGTCTTTCAAACATATCTATTTAAAATAATCAGAAAAAAAATGATTATGCAAGAAAAAATTATTTTGGTTGTTTGGGCCTCAGCCCAAATAGCTTTGGTCGTCTAGGCCAAGCTTAAGCAACCAAGCCTAATCGCTTAGGCCTGGCCTAACAACCATTACAATTTTTTTTTTCAATCTCTACATCTTTCTTTTACCACTGTTTTTTTCTCACATTTATTTTCCTCGGTACTAGCAATTTTAATGTGTATCACACATTTTTTTTTCTTGCCCATAAAAACTTTTTACATGGCAGATATCATTCTCCATCACTAATAGCTATATTTTCACTACACTCATTAGCTCACATAAACACCAATGAAAATGAATATACTCTGTCACACAGACGTGGCACACCGATTTCTTCATAAGTTGCATACTAGACACAAAACTCATGACACAACATCACACCAACCAATGAGCCACTTTGGTTGACCAATAACACAATTCCTTCCTCCATGAAGAGATTATAAGCTTGATTATATAAATACACCAAGTAACTAGATCGAGAAAAAAAAGTTAGGGCAGGATAATTTTTCTTGCATACCAAGTCCACAATCTTGCAATGTCTAGATACAATTCTTTGCATCTTTCATATATTTTCTCTGTCCATTATTTTCTCTATGCGTACAAGTATTAATTTATGTATCGGTGTGTCTCTTATCCCAACAGGAGACTAGTTTTACTGGAACCACTCATTATCTTGGTTCTCCAGTTAAGGAAATTATTTTTTCTATGTGAATCTTATATTTTAATCAAAATTGATAAAAAAATCATTACAGTCATATTTAAAATATAAAAATTGAATGTATATATTTATTTTTTGAAATCATGACATAGTTATGAAAATTGGCCTAACAAGTAAAGTAGTAATTCAGTAACCCAAAATCAAACATGGCTTTCTTTTAAACTTTTTTGAAAGTTGACTCTAATGATTTAATTGACTTGGTTGGGTCTAATTGAAATAATTTGTTTAATTTTTATTTAAAAAGATGTTGGTCCATTTTTTTTATATTTTATTTTGTCTAAAACAACGTTATTTTAGGATTGACTCATGTTGACTTATGACTCGAAGGTTAATCAAACAAACCCATAACACGGATATTAAACTGAGTTTGATAACTATAAATCATGATGAATAATTTAATTGGTTCCATTAAGTTTTAAAGATTAAATTATAATTAATTAAATTTCCATTTCTTTCTTTCCATTTTTTAAATTATTAATATATTTCATAGACAGTGAAATTCTATTTGGATCAATAGAATTTTTTTTATTCTTTAGATTTGGTTCTTGTAGTTTTAGAGAAAGTTCATTTTGGTCTCTTAAAATTTTTATATTTTTTCAAAATGATCCTTGTAATTTTAAGTGAAAGTCCATTTTGGCCCCTTACATTTTAATATTTCCATATTTGGTCCTTTTTTAATTTATTTAAAATAGAGTTCATGTTGGTCTTTTACTTTTTATTTTTTTCAGAATTATTCCTTATAATTTTTTATATTTACATTTTAGTCTTAAACTTAATTTTTCTCACTGTTCATTCTCTGTAAGCAAAGAGTTGAGTGAGAAAATCACTGAAAAAAAGAAAGATAGAGAAAACTTTGGATCAACTACAATCTAACCACTAAAATAATTGATATTCTTGTCAATAAATTCATCTTAAAGAGGAAAGTTCAATTTAAGTGGTTTTGAGCTTTAACAAAGTTGAAAAAAGCAATTTGAAATAAAAAATTTTTTTATTTTATTTTGGATTTTAGATTAATTAAAAGGTGATTTTGCGTTGAAAATAAAATTATTAAGCTTCATGTGATTTTTTTTTAGATAATAACATGTTAAAAATTAAGTTTTAAAGGTCTAAAAACTAGGTGTGCCTATATTTTTTTAAGCCAGACATGGGGGTCTGTTAGTCTAGGCTTAGGCGTACTTAGCTTTTTTTTTTAAAAATGTTTCTTTAGTTTTTTTTTTTGCCTCCTGATTTTAGAATAAGTTTTTAAAAATAAAACTATTAAAATGATAACTAAAAAATTATTTAATTATAACATTTTTTTTTGGAGATCTTGATGGCAATATTAACAATTATTTTATTAATAATTATATATGAATCTAATATATATATATATATATATATATATATTAAATTTCTCAAGAATATTCTATAAAAATAAAATATTTATTTTATTTTATATTTATTTTTATATAATTTATCAAATTAATTACTCTTGTACATTAACATAAAATTATCAAGCCATTATTTTTCTTGTTTTTGATTGAAACTTGCTATTCAAATTATGATATATTTTTATTTAAAAAACAATGTTTTTAATATAAAAATTTTTTTTATAAAAAAAGAAATACATAAAAAAGAATTTGATTAAAGAGATAATTTCTTCTCCTTAATTTAATTTTGCTGAAAGTTTTTACAAATATTTATTTAATTGTATTTAGTTTTTATTTTAAAAATTATATTGCTAATAAAAGAACTTTTTTTTCAATAAAAAACGCATAAATAAAAAAACTGAGCTAAAAAAATACATTTTTCTATTAAATTTAAATAATTACCATTTTAAAAGTAAATAAAAAAAAATTGAAAAGTGACCTAAGGTATCAAACAGGCACAGAATTAACTATATTTCTTTGTCATGGCATGAATATTTGTGTCGCATTTAGAAAAAGAAAATAAACAAGCCGGGAGAAAAAGAAAAACCTCAAAACCCCTAAAACCCCCGAGCAGCTCAATAATTCTCCCAAAGAAAACCACAAAAATCCCTCCCTCTCCATATATTCATTCATGTATGTGTCTATGCTTTTGCAATAGTTCACCACAATCTTGAAATGAAATCATTGAGAGCACTGAGAATCGCCAGCACCCTTGCTTCAAAGCCACCTCCCTTTGTCTACACTAACCAAAACCTCCTCTCTCATTTCTTCTCAGCCCAACCTGACCAAAACGAGAGTGAAAATGACAATAGTGACTCTGTCTTTGACAGCACCCACTACACAATTGATTCTTCTTTTAACAATAACAGCAACACAACTAGCGCCACTCATAAGGAACCCACCTGGGATGAGAGATACAGAGAGAGGGTTGATAAATTAGTTTTTAAAAAAGAAACCCAAAAAGGGAAACTGCAAATTTTGGAGGAACAAGAAGAGCAAGTGGAGGAGCAAAGGAGGAGACTTTTGGCTAAAGCTTTGCTGGAGGCAGCATTAGAGAGGCCTGATGAGGAGGAGGGTGAGGAGGTCAGAGAGGAAGATCAGAAGTCGCTTTCGGTCGGGATTATTGGTGCTCCAAATGCTGGGAAGTCTGCCTTGACTAATTTCATGGTCTGGTTTCGTTTTTTTTTTTTTTAATATGGTTTTGTGTTTTGGATGTTTCTGCTGTTGTTTTCAATATTGGTGGTCTATTGAATTTTTGTTATTATATAGAAATGGGGGGTCTTTGATTTGTTGACCATGTTTTTCTAGTGTTAAACTCTCAGAGAATAGCTTGTATTGTTTTGTTGATATTGGGGTCTTGCTCGATTTTTAGTTTTCCTTGGGAATCGTGTAGGATAGTTGATACGCAAAAGATTGATGCTATCATTGATGGTTTATAGCTTAAGGATTCTGAAGTGCGAAAGATGGACAAATTGGTACCTTAACTTTTGTTCTGGAGTGGTACCCTGTAAGAACATATCTTGAGCACGAAGAACCTTCATTAAGTAATAGCTGTTTCTCTTGTATAATCTCGCTAGATAACTTCTTAGGGGGTTTTGTGGGCTGTGCTTAATTTGAGAAATTGACTGTCTTGTTGGAGATTGGCTTGTCATGAGAATGCTGGGACCAATCAAATTGCATCTTATGGGAAGGATCTCCCTTTGTGATATGGATCCTTGAAAAGGGCTACCCCAGACAAAACATCAGAAGAGTAATGGATAAACAATAGGAGTATAGCAAAAGGAAAATTTTCTCCAAAAAGTTAAGAAACCATACTTCTGAGGGAACTCTACCGTGTTTATATGAATTTGAAAGAAGCAATAAGCTTATGTATGTCTGCACGCATCTCTATCAAGTAGATAGAGCAGATGTTCTGTGTTTTGTGAGACCTGAAGTTGCAATCTCACTAACTTCCTACTCTGTGCCACCCACAAGTAAAAGAGTCGTACTCTATACCCGCACTGTGAACCACAACATATTAGACACTGGATGCCGACTCCAATTGTGGAATACCAAATTCTTATTTTATATCTTTGTTGTTGTTTGAATTACAAGGATATGTATGGAATCACAATCCAAAATTTTGAATTAATTTATGGAGTGCAATCGCTCACCTTTAACGTTGTGGCTTTTTTATGGTGAAGGATGATTTTGCGGGATCTCAGTATTGCTCTTCATAAAGCATGAGGTGTCATGTATTTTGGATACATTAGAATATATATACAATCCTTAAGGGACAGCCCAATAGTTAAACTTGGGACTTTTAACCTTTAGGTGTCAACTCCAAATGGTAGGATGGGTTGGGGGGAATGATATGAAATGGCCAAGGCTGCCCCTCAATGCATAGTCAGAGGTGTAGGAGGCTTCCCATGAAGCAAATATTTTAGAGAGGAAGAGGGTATCTTCTCTCTTTAGAACTTGTATGCATATTCAATTTATCTTATTATATCCAGTACTATTTGCAAAGTTACTGATTCTTTTACAACATGAACATCATCTGACAACCGTTTGGATGTGCTCTTTGTTAATCACATATGCATAGGTTGGGACAAAGGTTGCTGCTGTGTCACGGAAGACAAATACCACAACTCATGAAGTGTTGGGAGTGATGACAGATGGAGACACTCAAATAGTATATCCCATGGCTCTGATTTATCAACTTCATTCTCTTTTCTTTTGTGGATTTAATAACTGCATTATTCATGGTTTCATCTGCATGATAGAGCAAATATTATGCTAACATCATATGCAGATTAAATCCGTGGCTAAAAAATGAAAAAATTATGAATGTCACACTTCAAAAAGAAAGAAGTTGATGTTTCTACATGACCACCTGCCATCATTGATAAATCATATTCTTTCACGTGAACTCTCATTGTGGCACTGACTTACTTTGAAAAGGAAAGTAAAAAGCCTCTCATTGGCCAGGAATTCTGAACTGGAGCTTAATCTTTGTCCGGTTCTAATCATCTTTCTATATATCCTGCCCTTGGGAGGGGAACAACAGCTGGAAACGGCTGCCTTTCGTGCGGGTCGGAACTTACCCGACAAGGAATTTCGCTACCTTAGGACATGAATACTCAGATTATGATGCTTGCGTACTTTAAAAGAAAATGATCAGCCTCTCTTTAGACAGGAAAAAAATGGAGCTTAAGTTTTGTCAGGAGGCAATCATTTTCTTCTATGTACGTTTGTTGTTGGCTGTCACTTTAACATTTTGCTATGTAACAATTCTTTGTCCCCTTCCAATACAAGGCTCTGAGAAGTTATTTATATAATTCAATATGCATACGAAATAAAATATATATCGAATTGAAATTATTTTTATTTTTTATTTAAAAAAACGGAAACTTTTATGAGCTATTGTCATCATACCTCCATGTATTCTTTGAAATGCTTTTGTATTTTGATGAATTGAAATTTATTTTTCCCTTGGAATCTCGTTATTATTTTCTGTATCAAGTTGTTTCTTGTTGTAAATGATGTCTTTTAGGTCTCTTGTTCTTCCCACTTGAAAGAATGTAGGTAGTCTATGATGTTAATTATATGGTGTTTTTTAATTAATTGGATATTTATTACAAAGGTAATTTGCAAGCAAAACGTTCTATCGTGCATTCCTTTTGGTGTGCTGTCAGCAGATATAATACTAACATTTATTTTATGCAGTGTTTCTTTGACACCCCTGGACTCATGGTAAATAACCGTGGTTATCCTTACAAAGACATGAAGACACGTGTCGAAAGTGCCTGGAGTTCAGTTGATTTATATGATGTGCTTATGGTTATTTTTGATGTCCATAGGCATCTTACCAGGTTAGTGAGCTGTTGCATGTGACCTTGAATAGACTTCACCTCTCATTTTTGTTTTCCTATTACTTTCTATAATCTCCCTAGGCAACTTTGCTTCGCAAAGCTATTTTAGGAGGGGGTTCTAAGTTCTACATGCTGTGCAATGACATCTTGTGGTGTGACTTAGCTTTGATATGATAAATGTTGTTCTCCAAATCTTTTTAATATCTGCACATTAGGAGCTGTGCTTAAACAATTAGCATTTTTTTTCTCCATTTGCTATTCTGGTCAAACATTTTGCCAAAAAAATTCTCATTTATCACTGTTTTGTTCACTATTACACTCTTTAGATTGAATGATGGGCATATTATATCAGCAGCATTTGTTGAACATCAGCCTTAGAACTATAACTGTAACCATGGATGTAAGGTGCAGTTGCCATAATACCATGGGTTTTTGGGCCTTATATAACATACATCTGCCATCAAGATCTTGAACTATTAGCAGATCTAAGAATTGTTTCCCCAATACATTTGTTTTCAATAGAATCACCAAAAGCACCGCGCTTAAAAACAGTTTTAAAGAAGAATATCACAATGTTCCTCAAAGTGTATGACTTCATTACATGTTGCACATGATTATGATACGTTTCTCCTTGTACATATACCTGTAGGGCTTTTGTACCAGTAATGGGTAACTGCTACTCAAGTTAGGTCCATAACCATATCATGTACTTTTGGAGTGAAATAAAATGGACAAAAAGAAATTTCAAATCCTTCAAAGGTCCAGCCCATAGGGAAAATATTAAAAAACTCTCTAGGTTAGGTTTAGGGGAAAATAACCCTGCACAGAATTACAGATAGCCGAATTAAGGGTAGGAAGAAGCAAAAGAAGATCTTGCATTATCAAATTTCAAATATTTTTAGGTGATGCCATGCTCGTGTGGTTTGTATGTTTTCAAGACTTCTGTTATTGACTATATATGTTGGAATTTATTGGGGTCAGTACATGTTGCTCTATCATAACATTTTACATCTGACTCTGAACACTTGGATTTTTTTCCCCGAATAAAAATGCTTTCTTGTGTAACTGTCCTTGCTACATACGAAGCTTTTGGGAAAGTGAGGCCAAAATTGTAAAGATGCATCTTTTGATCTGCTGAAGAAACACTCTGCCCATCCTTCTTGTTGTGTACTGTGAATCTGTTCGCATTCCATCTACCAAAATACTACACTTCTTGTCAACTTAGTATTCAACATATTATTAATTCATCAGTACATTTTTAGTTTGTAATTATTGTTATTAGAAAACATCAAGAGCTTGCTAAATAAAGTCTAGCCAAAGAACTTCTAGAGAAGCGTAGTAATGTCTTTTCAGTGTCAAAATTCCATTTGATTAGTATTCTGCTTGCATAAGGTCACGTGTCATCACTGCAAGTCTTGCCTGGGTTTTTATCTGGGTTGTGGAGGAGCTACTTTTTATGTTGCTTTTTGCCCAGAAATCAATTTAAAATAGACTTTGAACTGTGCTCAATGTGATTGAAGAATTGTGATCTTATTGTCTGATTATTCAATCTCCTAATAAACATCCTCTTCTTGTTGACTATTTTTCATTGTTCCACCAGTGCAGTGGGTGATACACTCCATTATAGTAATATTGTGTTGCTTCCTGTTATACGTTGATCACTGATAAAAGATCCTTCTGCTGTTCATCTATTCAGACCTGATTCAAGAGTGGTTGGATTGATAAAATGCATGGGAGCACAAGCAAACCCAAAACAAAAGCGGGTGTTGTGCATGAATAAGATTGACCTTGTTGAGAAAAAGAAAGACTTATTGAAGGTTGTTGAGGAATTCAAAGATCTTCCTGGATATGATAGGTAGGTTTTCATATAAAATGAAATCACATTGCTTTCCCTTGCTGCTTTTTTATAGTCGTCTATGGATACTTGAAAAATTCTGTGATTACTTTTTTCCTATTCATCTATTTTCTAGGCACTTCATGATCTCAGGACTGAAGGGCTCTGGAGTAAAACATCTTAATCAATATTTGATGGAGCAGGTATTTTCCTTGCTTTTTGATTTTAGAAGAAATAGTTTCTAGATTTATAGCAACCTGATTCTTTGATTGATTTATAGTTACTCATTCCTTGGGAAAGAAGACTTCAAAATTATCTGGAGTCTGAAGATATCTCCCATTATTAGTCAAATACAAAAAGGCATATCTATTGGAATTCTTGAGTTAAAATTCAGTTTAAATAGTTACAATTTTCTTCTATATTATCAGATTAAATTTTCTTTGGGAAATTGTTGCTTACCCCACTCGTTTTGGCCCTGAATCCTTTTTCTGTCATTTTTTTTTTCTGCAGTATTATGAGTGCCTCTTCTGCATTAAAGAAAATAAAGTTTACTCATACAATGATACAATAGGTTTTGTTTATTCTTGCCATAATAATGTTCTTTTTCTCTGATGAAAGTCATTTCCTGGTGGAGAAATTTACTTGAATATGGCATGCTTGTTATCGACGCTCATTTTGTCAGTAAAGTTTACCATAATATGTCCAGTTCTGTAAATAATATCTAATTTATCTGTTGATATATTAATTATTTTCTACACAATTTGAATGGAAAAGGCAGCCATTTTACTGGTAGATTCAGGTTCTACCATTCTCTTTTTTTTTTAAAAAAAAAAAATCATGACTATCTCAATTAGGACTTGCATCTGATTTTGGCTCATCAATGGTATTTGTACTTAGGCAGTCAAAAGACCATGGGATGAAGATCCACTATCTATGAGTGAAGAAGTCATGAAGAATATTTCATTAGAAGTTGTTCGGGAAAGGTTATTAGACCATGTTCATCAGGTAAAACTTGGATCTTCATTTTATTTTCTTCGTTGACTTGTGGCATATTTTATATGTTTTATTACTTAGAGGGGGTGTTGTTCCCACATGTACTTAGAGGATCTGAGTGAAAACTATGAACCCTATTCATTTCAGGAAATCCCTTATGGCATTGAACATCGGTTGATGGATTGGAAAGAATTAAGAGATGGTTCTCTGAGGATTGAACAGCACTTCATCACTCCTAAACTAAGCCAGCGAAAGATTCTTGTGGGGAAGAAGGGATCAAAAATTGGGTAAGCAACTTCCATCTCCAGGATTACTGCTATGTTTTTTTTCCCTTTGCATCTTTTATTTCAAGTTTCAATCAAGGTGGCTACCATCATGCATATTTGGAAAGAAAATATGAATGAAGCTGAGATGTGGCTCTTAAGATGTTTTTTCAAGGCACTAAGATAGATATGACGGCAACCCAGGAAACTTCAGGTAGCGTCCATTCAGAATAAGTTTTGTAAAACTCAGGAAAGAATGCAAAAAAACAAATTTATCATTTCTGTGGGCTTTGGTTTTCGTATTAGTGCGTTTACTTCTTGTTACTGTTTTGGCTCGCATGAATTAAGAACGACATCATCCTCAAGAGTCATCACCATACTTTCTTATTAGCATGTATTGGTTATTCACACAGGAGGATCGGTGTTGAAGCTAATGAAGAGCTGAGGTCCATATTCAAGAGGGAAGTGCACCTCATCCTCCAGGTTCGAATTAAATGATCAGTTAACCAATTTGAAAGGGAAAAAAAAATTTGCACCCCTACCAAATTTAGCCTCGGGAAATGTATATTCAAAGGTTTATTAAGGCGTGCTTGGTCAGTAATTTACCTTGTTTCTTAGCCTCAAGAAGGGTATTTAGAAGTGAGCTTCGACTGGCAATCATACGTCAGCTCCAATCTAAGGACTGAAGTGGGTTAACAGAAATGCATGAAGAGCTGGTATCTGTGGAAAATGTTCCCATCTTTTGTTTTTCCTGATTTACTTCATAGCATGTTTATGTCTTGCAAATTTTGAATAGATATATCCAACACTTATTTGGATTGTAATTCTGATGAGATGATCCACATACTTTATGGAGTCTTAACACTATAATTCGTTGGAATATGAAATGTGCAACTTGTTAGTAGCTGCCATATTTTGTGATGCTGCCGTATCTTTGCTCAGTTGTAGGGCTGGGACTGTTTGATAAAACTGTTTATACCGTCATAGCTCAAAAACACAATGGATGAATGAAGTGATGGAGCAAATCATTGGGGCTGTGATGCCAAAAACACAGAAAAGGGAAACCAAAAAAATGCAAATTATAGGGACTGCACATTGTCATTTTACTGTGGGCTGATTGAAGCTGACAAGCCCAGCTGCCTGTAGAAGGGTGGTCCTAAAGATGGTAAAAAATGTCAATATTTTATCACTAGTGTATTTGTTTCGTTTGTGCCATACTTGAGCAACCTACAAATTCGCTTCAAAAACTAAAACCGCAAGGATCTGTGATTAAAGTACAGAGTGTACTGTTCTGTGCATAAACATAAATTAGAGTTGAAAAGTCCCAAGAATTGAAGGTGAGGAGTCGTGTCTTTATTTGTCCAGTATTTAGAAAGTGGAGATGTCCATGTATTCTGGCACATCCTATGGTGTCGTTTTAAGGAACAATCCGGGTCATGTGATGCTCTCGGCATCCATTTATAAAAACTCCACCTTTGATCCACAAGCTGGCGAAGCAACAGCAGCCCGTGCAGGCCTTCTTTCAAGTTCAGAGACATGGGGTACGAGAAGATCATTTTAGAGATGGACTGTCGAATGTGGTCAGTGTCCCCACTTCTCCCGTGAAAGCTATTGCTGTCTCATTATGTAATGAAAAGAGAAGGAAATTCTGGCTCATGCTTTAGGTAAATTAGCTAACCCTATTCTTTCTCAAAGAATTTGGGTGGAAGATGTCCCCATTTCTGTATTATCTTTTTTACTAAATTAGATAAATCATCCATTTTTTGCTCTTCTTTCTTGATATAAACATATTCGTTTAAGATCACTGTAAAATCTTGTTTCTGGAAATATATAGAGGATAATACGGTAGAGGTTGATTTTCAATCATATCAACACGAAACGATCTCATTACCCTATACATTAGGCAAAAAATTTCAGTGCTTTTAAATTTAACCAAAAACACCAAGTGAAAATAAACTTGCCTCCTTCATAGATGGGCAGGTCCTGTTTCTGGTTTGCTGAAAATAAATAAATAAGATAGTTATTTTGGTAAGACGCCAAAGCAAATTAAAGTCATGAGATTACGGTAGCAGAGAACAAAATTAGATAAAAGGGTTAACTAACTAATTAATTAAACAATACAATATGATATAATACGTGCTAGACATGGAGATTGACTCAACAGAATCACCCGAATAAACAAGTACTTCAGGTAGCCTCTCATGATTTCCTACTAGAGCACACCATACTATCACATTTTTATGGTACCGACGTCAACCACTGCTGCTACGCCCTAATTTGATTCTATCGAAGCTTTGATTACTAGCCAATTAACCCACTGAATGACTGAAATGGGATTGTGAGCTGATCAAGGAGGCCTGTAACTGGAGTAGTGACTGTAGGCTCATAAGCAAAACCATGCAATTCATCATCACCTCCACCTCCGTGATTTATGTAAGGACATGGAGGAATCCACTGCCACGCCTTCCTTAAGATATCAAACAGCAAAGCCTTGTCCGATCCTCTGATAATGATAGCAATAAACTCACCATGTCCAACACAATCAAACCCGTGACCAGCTTCCATCTCCTCAAATTGTTGGTAAAGTTGCTGGGGCATTCTTTCAATCTCTACCCATGTTGTTCCACAAGCTTGCAAGCTCCAAAGTCTCAAGCTCTTTGGCACGTTGAGCTTGCTCTTCTCCACTGCTGCAACAAGAATGAGTTTTTCCATGCTCTCAACCAAGCTTGGCGAGCGCAGAAATCTCCTCATTGGAGCTTGAATCTTGCACCAACTGTTTGCTGCTATTTCATAAGCCAAAACGCTAAATGGGTTGTAATTCATGCAGTAAAATCTGTCATCAACACAAACCATTTGACCTGATTCAAGGCTACAAAGCCTTGGAAGAGAAGAAGTAGTACCCCATAGAGAGTAAAACCCACCAGCATCAATATGAAAACTTTCAGTGGATAAATTCTTGACTGCATATGGAGAAATCAAGTCATCACCTGCAACAGCCACATCAATTGAGGATGGCCCAACTTTTAAGCCAGTTGAAGGAAAGAGACGTGGTCTTAACGTTGGCGGCAACTGAGATAGAGAGCCAATAAGTGGGTTGCATAAAATGATACTCTTTGCACCAGCCTCATCTGAGACCCAACATATTAAGCCACCAGAAGCAGCAGCAGGCGAGAACCCAGATGGAACCAAGGGAAAAGAAATTCTATACCATGCAATATCGTAAGGATCAAAGAGGTACCCTTCAAATATATTGGTTGTACTAGTTTGGCCGCCACTGCCACGAGTGGTGTTACTGTTGTTTCCACAGATGTAGCTTTTTAAGCTTTTGTGCTTGAAGAATAAGAACCAATGGCGGCGTGGGGATATTTGGATATAGAGTTCAAGAAAATTGTTGGAGAACAAGAGACTATACCATCTCTTGCAGACACAACGAGCTCTAAAAAAGGCTGGAGGTGGAAGAAAGGCGATTACACGATCAATCAGCGATTGCGGGAGCTTACTCCATATCCTGGTGTCCATCCAAGTATTGGTGACAGTATCTGTAGCATAAGCACTACTAGTCCCAGGGGTGAAAGTGTAGGAGAAGTGTGAGGGCATGGAATTGCTGAAAGCACCTTCCATGTATGAGCAGCTAAGCTAAACGAACTATCGGGCCTGGTTTTTGTTTTGTAGCCTGAAGAGAGAGAGGGAAAAGTATGTATGGAAGGTCTTCTATTTTTTAACTGAAGTCTTGCTTTTAGCGCTCTTTTCAAGGAGAAATTAAAGAAAGGCCAGTGGTGGTTTCAAGTTCCTTGAAGCCAATAACTAAAGAAGAAACCTGAGATCCACGGTATACCTTCCAAGAAGCTAGCCATCTTATTTAGCAAACAAAAAGGCTGTCTTTTGGTTTGGTAGCAGCGTAAGACTGCAAGCAATCATCTGGGAAGGTATCTATTCTGTTTCTTCAATGGATATGGAGAGAGGAAGCTGAAGTGAGAACATGCTACTAGGGTTTTGAACGGATTAACTTGGCCTTTTCAGAAGTGTTTAAATAGGAAATGAAAGCTAAGACCTCAGCCACTTTTTCACTTTGTATTTTTACCTTTTGGTGAAAAATGCAGTGGTTCTGATAGTTTTATCTCCCTCCCTCCCTTCCTCCCTCTATCAATTCAGTATTTTCATGTCAAGGCCCAGGTAGGAAGGACATGGTGCCAGTGAGAGAGATTGCTAATGTCAGTAATTATTCACTGTCCATTATTTATTTATTTTCATGAAAATAAGGATTCGTAATTACTTCCATAAAAACGAAGCAACTTAAGGATGTTTTTCAAATCTTGCACAGGTTTTTTTAAAAAATCAACACATTACGACAAATAAAAAAAATTAAAAAATAGCACAACTAAAAAAAACCACTGTTGATACCTATAGTATCTGAATAAACCATAGTTCTCAGCTATAATATTTAAAAGAAAAAAAATTGGGTGTTATTTTTAAAAAATCTCATTCTCACCTGTGGTTTTTAAAAAAATTTATAGATAGAGACTGTAGTTTTTTTTTCGCTGAGCTATTTTTTTTTTTCAATTTCGTCTATGCTAGTTTGTTAAATTTTTTTTAAATTGTATTAATTCTCATAAAAACGCGCAACTACGCACTCGTGTTTTCATTGTGGGGAAATTCCATGGATTTTGAATTATTAAGTAAAATAACAAATCGTGTGGGTTTTTTTATATTGTAGTAGTGTCTAGGACTATTTTTTTACCTTTAATTTTTAAAGCTTTATTTGAGGGGTATGATGGTCTTTGCATATAATCAATTTGTCATTCTTGATTTGTTTGGGGGCAACACCATCTTTTTATTTTTTTAATAATAGTGCAATCATCGTATTGTTTTTAGAGAGTAAACAATTAAAACCTTTGGTCCAGAGGCTGTATGATAATTTCAATATTGCCATGAACACTTGAATTATACAAGTACCCTTACTATACAAATTTGTTAGCCATGGTTTTAGGGGCTTGATTGTCATTTTCTAATGGTTTTTTTGGTATTGTTATTTAGTCTTAAGGGTATTTTTATTTTTTATTATTTTATGAATAGTTGAATTACTCCATTACCCTAGCCATTCATAGTTTTTAGCATTGGCTTCGAGTGATTAATTGTAATTTCATAAATGTTTTTTTTTTAGCTGTTGTTGTTTAGTTATAGGGGTATTTTTGGTTTTGTGCACATAAAAAAAGAGATGTTAATGCTTGCTTTCGAGCGGCGTGTGCGGCTAAAGATAGTGGTTGAAACCAAGCTTTCGCCACATCATTTGATGCGTCTCAATATCCTCTTCCTTCTTAGGTGACACGTGAATGGTAGTGAAGTTTGGTTTGGCGCCAATTGACTTTTCTTTTCTTTTCTTTTCTTTCCTTCTCTTTCTTCATTGGATTGCATGCTGACAATACAAAAAAATATATCAGCCCTGCAATTTCTTTTTTCTTTTGATTCAGTCCTTCTTCTCTTATTGAAATTATTTTATTTACATTGATTATTTCTAATTGAATTTTATTTTCGATTTCGTCTCTAGTTGTTTGATTTTGTTAGTTTTTTTAATCAAATTTGATCTTCATTCTTTTAATTGTTATTTTTTTAGTTTTCAATCATTTTCTTAATTTATTTTTTTTCTTCAATTTCATCATTGAACATTTATTTTCATTGAATTTCTATGTCAAGTTTGGTGCCAATTCTTATAACTGTTATTTTTTTAATCATTTCTTAATTGATTTGTTTTTTTTTCAATTTCATCCCTAAACATTTAATTTAATTTAAATTTTCCCTTGACATTTAATATCAATTGGTTTTTATGTTGAATTTAGTCTTAATTCTTTTAATTGCTCTTTGTTTTGTTTTGCATTATTTTTTTTATTGACTTTTTTTTTTCAATTTCATCCCTCAATATTTGTTTGGTTAAGAATCTTGCTTTTTTTTTTTTTCAAGTTTTGCCTTTAATGGGATCACCTTGGTCTCGTGACCCTGGTCATAGATTTGAAAGATTAGTTCGGGTCGACTTTGATCTTTTTTAAAAGTTTTTTTTCAAATATTTTTTTTTGCCGGTATTTTTTTCGCTTTGCTATTTATAGGGTCATCCTAATTTCATGTCCTATGTCATGTGTTTGATTTGTTCACCTAGGTTGGCTGCCGGGATCACTTTAGGTTTTTTTTTAATCTTTTTTTTATATGTTTCCATCACATTAACAAGTGTTCATTCCTTATATTTTTCTGATGTGTTCGGCCTTTTGTAATATCTTTTTTATGGTGTGGGTTTATTCAATCATTTTTGTTTGTATTTATCGTTTAAGTCATGAGTTTTTTTAGGGTGAATTTCTCTTTTATTTATTTAATTAAAAAAAATTAGTAGACATAATCGGATAAATATCTTTACAGTTCCTTCTTGGTTATTGTTAATGATTTTTTTTTATTTACATAAATGGTTATCAATTTATTTAGTTAGATGATTTCATAGGAATTTCAAATGACACTTTTAATCTTTTATGCAAAAAAACACATTGGAGCAACCTGCATGCCTAGTAATTTTTTTTTATAACTTGCATGCCAAATTCATGATTGTAATGTTTTTTTAGTTTTTCCCTTTTCTTTTCTTTACACTTTTGTTTTTGGAAAAAAATTATTTTTTTTTATTATTTTTGTTCATTTTCTTATTCTTTTGTAATTTGTTTTATAATGTTTTTTTCTAAACACCTTTTGTTTCTGGAAATTTGTTCTACATAGACCAAGGAAATGATGTTTCATTATAGCAATTGTAACATTGTTTCATTTTTTAGCTATGTTAAAAATTAGCTTGAGATCTTATATAGTTTTATTAATGCATATAATCTTTATTATGTTTTATTATATGTAAGCGTAAAATTTGTGATTCAAGTTTATATTTTTTACTTGATGTAAAAATACGTGTTAATAACACCTACACATTAATTTTTTTGTGTTGGAAAAAAATTATGTGACCTGCAACTAAACGAGTTGAGTAAATGCGTTATTACTTTGTTTTTTGCATTTATTAACACAGATAGTTCTCATAAGCCCTTTTCATTTATAATTAGAATTTTTTAAAAAAATAAATTTGAAAAGCTTACATTTTTTTTTTGGTTCTCATATATTTTTTTCTATTAAGCAGCAAGGGAATAAAATCTAACCCTGAGAAGATTCAGACAATACTAGATATGACTCATCCTTAGAAGGTCAAGGATGTTCAATGTCTCAATTAAAGACTAGATGCCTTGAACAGATTCATATCCAAGTTGGGGGAATACAACCTACCATTCTTTAAGACCTTAAAAAATATCATAAACTTTGAGTGAACACCAGAATGCCAAAAAGCTTTTGAAGAGCTCAAAGTTTATCTCGCATATCCTAAAATCTTGTCACAACCAAGAGAAAATGAGAGTCTATTCCTCTAAATTGAGGTTTTTTACTAGGTAGTTAGTGTTGTGTTGATAAAAAAAAGAGGCATACAATGCTTAGTTTGCTATTCTAGTTGAACTTTTTATGATGATGAGACAAGATACTTGAAAATAGAAATAATAGCCCTAACTTTGGTGGATGCCTTCAAAAAACTAAAACTGTACTTTCAAGCTCACTAAGTCACAATACTAACAAACCAACCTCTACGATAAACTCTTTATGAGCCAGGCATGTCTAGGTGGCTAGTGAGGTGGGCAATTGAGTTAGGAGAATATGGACTTATAAATCATCCAAGATCGGCTATTAAAAGGCAAGCCTTACAGACTTTATAGTAGAATGCTCTTTTGAAAATGATCTTCAAGACAAACTTATTCCAATGACGAGTAGCAAGTCACAATATCCTTGAGTTTAGTTACACGTTGAGCCCAAGTATATATGGGTCTGGTGAGTTGCCAAACTCAATATCCTTGGGTTTAGCTACGTGCCGAACCCAAGTATATATAGGCTTAACGAGTTGTCAGACCTAATATCATTGGGTTCGACTAAGTGTCGAGCTCAAGTATATATGGATCTAGTGAGTTGCCAGATCTAATATCCTTGGGTTCAGCTATATACTAAGCCCAAGTACATATAAGTCTGGTAAGTTGCTAGACCCATCACTTTTAAGCTTGGCATCATTCCAAGTCCAAGTGGATATGAGAATTAGGATCATTGTAAGCTCAATATTTTTTTTGTTTATTCTTATGGCTCTTAAATATGAAATGTTAAAAGCAAAAAATAATCATCTCCCTACACCCATAAGTGTATAAAAATCTTATAAGGGCCTACCATATTTCCTTCAAATAGTAATTTCAAATAAGAGATATATGTCCCTTATTAATATGGTGTAAAAGATTTATCCCTTATAAATGCTATCAAGAGAAAATGACAGCTCAACCCCTCCATTCAAGCAATATGACTTGACTCAAGAACTATATATACCCCCTATATCATCCAGGTAAAGAGTTTACAATTTGAATTCTCTAAGTATTCATACTTTAATTATTAAAGCATTTATCATACAAAAAACAAGAATAAATAAATACTCTTGTTACTAGAATTTAAAACTCATTCTCTTATTTGTTGCAATCCCTTACTAAAAGTCATGGACTTTATTATCAAAGGGTCCCTAAACTCTTTTAGAAGGAATTGTTTTGCAGGTGTTAAGCTTTTTACCACCAATCATAAATTTTGTAAACTCTAGATAAGGTAATATTGGTGTGAACATGTGATTGTGATTACTCATTGTCCAAACACTCAAAACCTTCATTCTTGAATATATTGAATTATGAAACATCATCAATTTTTATTACTAATATTTGTCTTTGTAAATTTATAAATGTTTATCTAACAAAATTCAATAAAATTACATAACATTGAAAAATATACAAGTGACTTTTGCTTCTTTTTTTCTTTGTATTTATTATCTTACCATTATTCAATATCATCAAATGCAAGATAATTATCTAATAATATAATTTTTAGTTTTTTTTTATCATGTTTCATATTATGTATGGGGCAATCTTTATTCCTAGTTTCCCTTTTAAATTACATGAAATAACTGTTTTAAGTGATATGAAACAATGTGAAGAATATAACAACAACAAAATAATAAAAGATCGTTCGGGCTAGGATCAAATGGCTTGCTCCCTTCAGACCGTTCGAGCCAAGCTTAAAATGGACTACATTGAAGTATGTCAATGCATAAATCTGTTTAGCCAGCCCAAACAGACTAACCTTGTCTACAACACCTTATCCCTTTTGAAAGCCACTAGTTGGGACTTTGCCCAATCCTATGAGCATCACTGATTAGTACTTAAAAGTGTATTTTTATCAAGGTTTTATATCATCATTTTGCACTTGAAGTATCAATAACTCCTTAACTAAAGCATGTTTTATAATAACATATCTAATTATATAAGATACCTTTAATTTATGGTAAATGTTCATCTTAAATACAGGCCTATCACATAAATGAAAGAATTAATTGATGAGTTGAAATACTGAAATTGAAAGGACAAAGAGATGACCAAACTTAGAAAAGAGATGCTGGTGCCGTCCAAACTGGAACACTGTTCGGTAATTGGGTCATATCTAGAGCTGTAGATCTTGGATTTAGGTCCATTTTATATGGATGGAAAGATAAGACATAGGTCTACAACTTTCATGTGGAGCTCAAGATATAAAAAGGCCGTTTTCAAGTCCAAATTGTAGCAACAACGGAGAAGTCCGAATCTGTCCTGCAGCCCAGACACTGTTCAATGTTTAGCCCATATCTCGAGTTCTAGAAGTCCAAATGACCTCATCTTTTTTTTCCTGGAAAGCTGAGACAATTGTCTAGAACCTTCATGGGAGAATCTGTTCAAATACTGACGTTATCAATGATAGTTTTGGCAGACAAGAAGATAAGGATTGTCACCAAGTCAAGATGTGGTCACCCACTCATCAATTAGTCAACAAATCAATAGTTCTAAATTTTGGCTTATAAAAGGAGGCATTTACCATGCATTTAGGCATCTTGGTGTTCAGATCAAGATCATGCTCTTGCTCTCTCTTTATATTTTGTAATGCTTAAGTTTTGCTTATATTAATCTCTTACTTATGCTTTTCATTTCCTTTCCTTGTTTATTTATGTTTCTTTCTTTCATTATGTTTAGTTAAGTTAATTATGTCAAGGTGAAAAGGGTACACTAATGGTGTAAGAATAAGTATAATATAAACTTAACACGGACCTTAATGTTGGATACTAACATGCTTTATATTTGCTATCTTATTCACTTTTAATACTTTGCTTGTTAAATGGTTAATCTAGATTTATGTTGTATAACACTTGGTACAACAAATACTTGGCACTTTCATAGCCCATACTGTATGGTATAACCGACACCTGAGCTATGAAAGGAACTTGATTTGTTGTTAACATAAGTTATAATCATGAATGCCTGACAACATTTACAAGTATTAGCATTATTCGAATAAGATAACTAATATAATCATGTTAACAATTTATAATCCGATTGGAACCTCCTTTGTGTGTGGTTTCCAGTTGAGTAATAAAAAGAGTTTATACTATACTTGTTTGAAATACCACTAGTGAATCCTCTAACCTTGACAATTATTTTTATCCTTGTTTAATTTTTAAATCAATATCACATCTCAAAGCTCTCTTTAACTTATTATTATTGTTGTTGTTGTTATTGTTGTTGTTGTTATTGTTGTTGTTGTTATACAATTAACCTCCATGTGGTTCGACCCCGGTCTTGCCGGGTTATTTATTACTTTGACACTCCTGCACTTGGGAGAAGACATCAATCTTTTGGTCGTGTCACACACATCACAATGCAAAGTGACAAGTTCCAAGAAAGTCAGTTTAACACTGCACTCATCTCGGTAATTATTAGTATGATGCCCACATTTCTCAACTAATGATTATTTTCTGCTAGTATGTTTCCTCAACAGGTACCTACCCCTCTCACCAATTGCCAACAACTTTTCCACCAATGGCATAACGAGACACAACAACTTATTTTTTTTTTTATTTTCTACGAGGTACCTGCGATGAAAAGTAATTATTCTCAAGGTAAGCCAATATGATCAAGTTCTATAAATAACTGAAGTCATCAAGTAAACAAA
The DNA here is from genome assembly GCA_007827005.2 of Populus simonii. Classification (NCBI taxonomy): domain Eukaryota; kingdom Viridiplantae; phylum Streptophyta; class Magnoliopsida; order Malpighiales; family Salicaceae; genus Populus; species Populus simonii. Next base: position 15,207,496 of record CM017464.2, read on the forward strand.
AAACCACAACTTCATTCAACAATACATAACACCATTAAGAACATCAAAGCAGACTACACAAGGCCATGAGGCCACAACGCCATATTGATTTTCCCCTGCTCCTACTCCCCTTTCCATATATTTTTCTTCTGCTTCCCTCGCAACATATTTTTTCTTTTATTCAATGTACTTCTCTTCTCTTGCATTTACTAACCTAAGTATTGAATGGTCTCCTATTATGATAGGGGGCTTGTTTTTGCAAGTAATGTGGAAGTCACTTTGTCAAGTTCAACCACTCCTTCAACCCAAAAAACAATCGTGAAAAGCTTAATTCAATATATATTTTTTTATGGATCTATTAAATAATGTCTTGATTTTTAACTTATTATAATTAAATATGGCTCAATAACAAATTATTGAGAAATGAGAAACCCCTGAAGAGATTACCACTCAAACACACGTACCTAAAGCAAAAATACTTGTCAACATATAGCTTTGTAGCCCCAAAACTGCTTTATAGCCTATTCACTCCAATCATCCCTCCTATACATATTGGTTCTAGTGATATAAAGCCCGACAATGTCGATTCATACTATCAAATATAGATTTGTTCTTAAATTTTTTAGGATTTGATATGTTTTTTTTTATCTAATTATCATTATTAATAAAAATAATACTAATTTAAATTATGACATAAATATAAAATAATTCTCTTCAAATATATATGATATAAGATTTTATTTTTTTTTGAAAAAGTGCAATCATTCAATTTGTACACTTAATCATTCAATATATATTGAATGATTAAGTGTACAAATTAAATGATTGCACTTTTTCTAAGAAAAAAAGACGAAATCCTATATCATATATATTATTGAATGATTAAGTGTACAAATTGAATGATTGTACTTTTTCTTAAAAAAAACAGAATCTTATATCATATATATTTGAAGAGAATTATTTTATATTTATGTTTATTAATAATGATAATTAGATAAAAATATATATATCAAATTCTAAAAAATCTAAGAACAAATCTATATTTGATAGTATGAATCGACATTATCGGGTTTTATATCACTAGAACTAATATGTATACGAGGGATGATTGGAGTGAAGAGGTTATAAAACAGTTTTAGGGCTATAAAGCTATATGTTGACAAGTATTTTTGCTTTAGATACGTGTGTTTGAGTGGTAATCTCTTCAGGGGTTTCTCGTTTCTCAATAGTATGAATCTATATTATGCTAAAAATATATATATATTTGCTAAACATATCAAATCCTAAAAAATCTATGAACAAATCGTCTAAGAATATATTTTTTTTTAATTTCTTTTTTTTTTATATCAGCAATTCAGCATATCAAAATAATTTGAAAATGTTAAAAAATATATATTAATTTAAAGTAAAAAAATATAATTTTTTTTAATTGTTTTAAAAATATTTTTAAAACATAAAAATAAATATTCATTAACCCGATACGTAAAAAAATAAATAAAAACTTGTTGAGTTTGTTTGTTCGATCCAAATATGCATTAACACAAGACTACTGCCATAGCTGGTTGCCTGTTATCATTAATCCAATACGTACTTAGACCCGGTCTCCATCATTATTAATTATCTGGGTCTAGGTTGAGACATCATATCCCAAACACAGTGACCAAAACTACAGGGCTTGTCAGTGACCAAATGTACTTGAAGCTAAAGGGATTGTCAGATCATATGTCCAGTCCCATCGCTGTGTTATGGGGGCTCTAGACACAGTTCGGCGTGAACTACAAAAAGCTTTTGACAAGATTCATGTTCGTTCACTACGCATCGCTGGCAGCAGCAGCAGCAGCAGCAGCAGCAGCGGCAGTAGCATTCATTATGCTCTTCATGGAGCACACTTAGCTTTTGTTTGGTAATTGTTTAGAGAAGCAAAAATCTTGAAGTCAGAACTCTCACTTCCACTAAAATCAACACACTGTCTTGTTTCCATCAATCCTAAACTATCATCATTGTCTCAGAATTTATATTTCAAAAATGGGCAAAGTGTGGGTGATCAGATTTGGAAAATTATGCTTCCTTCAAGAAATCTCCTCCTTTCGGAAATAAGATAACTCATCGGATTTGGAAATTGGGTTTCCCTTCAAGTAACCTCTGTTCGTTTTATTTTATTTTCCCATATGCTGTCTCTTCTTTTTGCCTTTTTTTTTCTTTGTCCTCCTCTAACCCCTTTAATGTCCATCGTTCTTTTCTTCTTCTTTTTTACATTTTATCCGTCTCTTCTCATGGATGCCCATTACCACTATCCATTTACATCTCATTTCACTCCATCTCAGCTGGCTCAATGGAACACTTTGTAGAAGTACATGTATTAGATTTGTTTGTGTTTTTTGCTTCTGGCAATTATAAGAGAAGAAAACCTAGCAAAAATTGCTTTCTCAGCTTACAAGAACATGATTTAAATCTTATATATATTCAGGGAAATCACTAGTTAGATATTCGTTTCAACTGTCGATTACATCCATCTTGTTATGTGCCTATCTATCTAAAAATTATCTACCCTACGTCAAAAAGATAATAGCATCTTTAGGGATGGTTGTTATTTAATAGAGTTAAATTGATAAAATAGTATTTTAAATAGTATAAATATAGTTTTTTTATCATGTATATTTCAATAGAAAAAAACCATTTAAAAAGTCAATTGTATTAAAATAAAAGAAATAAGTGTTTTATTTTTTTTAATGAATTTAATGTCAATTTTTTTTTCAGATAACTATATTTAATTTTTTTTTTGTTGGCCTCACTTTATTGGTTTTGATTTTTTTAAGAGATAAATAAAAATAATATTTGTGAGAAAGAAAATATATTTTAATATTATTTAGTACTTTTTTTGAAGTATATAAAATGAAAGAGCCAAAATAATATATTTTTTAAAATTTTAGTTTTTTTATTAAGCTCACCCCCTAGAATTGCTCTAAGAAAAGGTTCAAATTCTTCCTTGTGGAAAAAAATTTAAATGCCAAACATTGTTGAGACAAATTGTTTGAGGATTCATAACGAGCTAGTTTTAGTTTTACGTTATGATAATGATTATTTTATATATTGAAATAATATAAAAATACTAAATTTTTTTAATTTAAAACAAAAATAAAATTTAAGTTTTTTTTTAAATATTTTTACAATTAAAAAACAAACGATGCGGAAGTCAAACTAAGCTTGTTCCATTTGAGGTGGCAAAAAGAAAAGGAAAAACAGCGAATAGGTGGTGGGGATTAAAGAGGAGCCACATGTTATGAAAGTTGCATGGCCGACAACTTTACAAGTGACGTGATTGCTACGACAAGAGCCGCTGTAGCAGCTGAATTTGCTCGAGTACTTGTTGGTTTACCGCAGGAAACCAACGGGTTTTTAGCTATCCATTTGAGTTCTGTTTTCTGTTTTCGTTTTTTGAAGAATGATTTGGTTTATATTTTTTGAAAAAAATCATCAATTTAGAATTAATTATGAAAATCCTACATTTAAAAAATTATGTTTGATTGCTCGACAAGACAAATAATTATTGTGTTTATAATTTAGTATATACACTAGTTTTTTTTTTTTTTTTCCGTTGATGCAGCAGGACTATATTGGAAATATATTTTTATTTAATGTTGTGATAATTTAAATAAAAGTTCATAAAAATTAAAATAATTTAAATAAAAATATATTTTTCAGCCAAGATTCCTTCTTCAATTCATGTATTTTTTTAACAAAAAATTATTTTTCTATCCGAAGTTTTTTTTTTTTTTTTCAAATAAAAACTTATTATGATTTGCAAAGCAAGTTCACCATAAAAAAATTGCAAAATAAGTATGAAATATTTGATCGGCAAGGAAGCATCATTTCACAGCAATTTATATCGTCGATGGATTTCTTGGAAAAAACACATTGTCGGACAAACTTTTATCGGGAATTTGATGTCTGTTGGCATTTCTGTTAGTAATTTGTAATGTTGACGGAAATGCCAAAGGAATATTGGAGCCACAAAACAAAATTGCATTGACGAGGTTCCATCGGTCGTCTGTCAATAAATAAATTACGAATGAAATGTTTCATCGAAAAAATCTAAATATTATCATAATATCACCGATGAATTTTTAATGATAATCTTATTAAAATATTCTAAAACTTCAAATTATTTTATAACTTTCGATGAAATGATATCTATATTACCGACGGAATCACTAAGAAACTTTTTTAGTCTGTTGGTGATTCTATCAAAAGTCAAGTAAGTTTTTGTTTTAGTTATGTAGTTGTTAATTAAAAAAACAACAAAAATCACAATATAACCAAACACTTTAAATTTTATTGAACATCAAGATTTTATTAAATTTAATACTCACTCAAAAATAATTGTACAGCAATAAATACATCGCTACATAGATGAGAGTGGTGGTAAAGGTGGAAAGGGGGATTCTGAGTCAAAAGAACCAAAATGAAGATCTGGATAATGAAAAGCTATATATTCCATCATTTTCTCTTAATTCTTCCTATTTTCTTCTTTAAATCCGACTTTCATTTCTTTATGTAATTTGGTTACTTACTCCACGACCTGTTCTAGGATCCGCACTTTAAATTATGGTGTTGACTGGCTTGGGGCGAATTGTTGTGTGTCTAGAATTGAAGTAATATGACATGACCTTATATCTTTGACCAATGCCATAAGCATCTTATAAGCCATTAGTTGCTTCAATCTCTAATCATAACTAAAAATTATGAAGAGGATAGGTGGAAGCATTTTCTCCATGTTTTTGAACCATTACAACATGATATGTTTCCTACAAAAAGGTCAAGTATAAATAAATAAAAAATAAAAAAATTGCGAGAATTAAAAAAAAAACTTGCGCTTGAAATTTGTTTTCTACAAACTTCTTCACCCCTTTTCTCCTATCCATCTTCCTTATATAAGTTTTCTTATATAACTATATCAGAGTAGACTCACACTCAAGCTGTTGTTCATGCAAAATAAATAAGTTATAAAAAAAGTAAATTAAGAATTGAAGAAAAAATAAATGAGAAATTTTACTAGGCGCTTTAAATGGTTGACAAATGGGAGCAATCCACCGGTATGTTTACTTACCAAACCATGTGTTATTTGGTTTCGATTTTACGACCTGAATTGTGAGTGCCTTTTAAATTCTTTCAATGTCTTAAATTCTTGAAACTTTGCCTAATTATCTTCTATTATGTGACTCGATTTATACTTTTTTCATACCTCGACATCATCAGAGATGGCTCTATATTTTGCATATTTATGGGCATTGTACCACAAATCATGCAATTTCTTACAAAATTTTTTTTTTTAAATATACATGATATTTGGAGATTTAAGATTATAATTTCAAATATAAAATTGTTAATTGCTTTATACTTACCTAATTGCGTTATGGTTTTTCCACATTTTCCTGACCACCCCCTCGGTTTTTCACATCAAAATTTTCTCTGCATTGTCAATTCATACATTAATTAGTTTTTTGAAATTACTAAATTAAAAAAATATTTTATTTTACCTTAAAAAATCCTCACCAAGCATCTATTATATTCATTAATTCAAGATGATCTTAAAGTCGTCTTTATTGAAATAGTAATTCCTCGAACGATGATTTCATCATGCTTGTGATAAAATGCCCAACTTTAATATATATATATATATATATATAACCTAAAAACAATATTGGTGCAAAGTCAGTCAATTTCATTTCATGTAGATCTTGAAATAACCTAATCAAAATAAAATAAATAGCTTCAATACATAAGTTACATTGAGTGGTCGACCTTTTATTCTGCAATAATTTCGTTGGAATATGGATCTCTTGAAGAAGAGATTCCACCTCTACTACTTAAAGTGGATGAGCCTTGATTGGTATTGTGTGTATTAGGTTCCTCTTCATGACTGACACCTAAATTGACATCACGACCATCGACATTATCAACACTACTATTGGTTAAACTAGTAGTAGCTCTCGTTGAGTTTTTTCTCGACATCTCTAAAATATAACACAAGTTAATTCTCAAATTCGAAACAATAAACTCACATGGCATCCCATAATATGCAATTGCTAAATGCATGCCTTTTTTTTCTTCTTATAGTTAATAACAATATATAAAGAATGAACAATAAACAATCAATTTCATCATCAATTAACATTTACATAACAAAAACAACTTATGATTATTCTTCCCACAAGTAATATACATTCTACAGTTAAATAATGGAGTACACATCCTAAAACAAACAATCTCGAGTTTCATATCAAACTTAAAACCTATGAACTGAAAATCTAATAACTCATCTAGTTTCTTTAACACCCAACAAGCAATTCCCAAGTCATTTTTTTTTTGTTAATCATGCTCAGTAATAAACATATTACAATTATCATAACATTAAAAAAAATAGATCAACATTCATGCCATATATGTAGTAAAAACTTTTACCTTAATTATTATCAATTAACCTTTCACATACTCAAACAACATAAGAATTTGTACACGCAACATAAGTTCCCAAATCCCATAAATTCAACATAAATGGCTGGCCACTCTCTCTTCACAGCATAAATTAACATATACTAAAAGGCTTTGGCACTTCACTATAATAATGAAAAGTGAAATGTTTCTGCCATTTTTAATTTGATCCTCAAGGTTTCTTTTGTTTTTTAAGTTTAACCTTAGTTTTTTTTTTAATTTCATCATTCAACGTTGGGTTTAATGAATATTGAACTTCATAATTTGTTTTAGTTTATTTTTCATGAATTTATCTCAGTCTCATAATCTAAGTTTGACAAGTTAACTTGAGTTAACTCGAGTTTTTTTAATTGATTTTTTATCTCAATTTCATCCTTTAATATTCGGTTAATTGGGGATTGGAATTCATTTTTTTTTAATTTTCTTTGTATAAAGTTATCATGGTCTCATGACTCGAGTCGCAATTTTTTTAGGATAACCAAGTTAACTCAGGTTTTTTAATCCTTTTTTCAATTAATTTTTTTCAATTTCATTCTTCAACATTGGGTTAATTGAGAATTTTGACCTCATAATTTTTTTCAATTTTTATTCTATAAAGTTGTCCTGATCTCATGACTCAGGTTTGACAAGTTAACCTGAGTTGACTCAGGATACTTTTATTTTATTTTATTGATTTTTGTTCAATTTAATCTTTCAACATTGGGTTGATTGAAAATTAGAATTCATAACTTTTTTTATTTGTTTTTTTATAGGATTATTACGTTCTTATGACCCAGGTTATGGGTTAGCTCGATTATCTAGGGTTTTTTTTTTCTTTTTTTAATTGAATTTTGTTTTTCAATTTTATCATTTAATACTAAGTTGATTGAGAGTTAGGCTTCATAATTTTTTTTGGTTTTCTTTCTACAAGGTTATCTCAATCTAATAACTCGAGTCACAAGTATGATTGGTTAACTTGAGTTGATTCGAGTGGTTTTTTGTGTAATTTTTAAGTGATTTTTCTTTTCAATTTCATCATTTAGCATTAGAGTGATTGAGAATTCAGCTTCATAATTTTTTTTGATGGGGTTATCCCGGTCTCATGACTCAGGTTTGAGAAGTTAATCCAGGTTGACTTGGTTTATTTTTTTAATTGAATTTCATTATCAATTTTATCCTTTAATATTAGGCTGATCGAATTGGGCTTAATAAAAAAAAATTATTTGCTTTCTATAAGGTTATCAGGGTCTCATGACTTGGGTTAGGGATTTGGCAGGTTAACCTGAGTTGATCTAAATAAATCCAAATCGACATAATATGTTGTTATCTCAACACTTAAAAAAAGATATCTTCTTGGTTTTTTTAGTCAGTCTATATTTTTACTAGTCGTTTAGGCTGTCTTTGGACCTGTAAAGATGACTAGGTCACATCGGGTCAATCGTCATATAGTTTATTTATTTTTGCTAGAAAACAAGTTAACAACATTTGAATATTTTTTTTACATTCAACAAAAATTTGATCCGACCTGCAATGTATCATAAACAATTATCTTGTAAATTTTTATTAATATGAAGACTTAATTTTACAAATATAACAACTCCATCTCAATCTAGTATCACTACTCACACTTTCAGGTTTAGGAAATATGATATTTAAATTAGCAGTATATAGGATCAACACGATTTTAGATTTTCGAACCCGACAAAACAAATAGGGTCTTAAACATGAAAGACACCCAAAAGCTGATGAGAATGGGCTTGAGCCTGAGACAGCTCATAGCCAAAGCCTGCATAAGAAAGTAGGAGGAGAGGAGCTCAATTACAGACAAATACGATAGCAGTAAGGCATCCTATGCAAAGCTTACATATAGTCAGAAACTCCCTTAATTATTAATCACATTTCCGGGTTTAATCTTCTTTTAAAAATTCTAGGTTTGGTTTCAGTCATCTAATCTTACAAAGAAGAATTACAACAGTATTACATCTCTGTCATTGCTCGTTTGAAACAGTAAATTTGACCTTTTCCAAGACTGTAAATTATGTGGAAAGTGGAAAGAACTTTAGATGATAACTATGAATATTCTGATGCTTGCAAATAATTTATAATATACAATATGGTCCATTGTAACATCCCCAAAATTTTTCAGCAATATATTTTGAAAATTCATGATATATATTTTTTTTTTTCAAAACATTTAGGCAGGGTTTCCCCTAATTTAGCCTATCCCAAGTTATCGACAAAATCAACATCAGTCCCTAATCAACCATTTCCACAATTCAATGTTCTTATTATACTCCAACATATCTTAATCAATAATATTTCACTTTCTCTAACATGTCAACTCAATGAATAATTATTTTGCTAAAATGAAGAAAGAGTTATCTTAACCATGATACACAAACCATAGATTATAGACTTAATATCCTTCCTTCAATCATATATAATCTTTTAAGTACTGTTTATCACAAATGATATTAACTACATATTATATATATATATATATATATATATATATAATTAGAAAATATTTACACAACAGAGTACAAGTTAAATAAGCTAGTCCATTTAAATTCATACATACACAACTGATAGTAATGTTATTATCAACAATTTTCATATTCAAAAGATTTACTGGTAATGGAAGTAAACTCTAAAACTACTAGGAGGCGCGGTATTGAGATGAACCTGCATAATGATTTAAAAGATAATCATGGTCAATTAGAGCATTTATATTTGCATTAACATATAAATATATACATTAGTTACTCACAAAATTTTCACATTTACTATCATCTTCCAAGTACTATTCACCAATCAATAATCCAAAATTCAAACCTGTCCACATCATAAAACTTTAGCTAGATTACAAGCACTAGTTCCATACCAGCACAGCTGGACTACCAGCACCAGTTCCATACCAGGATAGCTGGTCCATCAGCTACCCATTCACAGGGCACCAGTTCTATACCAGGATAGCTGGTCCACAAGCTGCCCATTCACAGGGCACCAGTTCTATTCCAGGATAACTAGCTCACAAGTCTTCCATTTTCAAAATAAATTATCAAGGGAAAATCTACCAGCATTCCACATAACATTTCATTGATCGAGGGAAAATTTAAATATCTAAAGTTCAGAGAAAGAAAGAAAATATTCAAGATATTAAACACCTACCTGGTGTTTGTGTCCTGCTAGCTGAACCTGTCTGCTGAGTGGTTCTTGTAGCCTCGTCCACTCATGCAGGTTCATTTCATTACCAATTAAATTTTATTTCAACAAAATCAACTTGTCATCAATTTAATTATTTCATCAACAACATCACCACAAAACCATTTTACTTTTCAAACCAGCAAAACAACTCATTGTTAATTTAATTACTTCATCAACACATCACCACATAATTCATTTAATTTTCAACAACAATATCAACTCATCACTAATATAATTTCTTCATCATCAATATTATCACATGACTCATTTAACTATCAAACAACAATATTAACCCATCACTAACATAATTCCTTCATCATCAATATTATCACATGACTCATTTAACTATCACTCAACAATATTAACGCATCACTAATATAACTCCTTCATCATCAATATTATCACATAACTCAACAATTAATTATTGATTCAACATTTTCATTCATTTTCTTTCTCTAGTCCAAAACTTGTCCTTCAAAGAACCCATAATTATTTTTTCTTCAATTTCACAAATTGAAACATTACCCACTATTATTTCATTTATTAAAACATTAATTCATCATAATTTCATAAATTAACCCATTCAACCTCAAAACTCATACCATAATTATACACAAATACAATTGAATAAAATCTTAACATACTAAATATATCAATTTAATTGAGAGTAAAAGATTTGTTACCTTTTAATTCAAAGAAATAAGAGATGGAAAGCTTGAAATCACCACACAAATTTCTTTCCTCCTTCCCCCCTTATTTTCCTCTCAATGCCTCCCTCTTTAATAAAAAAATCTTTTGTTCCCCTTTTGAGATTTTTTTTTCAAACCTTCCCAATAAACTTTAATCACTAATTATATCTCTTACCTTTTTTATTTTTTATGAATTTATTTTGGATGAACTTTGATAAATTTCACTCAATTCTTCTCCCTCTTAAGCCCTAACATGGCCGGCCACACCCCCCTTAAATTCCACTCCCCACTTGTTTATATATTTACAAGTCCCCCTCCCCTTTTCATTTAAGTCCTTCCTTGCTTTGTTTTAAAACCATTTGGCCTAAAAGTTTGACTTATTCAATTTAATCCTTGTCCCACATTCACATTATTAGATAATAATTTCCACTCCATTAACTTCTATATATATATATATATATTTGCCCCCTTCTTTTTTTTTTGTAAGTAAAAAATACATGAATTTACTCGGGAGTTACAATTGCAGTATCTTCAATTCCTCTAAAGCAGGTGAAGTTTTCTTGAATTAAAGAGAACTTTTTTCAATCATGTCTTTGCTGTGATTTTCTTTTTATTAGAACCCTCAAGCGGTTGTGTGGGATGTTGTTGCTTTCGCTACCGGTTAGAAATTATTTGTTGTTTGACATGAAATATTACATTACAATTATAATTATAGTATAAACTAAAATGCATGGTTTTAAATCAGTGTAAGTATTGTACACACTCACATAATATCATGAACATTTTGTTTTTTTTTTCTGGTTGTTACATGAAAATCAAGGGAAACGAGATGAAAATATGGGAGGAAAGAAAAGATCGCCGAAATCATATTGAGATTTCACCGCCAACACATGTTGCTATATGAAGAATACCTCAAGAAAATGATTCCAACAACACTAAGAAAGACCACTATTAGAGCTCGGAGAAGCCACATGTGCCACCTCAACATGGCAGCTTCCTCACACACCTACACGCATAAAATAATTTGTTTTCCCCGATTCTTTTATTTCATTTTAATTTAGTACTAGATTTGGGATAGTTTTTTATTTGGTCTCAAATTCTTTGATAACTCTTCAATTTAGTCCCAAATTTCATCTTATCTGATACTAGTTAAGGCCCAATTAAGACCTAACGAGGTAGAAAATAAGGAATGAGAAAAGAAGAAAACATATTGTCCAACCGGGTTATCTTATTATGGTCGTGTCCATGACCTGAGTTGTGAGATTTGCGGGTTAACCTATGTTGACCGAGGTCGATACAATATGATATATATTTTTTTTAAATTTCCTCCCTAATTATTTTATAATTCTTTAGTTTAGTGATTTAGTCCCATATTTCACCCAACTTGAGGTCAATTAAGCCTCAACGAAGGAGAAAATGAGGAAAGAAGAAGAAAAACCCATATTGTCCAACTAGGTTAACTTGTTATGGTCATATCCATTATTATGGTCGTAAATTCCATAGGTTAACCACAGTCAATATAACATGTTGTTGTCTTTTTATTACACTCTTTATTTGTTTTTACGATTTGATCATTGTATAGTTTGTTGTTTCACAATTAAGCATGATAGGTTTAGGCAAAAGTTAAAATGACGGCTGCTTGAAAATATTTTTGGAACCAAATCACCATTTAAATAAGGAGACTAGTTCGCCTATAAGCCTGCGAGGTTGAATGAGCCACATTGACTTTCTTTTTTGCATTTATTAACGCAAATGGTGATCAATTAATTTTATATGACACATGAGTCAAGTTTTCAATTCACATTTCATATTTTTCAGTGGCCACATATTTTTTCATGCAATGATTGACTTTTGATTTGGCTCGTAGTGAAACACAAGAATGGGGCCTAGTGTTATTTTATTTGTCGATTCGTGGAATGAAAATGCTGTAAAATTATTATTTTTTCTTTTCCGTGTAAGGATTTCCAATGTACATGTAATATTTTTTCAATCTATAGCGTAATTAGAATTAGATTACAAAAAAAAAACTATTTGGCACAGGTATTTCATTATGTTTTTTTATTGTTCATTTATTGTTTTCAATTTTTTCTTCCTGTTGGTTTATTTTATCCTTCATTTTTTTTCATTATGATAGTTTTTTTTATATTCGATTTGATCATTTCACAATGCGTTTAATTGAGAATGGGCTCTATGGTTTGATTCAGTTGGCTTGGCATGAGATTCTTGTGTTGTTGAAAAATTATCCCAATGTTAGGTTGACATTTGGTTTTGCAAAAAATAATTCAACTTTTTTGTTTTACAAAGGACTTAACATCGAGAGACTATAATTGAAATTGAGGGAAAAAAATAGCCTTATTCTTTGATAGAGAAGAAACCAGGCATGGAAACCAAAAGGGAGGAGAGAGAGAAAAATAAAAAAAGGAAGAGAAAAAGAATTAGCAGCCATACCTACACTAGAGCTCCACCACTACCACGTGTTAACTTGAAAGAAAGCCCTGTTGAGAAAATTCAAATGACACCAAGGAAGATTTTCATATAAGGTCGAAGGAAATTGCACGCTACTCCCTAATATGGGAGCTCCTCTCACACTGACATGTGCACTTGAAAGAAAGCCCATAAACTTTTTTTACCCCTTCATTCAATTTAGTCATTGATTCTCTAATAACTCTTCAAGTCTTGAATTTCAACCCATCTAATGCCATGCCCTTCCTTTTCAATTCAATGCTTGATTCTATAATAAATCTACAATTTAGTTATGAATTTTATCTCATCCAAGCCCGATAAAGGCCTATCCAGGGGGAGAATAAGGGGAGGGAAAAGAAAGAGATAGATGGTCAAACCAGGTAAGCTCATTATGGTTGCGTTCATGACTTATGTTGAAAATTTAATGGTTTAACCTATATTAAACATGGTCGATTCAATATGTTGTCGTTTCAATATTAAAAAGATTGTCATCCTAATTTTTTAGAAGATAAACCATGTTTTTATTGTTCATATAAGTTGTCTTTAAATCCTCCAAATTGACCGGATCACGTCATGACAACTCTCATATAATTTAATTTATAGCTTGAGATAGACAAAAAAATCAGCTTGGGAGGTTTTCAGATTACCCGTTGGGTTGTTTTTAATGCCATTGTCAAAGAGTTCCACACGGCTTACCCGTTTTTTTACATTTAAAAAAATATAACTTAATTTTTTCTTATAAAAAACAAAGTTTGGACAACATCAATGATTTTAGTCAAATATGGATTTGACCGGTTCAACTTGGTACTTTATGAGTTTACAACTGTTGTTTAAAAAAAAAATATGCTCACAAGAATGTTGCTTTCACCTTAAATTTGTATTCGCGGTAGAGCGCAGACAACAAACCTAGTAATCTAAAAGATTTTGTAACTATATTTTACCATTTATTCATTCTTATTCTGCAATTGTAATCGGTCTTATGATTTCCTAATTATTGTGTTTCCTCACCAAATTTAAAGAAACTTGAGTTATTGATCTCATTGTAGTTCTATAGAGAAAACTGTTGTGGATTGTAATTGTGTTTTTGTTTTTTATTGGTCCTTGTAGCATTTTCTTTTAGTCTCTATTTTTTTTAATTTCATCCTTACACATTTTGTTTACTCAGATTTGGTGGTAATAATTTATTTCAATTATCCTTTTGTCACTATGTCAAAAGTCCTAGCATTGGATTGATGCTCAATTTTATAAAAATACTAGATTTTTTAAAAATGTTCATGAGGTGCTTTTTTTAACATTTTCTTCTCCATGATTTTTTGTTCATAGTTTGAAACTTTTATGTTTTGGTCCAAAACTTCATCTTTTTCACCTTTAAGTCCTTGAGTTTGAGAGTGGAGAGAGAGAGAGAGAGAGAGAGAGAGAGAGAGAGAGAAAGTTGTTCAGAAACAATAGAAGAGGGAGAAAACAATCAATTGCCTAGATTTTGTGAACAAAAAAAACTAAATTTGGTGTCAATACATTCCTAAGGATGGAAAAAAGTGTCATTAAGGTATTTTTGATATTGAGGTTGAAAAAGATTTTTTATTTTTATTTCGTATTTTTTAACCGATTTAGATGTGTTTTTAGTTGAAAAAAGTTCTGAGGGTATTTATTGGGTTTTTTAGGTGAAAATAGATTTTTTGGTCTACAAAACCCCAACTCAATTTTTCAGCCACCTTTTTTATGGCTGAAATATGCGCAAGTAAACGACGTGTCGTTTGTTTTTTCTTAAAATAATAAATAAACGGGTGAAATATCGTCTATCCTTAAGAAAAAAAATGCTAGGTGCACGATCCTAGTATTGAAGGCCCACACGCGAGACGAGCCTTCTTTTTGTTGAGCAAAGTGCACGGGCCCATCTCTTTGGCCCAACACCTAACCCTTTTCTCTTATTATTTTTTTATTTTTTTGGGTTTTGATTGAAATACAATATAAAATAAATTAAATAATATTATAGGTTTAATGGGAACATTAATGATTTATTTTCTCAATTATTACATATCTAATATGTAAAAATAAATAAATAAATAAATTGATGATGAACATTCAATGAAAACAAATTTCATTTCTTTAATTTCTTTCCCAAGCAAAATATTGAGAGATATTATTTTAATAATTTTTTAAAACTTGTTTTTTAAATCATGATAGGAATTTATTTAAAAAATAGTGCTTTCAATAAATAAACATGTTTTTGTTAAAACAGTAAATATATGTATTAATAAGGAAATACATATTAGATTGACGAGATATTTTTCCATGATAATCTTATTTATTGTGTTTTCTACAAATATTTATTTTTATGATTGTTTAATTAAATAAAAAATTTCTTTTAAAAAACAAGGTTATTAAATCATGTTAGGGTCATGATCTAAGTCACAAGTTGACGGGTTAACCCAATTTAACTTGGGTTAATCCAAATGTTGTTGTTCTAATATTTATTTTTAAAAATTATTAAATTGACATTTTTTTTAGAAAAGTAAAATTGAATTTTAGTTAAATAAATCAAATTATAAATATATCAAGTTGATTAGGCAATATTAAATTAACCCGAACCTCATTTATTTTGGCACTCAACTCAGTTTAGAAAAGAGGTTGACGGATGACAATATTAATATAGCATTTTTTGCTAGGTGTAATAACATTATTGAAAATTTCTCTGCGATAATTCGCCAACAACTGACTAATTAGTATAATAAATCGAGAAGCATGCACTTGTGGTGAATTAAAATTATATTTTACCAAGGCCAGTTGAGCTCAACAGTGCTTACTCGCGTAGCATTTCCCCGTTAGTCATTTACTATTTATTTATTTTTTTCTCATGGGATGTCGGAAGTCATTTTGAAAACCTATTTTAATTTAGTTTTTTGGTTATTAAAATAAATACCTGTAAGAATTATAATAATTTAAATTATTTAGTAAAAAATGTATTTTTTCGATTAAAATTATTATTTTTTTATTTTTGCATCTTTTTTCTTGACGATAACATGACTTTATTTTATTAACAATTAGGTTATTTGAAGAAAAAAAACTTAAAGTAAATAAATTAAATATTTTAAAAAAATAAAATGATTTTGATTTTTTTTTAAATGTATATCTTAAGAAAAAAAACTCCATATTTATTAATCATTGATTTATTTTCCTTCTTGACAAAAAAAACATGTTTGTTTTTAGCAGAATCATGGTTTTTCAAGTAAAACCTTGGCCATGATATGTAAAGCAATTATCAAACCAAAAAAAAAAAAAACAATATTTTGATTATTTTATGTTGTTATATAAATAATAAAAGACTAATTAATTTTAGAAAATAAAAAAATTGTTTATAAAAACCTAACAAAATATATATTTTATTCTCATCAAATATTCATGTATAATGTTTCTGAGAAAATGTTCACTTTTTTATATATAATTATTCAAAAAATTGTAAATATTACCATAAAAATCGAACCTTATTTAAAAAAAAAACATAATTGAACATGTTTTAAATATCATTGTAGTTATTTATCAAAAAAATGATTTAACTAAGAAACAAAGTAGAGGGGGGCCAAGATCATCAAGCTTAGTCATGCAAGGGCAGAGGATGGCCGAGAGGTGCGCGCCTGGGCTTGCAATGCGCTTCTTATGCGCCTGAGTCTAGTAGGCTAAGCCACATGCTTTTTTTTTTAAAAGGTCGTGAACGTCGCATTGTCTGCTTGAATAATGACTTTTGAGCATTTCTATTTGTTTTTTTACTCTAAAAAAATTATTAGAACTTCAATAATCTTATTTGTTAAGCTAAACCGACAAGATTATTAAACTTTCCTCGTCAAAACTAAACCGACAAGATTGAGTTTGTGGTCAAGTGAAACTTTTCTCTCTCATTTTCCAATTCTAAGGTTTTTTCTGATCAACCAAAAAAAAAGCTTCTAGGGATTGAAATATAAACTTAAAAATATAAGGACCAAAGTGTTGAAAGATATGCCTTCCGAACAATGAAAATATAACCTTTTTTTATGTTGTCAATTTCAGTCCTTTTTTTTTTATTGGAACTTGTAACTTTATTCCATGATAGCAATCTTTTTATAACATAGAAGTAATTTTCTTCATAGCACAAAACAAAACTCGATATACAAAAATGTATTTTTGGTAAGACTAAAAAAATAAAGAAATAAAGTCGAATGATGGATTTACAAAATAAAAACTTTAAGGATAAAAAAAAAATAACCACCACTAGTGATATGAATAAGGATACGTGAGAAATCTTAAAGGATGTAGCTCAACTGGTGATCAAGTTATGAATTTGCTCTTCAAAAGTCATTAGTTCGAGTCTTATAAATCTTAAAGCTACTAGAGATTTACATGGTCGTTAATTTCAGGGCTCATGAGATTAATCGAGATGCACGCATACTGACTCAGATACCCATATTAATCTAAAAAAACAAGAATATGCGAGAGAGTGCACCATCTAACTAAGGTAAATAATCCAAATGTTTTTAACTGAATCCTATAACTGTATTCCATGATAGCAATTTTTTTTAGATTAGAAATAATCTTTGTTATAGCACACAAGTAAGAGCACACAAAGCGGAACAAGCCTCAAACGTATAAAAATGTTCCAACATAACATGTGAGGACAAAAAAACAAAGAAATAAAGCTTAATGACCAAATAGCAAAAAAAAAAAAATTAAGGACAAAAAAAAAGACATCAACCGTGACGTGAATAGGAACATGTGGGAGAGTGCATGTTCCAAGTTTTAGTTTATTGTGTAATTGTAATTAGCTTATACAGAATTTTGCACCAGAGAAAGATAGTGGGAAAAAAGGTTTCCTATTTTAGGGAAAGAGGCATATTGAATTTGATTTTACCTTATGTGTCGGGCATGGAAACCTCCAAAGGAATCTTGTCTAGTTCTTTGATACTTTTATTTCGTGTCTCTGAATTCATCATCATATGGATGTGTTCGTTGTATGCCAGTTTATACGCAAGTAGTGGATAAGAATTTCTTTCCTTTTTTCTTCTATAGAGACATTGCTGCTGCGTGATGCTCAAAAAAGCTCCACTGTTCCTGTAACATTGATGATGATGATTGCCATTGTTTCTATCATCATGCCAATATGTTGGTCATATTATGATGTATCTGCAGGTTCATCAAAGTGGCTCATTTCTAGTTTGGATGTGGACTTCAGTGGAAGCTCAAGATTGACAAAAGTTTTCTGATGATAAGTTGTGCTTTTGAATTATACCTCTAAAGTCATGTCAACTTTGAGGGAAGCAAGGTGGAGAGAGTCATCGTCCGGAAGATACTCAGGCGGAGAGGAGATGGGCGAACAAAGATTGTAATGTACTAGTTCAATGAACTTGGAGGTGGCTGAATAGTGTGTTCTCCAAGGCAAACTAATCATAGCACCTGCGGACTTGGAGTTGAGCTAGCTAGGGCCTGGTGATGGGCAATCAGTTTTCTACTTCTAACATAGCTTTGTGCTGATAAAATGATAATGGACGAACATCTTGGGCACGCGTGCTATTCCTTGGTAAATAATTACAGGGCTTATGTTCTTAGTTTAGAACTAATTAAGGTCTGTAGAGATGAGCTTTTTTCTTTTTAACATATGAGCTAGCTATTATAACTCCTCTCTCTCTCTCTTTTTAGGAAAAAGAAGCTGTTAGAATTCTTGAGGGTCATTGACAGGATCAGCAATGGAAACCGTGCCCATAACACAAAACAATATTAGAGCAGAGAGTGGGGTTGGGGGCATAGAAAAGAAGAAAAAAGAGAGAGAATAATCAGTTGAGAAGAGAGACGATAGAAGTTGTGTGGAGTTGGAAGGCATGATAAGCTATTGAGATTATGGAGTTTTTGAACACGCTTTGTGGCCATTGGTCATAAATCAATCATCATCACCACAAATAGCACCGCCAGCCACTAGCAGCCGCCCCAAAAGTAAACGATATTAGAGATTCATAATTGTAATGATACAGCCTTCTCTTCTCTCCTTTTTGTTTATTAATATTTTATACTATGTACTTGCCACTAAAATATCAAATGACCTAACGTCACCCCCGCACTCTCTTCCCTTCTCTTTCTCTTTCGGTGGGTCAATGAGGAGTTCGATTGCAATCTAACATCTTTGTATATCCTACAAGGTCTACCAGATAGACGATAATCATGTACTTGACCGTCTCTTCTTCTTCTTCTTCTTCAATCATCTCCTCTACCCCCACCTCCTGCTTCTTCTCCTTATGTCTTTTTCTTGCTCCACTATTTCGGTCCCTTCAACTTAAATGATGGTGATAATAATGGTCAAGAAAGACAGCTTTACTTCTCTGCCTGGCTTGACATATCCACTCATCATAATTCAAAGACCTAGAACACCTTCCTCCTCCTCCTCGGTCATGTTCTTATCTCTTCTTCTAATTTTAGTACTATTGCTACTGCCCCCTTGCCATGCCACAACTGTCTGCAATCAAGATGATCATCAGTCTCTCTTGTTCTTCTTATCCCGTTTATCATCTTCTTCTCCTTTGAATTGGGGTCATTCCACTGATTGCTGCCTCTGGGAAGGAGTTGATTGTGATGGAACTGCAGATGGTCGAGTAACCAGACTTTCTCTACCTTTCAGAGACCTTAATGGCACCCTCGCTCCATCTCTTGCCAATCTCACGAGTCTTACACACCTCAATCTTTCGCATAATCGCCTGTATGGTTCTCTACCTGTTAGATTCTTTTCCTCACTCAGAAGCCTCCAGGTTCTTGATCTCAGCTACAACCGTCTCGATGGTGAAATACCATCCCTTGATACTAATAACCTTATCCGTATCAAGATAGTGGACTTGTCTAGCAACCACTTCTATGGGGAATTAAGTCAATCCAACTCATTTCTCCAGACAGCTTGGAATTTGACTAGACTCAATGTTAGCAATAACAGCTTCGCAGGCCAAATTCCTTCCAACATCTGCAACATTTCATCTGGTTCCACGACCCTTCTTGACTTCTCCAACAACGATTTCAGCGGGAACCTCACTCCTGGATTTGGGGAATGTTCCAAACTTAAGATATTCCGTGCTGGTTTCAATAATCTCTCGGGGATGATTCCTGATGATCTTTACAAAGCAACCTCACTTGTACATTTCTCATTACCTGTCAACCACCTCTCTGGTCAAATCAGTGATGCTGTGGTCAATCTCACTAATCTCAAGGTTCTTGAGCTGTACTCCAATCAGTTGGGTGGCAGGATACCCCGGGATATAGGCAAGCTCTCCAAGTTGGAACAGTTGCTGCTTCACATTAACTCGCTCACAGGTCCTCTGCCTCCATCTCTGATGAACTGTACTAATCTAGTAAAATTGAATCTGCGGGTCAATTTCTTGGCAGGAAATCTCTCTGACTCCGATTTCTCCACACTCCGCAATCTTAGCACCCTCGATCTTGGTAATAACAAGTTTACAGGTACCTTTCCCACTAGCCTCTACTCATGCACATCACTAGTTGCAGTTAGACTTGCCAGTAATCAGATAGAGGGACAGATCTTACCTGACATACTAGCGCTACGATCTCTATCTTTTCTCTCAATTTCCGCCAACAACTTAACTAACATTACTGGGGCTATCCGAATTCTGATGGGTTGCAAGAAACTCACTACTCTCATCCTCTCCAATAATACTATGAGTGAAGGTATACTAGACGGTGGAAATACATTAGACTCTACTGGATTCCAAAATCTACAGGTTTTAGCCCTAGGTCGTTGCAAACTCTCCGGTCAAGTGCCATCCTGGCTAGCCAACATCAGTAGCCTACAGGTCATAGACCTGTCTTACAATCAAATCAGAGGTTCAATTCCTGGTTGGCTGGATAATCTTTCAAGCCTTTTCTACTTAGACTTGTCTAATAACCTTCTTTCAGGAGAATTTCCTTTGGAACTCACGGTATTGCAAACACTAACATCGCAAGAAGTTATTAAACAACTGGAAAGAAGTTATCTAGAGTTGCCCGTGTTTGTCATGCCCACGAATGCTACAAATTTGCAGTACAATCAGCTCTCCAGCCTGCCACCGGCTATATACCTTGGAAACAACAACCTCAGTGGCAATATCCCTGTACAGATTGGCCAAATGAAGTTCCTTCATGTGTTGGATCTCAGTGATAACAGATTCTCTGGAAACATTCCAGATGAATTATCAAACCTCGCTAACTTGGAGAAATTGGATCTCTCAGGAAACCTTTTGTCCGGAGAAATTCCTACTTCTCTCAAAGGTCTCCATTTCTTGTCTTCGTTCAGTGTTGCCAATAATGATCTTCAAGGACCTATACCATCTGGAGGTCAGTTTGATACTTTCCCTAGTTCCAGCTTTA
Organism: Populus simonii; assembly: GCA_007827005.2. Taxonomy (NCBI): domain Eukaryota; kingdom Viridiplantae; phylum Streptophyta; class Magnoliopsida; order Malpighiales; family Salicaceae; genus Populus; species Populus simonii. The sequence goes on from CM017464.2 coordinate 15,228,669, forward strand.
CAGGGAATCAATGGTTATGTGGTCAGGTTTTGCAGCGATCTTGTTCCAGTTCACCAGGAACCAACCATTCTTCAGCTCCTCATAAAAGCACAAACATAAAACTTGTCGTCGGACTTGTCATTGGTATCTGTTTCGGCACTGGTTTATTTATGGCTGTGTTGGCACTGTGGATATTGTCCAAGAGAAGGATCATTCCTGGAGGGGACACTGACAACACTGAGTTGGATACAATTTCCATCAACTCTGGATTTCCTCCAGAGGGTGACAAGGATGCCAGCTTAGTTGTATTGTTCCCAAGTAATACTAATGAGATCAAGGATCTAACCATTTCTGAACTCTTGAAAGCCACTGACAATTTTAATCAGGCAAACATTGTTGGTTGTGGGGGTTTTGGTTTGGTGTACAAGGCAACATTAGGAGATGGGAGCAAGCTGGCTGTCAAGAAACTCTCGGGAGACTTGGGTCTGATGGAAAGAGAATTCAGAGCAGAGGTAGAGGCACTTTCCACAGCCCAACATGAAAACCTGGTTTCCCTGCAAGGCTATTGTGTGCATGAGGGATGTCGCTTGCTTATATATTCCTTCATGGACAATGGGAGTTTGGATTACTGGTTGCATGAGAAGAGCGATGGTGCATCCCAACTAGATTGGCCCACGAGACTTAAGATTGCAAGGGGAGTAGGTTGTGGTCTGGCTTACATGCACCAGATATGTGAGCCTCATATTGTGCATCGTGACATCAAATCCAGCAACATCCTCCTTGACGAGAAGTTCGAAGCACACGTAGCTGATTTTGGATTGTCCCGGTTGATTCTGCCTTACCAAACTCATGTTACAACCGAGCTTGTTGGAACTCTGGGTTATATTCCTCCTGAGTATGGGCAAGCATGGGTAGCCACTTTGAGGGGAGATATATACAGTTTTGGAGTTGTTATGCTTGAACTGCTGACTGGAAAGAGACCTATGGAGGTATTCAAGCCAAAGATGTCAAGAGAATTGGTTGGCTGGGTGCAGCAAATGAGAAATGAGGGTAAACAAGAAGAGATCTTTGATCCTCTCCTGATAGGAAAGGGTTTTGATGACGAGATGCTGCAAATACTAGATGTGGCCTGCATGTGCGTTAGCCAGAATCCTTTCAAGAGACCAACCATCAAGGAAGTTGTTGATTGGCTCAAGAATGTTGGCTCACACAGAAATGAAAATAAGGGTTAGTGGAAAATGCTCTTCAACATAAATTAACCAAAATGTACACTTGCACATAATATGAGGTTTTTTTTTTTCCATTGTTTTCTGATGTAAATGGATATCTGCCCCCTATCATATAGGTTTATAGACGTACAGAAAAAGCAATTGCAATTAATGATAAGTTGTTAGCAGAGGAATCTACAAGTTAAGTTAAAGATGTAGTCATATGACTGTAATTTCATCTCCAATACAAGCAACCTATCACCTAGCCCATAAATCAGAAACTTCTAGCCTAGAACACTGCAAACTACTTATGCTCATTCTTAATTTACCAGTATCACTGCATTGTTTATAACTGAAACAATCTAGATTCATTTGCCTTCTATTTGCCACTGACCATAGTCATTTGAAAAATGTTGTCAATATTAGTTTTTTTTTCCAGTACAACAGATATATTAACAACAACCATGGAGGCAAGAGGGGCACTCCAATAACATATCTGACGAGATATAACGCATGCCTGGAGGAGAATTAGTCCAGTGCACAAATGACAGATTGGGAGGAACCCATCTTGTAAACAATGTAGAGGAGGAAAAATATATTAAGTTCAGGAAGTTATGTTGGCTATGACACGTTAATCACAAAAAGAGGGAGAAAAGGGGAAGTATAATCACTTACCTTAATGAAACAGACTCATTACTGCTTATGCCCTCCTCAAACATTTGCGAAGTAGGCATTAAAACAAGCAGGTCACCTGCTTAGGAAATGCCACCCGGCCTCCAGCCAGGAGCATTACATGGATACAAGTTTGCAAGAGAAAGAAGTAGATAATGCAATGTGGTGCTCGAGAGCAGGAGAAAAGGAGAGAAAAAAGTGTTGATTGGTTAAAACGATGAAAGTCAAGTGTTTAGGTCATGGGAGAGTCTGTTCTTGATTGGTCTACCATTGTTGTTGCAACTTTGAGAGGCCATATATATTTATAGCATTAATGTTGTAATGCAATGACAGACAGCCATCTCAATCTCATGTTTCCATATATATATATATATATATATATATATATATATATAGGCAGATTGCTACCTGAAGAAGAATTTATTCTTTGTTTTATGTTTTTTAAGGTGTAAATAGGGTCTTTCATCCTGTTTGTTTGTTTGTTTACGCGGGTTTTTTTTAAAATAATATTTTTAAATTGTTTTAATATACTAATATTAAAATAATAAATTTTAAATAATAATAATAAAATATTATTCTAACACTGAACACTGTCTTTGTAGAAGAAAAAAGGTGGTTGCAAAAAGTCAGATAGCGAATGCCACGTGTCCCATAATATCACATTTATTTTTATTTTTTTAATAAAAGGCGTCTTCGAATTTTAATAGTCGATAGTCAATTTCGAACAATCTTAAAAATATATATTATTGTAAAGCATTCATAGATTTTTTTAAGTGTTGAACTCAAGACAAAAAAATAAAATAAACTTTCTTTGCTTTCAGCCAACCACTTAATATTATAATATCCCCGCAAACAAAATGTATCTTTAAATTAGCTTCCGTCTCAATCACAACTAAGTTTTTTTAAAAAAAAAATCTTAAAAACACACCTCTATTACCAATCAGTTGCATTAATAGAGATTTAATAAAAATTTTAGTTGTTTATCTAAGATTTGAATTCAAATAATCAAGAAAAAAAAATTCTTGACTATTATACCAACCAACAAGGATTTAACTAGGAATAGCAATGAGTACTCGTGGATTGAATTGAATTTTATAATATTTATATTTTACCATATAGTTTTGAAACTCAGACCGGCTTGACAGATCGACTCGGAACCTGGAGCTGGAACCAGGTCGAGTTTAAGAAAAAATAAGGGAAGTCATAACCCAGGGCGACCTGGCCGGTTGACCCGGTCAAAAAACCAGTTGTAACTCGTTGACTATTTTTTTGTTTTTTTACCAAAATAATATCATTTTGATTTATAAAAAAAATAGGGTTGATCCGAATGACCCAGTCAAAAGCCGGTGACCCGGGAAAAACCTGTGACTCGGGCCTTTAATATTTCTCACATACCAAAAAATTGTGATTTCCTTTCTTAAAAAAATATGATTTTCTTGTAAAAATGTGGGAATTCATAATCTCGAAGGTAATAAATATAAAAAAATTATCTTAATCATCTTACATCTTACAGTTTAATTTTTTCAAAAAATATAATATACTGGCCTCTTATAATTTATAAGTCATATAATAATACTTTACATTCTGTTGGGAAAAATTAACATAAAATTCATATTATTTACAAAATTATCATTATATTTAGTTAACAACTAAGAAATTCTTATATTAAATATTAAAATTTTATTATTAAATTAAAAAAAAACCTAACATTTTTTTCTTTCCTTTTCATTTCCATCTTACTACAATTTCCATCTCATATTTCATTTTTATTTTTCTGTTACAAGCATAACTACACATAAAATTAAATTGAAATTATACAAAATTTAAAAGAATAAGTAGCTACATGAGCTCCTCTAACCACAAATGATCTTGTTTATGGTGCCTCTTCTTATTTAAAAGGGATACAATTATAAGTATCCCATTACTTTCATCTCACACACACACACACACACATTAATATTCATGTTATTTTAATCCCATCTACACAATTCATCATTATAATTATTTCCTTTAACCTTAATAATATCTTAACACCTTTATCCCTTAATAATTACATACTCCACATAATTTCATTTAAATTTCAATGATATTTCCATTGGCCACATTACAAATTTAACCACTCTAGCATTAAGTTTCACATATAAATGTACAACCCCTCTTTCTTTTTATTTCTACTATACATTATTATCCTTTTATCCATTTCATTAATATAATAATATGTCATATCAATTAAATTCTATCTTACATCTTCTCCATTCCAATAATTGTTAATTTCTCACTTACTTTTTAACCATTTGTTTGACTATATTTGCCAGTGTAGTAGTGGTTGCTTTTTAAATAACTTTTCGTGCCAAAATGTATGCCAATGATGTTTTTTCATTTTTTAAAAATTATTTTTGACATCAGCATATCAAAACGATCTAAAACATACAAACCATATTAAATTTTAACAAAACAAAAATTAAATTTTTTAGAAACGCGATTTGCATCGTGTTCTCAAACGGTTTTACCCAACACTAACAAGTTTCTCTTCCATTTCCTCTGTGTGTGTGTGAGAGAGAGAGAGAGAGAGAGAGAGAGAGAGAGAGAGAGATTTAAATCAAACCTTAGCTTCAATTAAATTTTCAGTATTTGTTTCATGTAACATCAATTTCATGATCGTTTATAATTTGCAATATCAATTTCTAATAAGTAAACATACTAAATTTCAAGTTCAATGAATATAACCAACCATTCTTTTCCAATCATCACCATCTCATTAATACATACAAGATTTATCATAATTTATAAAGATTTATCATCAATTATTCAATTCTCCCAAGACCATATACATGACTGCCCTTAAAGCCTCTTTTCTTCCATGATTTTAACTATAAACAATCATACATTTTCTCTCAATTATCTCAAGAAATTCAAAGTATGCTAAAAACTCAAATAAAATTAGATGAAATAAACTCATTCATGCATCTCCAAGTATAATCATTGTAATAATATACATTAATTATATACAATTAATAAGCATTTGGCCAATTACATAAATTCCCTAATACAACACAATTTGGTTGGCCATAGGAACCTTGGCTATAATAATTCCTTATTCATTTCTCTATGTTTTTGTATCTATCAGAACTTATTCCAACTTAATCACTTTAATTACTACCAATTTTACAATTCCTCAAATTTTAACAATGAACCCTAACTCAAAGATTTAAGAATTTGGTCAAAATCATCTAAACTTTACCTAAACCTGGATAGATGAGTTTAAAACACTTTAATTATTGATTATTTGAACTTTGAATGCCTCTCAGTTTAGTTCCCGCTAACCCTTCTCATTCTTCATTTTGAAACCCTTACTTTCTCACTCTAACTCAACTTTTCTCTCACTTAATTCTCTCTCAAATCTTATGTTTATGTATTTAAAACCCAATAACCCACTTATGTTATCCAAAAAATTAGTTTTCTTAAAGGATTTTCGATGTAAGAACAGAAGAAGAAGAAGAAAAAGAAGAAGAATAAGAATGAAGCTTTTTATTCTTTCTCATGGCCGACGACTTCTCTTATAAAAAAGAGAGATGAAATTTTTGTTTTATTTATGGTTCTGCTACTAGTTATGCTCCTTTAGTATTTTTAGGTAAATCTCTAGGCTTCCGGTGTAAACTTGATATGAAAATTGACTAGAATTAATAGTTATTAAACCTGGCCCGGGGATCAACTAGACCAAGGGGTTGGGTTCCAAGTCATACGGGTTGACCTGGGTCAACCTGAAAAAATAAAAAAAAAATATGTAAGGTTTTAATATCTCACATGAAAAGGTTAAGAAACAATCTATATGGATGTAAGCTATACATGTTATAAATAATGAAGTTTAAGAGATTATTTCAAAAGGTTTTTTTTATCCCACATTAAAAAGATATTATTTTATCATTTTAAGTTGAAGTATTTAAATCAAACAAGTTTACCATCTCACATTGAAAAAACACAACTTTTTTCTTGTGAGCATAATACACACACACACACTAATAGGCTTCCAATCTCACATTAAAAAAATAAAATATTTTTCTAGTGTTTATATAGTGAATTTTGATATAAGTTAGTAACTAACAAGAAAAGAATGATAGAATCGCATGCTTAAGGTTAGACCGAGCAAGAAAAAAACCCTAATTTCCCCGTGATGCAACACCTATGCTTATCCTGAGATGTGAAAAATGTGAAAAATTGTTTTTGTCCCTCCATTAACTTCAATCACTATTTTTTTTTATTGTTGCCCCCCTTGACCAAAACCACATGCTTATCCTGCATTGCCATCCCACAGATTTAGTTTTCCAGCTTGTTATAGAAAAATGTTGCCCATTCCCGGGACTGGAAGAAGTGAAAAAACATGTAAACTTGCATCTTGAGATGTGAACATGTAAAAAAAAGGGAAAGGGTCTCTGCCTTGAAAAAAAATAACATTGAAGAGCTGATATTTTCCAGGTTTTGCCAGCTCACTTGGATTTTAGATCTAGCAGGTTAGATAATTTTCTTTGAGTCAATTACAAGCTCAAGGTTTTTTTTTATTCAGACTTAACTAGGATCCAAGTCACGCATATCACTGATCAACCTATCGTGCTGCGCCCAAATCTAATAACTACACTAGAATTATCCATACATTTTCAATATCTTTAGAGCACTTTATTTCCAATTTATTTTATTTTTTATAGCTCGTTTAGAATTATAATCGAAATTATTTTTTAAAATGTTTTTTTAAAAAAAATATATTAAAAATATTTTTTTTATTTTTTAAAATGTTTTTTAAATATTAATATATTAAAACGATTTAAAAACATATATAAAAATAATAATTAAAAACTTAAAAACATAATTATACCGTAATGTCAAATATAGCATTACCCCCGAACTAATAGTTTGAGGAATTAAAATTAGAGAATTGAAAGATTAGGGGCTTTTATGTTTGACCGAAAGTGAAGGGGTCTTTCGACCGATCAGAACTTCTTCTTTTTTTCTTTTTTTCTTTTTCATTTTGTTACAAGTTACCAGCTACAACCAACGATCTGCTTGATGAGTGATGACCCCTCTGGTTTCTGGAGTCCTTCCCTTTTAGGTGTCGCACAAGTCAACTGTTCAGTAGCAGACAATTCTACCAGGAAGGAAGGAAGGAAGTAGATTGAGAAATGAAGCAGCATCACAAATTGACGATGGTACTGTGCGGGATATGGGTTTTCACTCTGCTCTACGGCGAGATGTTTGCCTTCTGGCTTCCATTTCAATCCTCTTGTTCCTGGCCTCATCTTTCCTCTCCTCCTACTTCTACAGTAATTCTTTCCTTTTACTTTCAACAAACATTTATTTCCTGTTATTATTTTATTTTTGCTTCTCTCCATAAATAATTGATGATGACGGGCTTGTTAGATCTCTAGTCAATTATAATTTCTTTCTTTAGAATTTCGATTTTCCTTTTGATTCTTTTTTAACAGTACGAAATAAAGTCTGGGTCCCAAAATCTGAATTCGTGTGTTCATTATTTTAAATGCAAAACTCTCATTAGCTGCATTGACAATATCATGTAAAATTTATTCATTACGTTTCAGATAAATGGGGTTCAATCTCCCTCGGATTATGTTAAGGTTGCTGTCGTAACAGACCAACAGGTGAGTTTTCTTCTTGAATTAGATTATCAAACATGTATTTTTTTTTTTGCTGGGGTTTTAGAGGCTAAGATTTCAATCCTTGACAGCTAATGGACAAAACCTCCATTGGTCTACCTCCAAAATCATTTCTTTTGGAGACTGTGAAGTTCTATGCTGATTTATACATGCGCCGCGCATTTTTTGCATCTATCCTCCCTTTCAAACCCAATGTCGTCTTGTTTCTCGGCGATTACTTTGATGGGGGGCCTTTTTTATCAGATGAAGAGTAAGGCCACCAAATCTCTATTTCTCTTCGTTGTTGTAGATTATGTGTGCATTTAAACTTGATTTTGGATATTTCCATCAAAAACATGTTAATGCATGACTTTTATGTTAGTGGCTTTTCCCCTTCATCTTTATTCCAATATTCACTTTTTATTCTTGTCTTCGGTATGTTTTCTGGTGAGGAATGCCCTTGACATTTTTTTAACTGATAAGATGGCAGGAATCTTTACATCGATTTAAACACATTTTTGGGCTGAATGACGATGGAATACTTAGAAACATCAAGGTTTACTTCATTCCTGGAAACCATGATATCGGCTATGCAAGTATCAGCTCTCATAACCCAAAGGTAATTTGGCATGATTTCATTACCATTATACTGCCCTGACTTTTATTGTGATGCATCTGTTCTAATCAATTCTGGTTCTTCTCCTTTATTTTCCGTGTTAAGTAAAGTCCTGTGTCTTATGTTATTTAATTGATTGATGATTTATTTGCAATTTGGTCGAAGATTATCACAGACTTCGTGATAATGGCTTAGTTATGTTCTTTAATTTGCCTTTTGGTTTGCTCTTTGAGTATCACTCTATACTCTAACATTTGTACAGGTGGTTGAGCGCTATGAGGGAGAATTTGGGATCAGAAACCGCCGGTTTACAATTGCAAAAGTGGAGTTTGTTGCGGTTGATTCCCAAACTCTAGATGGTAAAATAAAGAAGCCATTTACTCTTCACCATGAAAAAACTCTTGCATTTTGTCCAAACATATAATATACTAGTAGTGGGTCAGATGGCTACAGAACCTACAAAATGAAAGACAGTTTTTTGATACTTTGCTAAATAAAGCAAAACAACAGATGATGGTTAAATTAGGCACTTATATGTGAGAGGTATTGGTGTGTAGTGAAATGAATGATAAGTTCATGCAACCACCAATCAAATGAAGCCATACTTTTAACAATCTCCATCTTGGCTTGAATTGGATTTGGAAAACTTCCTCGAGTTTGTTTACATGAATTTATTTCCTATATCCTTTTTTGACCTACACTTTCTTAACTTCTCCACGTTCATTAACATGGATACCTTTCTTACCATGTTCATTAACATGGATATCTTTCTTAACTTTGCCATGTTCAATCTTTTTCGTGGATGGGAATGACGCTTCACTGTCTTTTGCTTATTGTAAGACTCACCACCATATCTATTGTGCTTCTCATCAACTTGTACGAATTCTTGACAATCGATTCTTCATTTCTTCACCACCAAAGTATCTCTACTAAATTCTGTAGTTCCACTCTTGCTCAATTCCTACAACCATGCAAGTCAAGTTAGCCAGGTGAAATGTTTTTTGTCAGTTTAATCTGGTGCAAGTTGATATGACACAATTCAAGAAAAGGTGAAGATTATTGAAAATTTGTCTTGAATTGGTTATAGGTGCATGGGTTTACAGAAATCTTCTCACATCCAAAAACCTCTTATGTGTACTATCTGGTGATGAAAGAAGACTGTCTTTTTTTGTTTAGATTTTGTAGCCAACTGACCCACCTCTAGCATATACGTATTTCTATTGTGGCAGAATAATAAACGTGAGAAGGCAGCAGCAGCTGTAGTTAACAGTAGTGAGTACTTTTTAAGAGATTTTTTTAGGTTTTTGAAAGAAACTCTATTAGCGTTTTTTAGACTTTCTTAGGTGTAGTTGAGGTTTGGCATTGTAAGTGAGAAGTTATTTAATTGATTTTAGTAAATTGTATTAGTGAAGTTTTTGTGGAGCAAGCAATATGCCAATCTTCATGCTCAATTATTTTATTGTGGGTTTTGGGCTAATCAGTTAGAGAAACCATTTTGACAAGAAACCACCGACATTTACTGATGATATTGTATTGTCTGAGAATGAAAATGGTACAACCCTGTTCAATGCTAGGAAACATTAAAACCTGACCCTTGCAGACTAATACTCACTGAACTTTCAGGAATATCATGAGTTATGATGTGGGAGCATATAATGTCTCATTATTTGCATTATCATGCATGAGATAATTTTACTTGGAGGCTGCATTGAATGGCTTATGTATGACAGTGGCTATTATTTTTATTCTAAGCATGCAATTATAGACAAATATTTCAATAGAATTAGAAATGGGACTGAAGGTTGTAGGGAAAGTAGTCATTGTGCAATTCTATTTTGTGTAATCTCCAGGGCAGCCGCAAGGGAATCTGGCGTCAATGTCTTGGGAGTTCATAAAAAATGCCTCCATCGGTATTTGATATTTTCCAGAAGATTTTCCGTTCTATTATTTGTCCTGTTAAGTGCGTGCTTGCCCCTAAAAGCAATTCACATGTTTTTCTTTCCCGACATTTCTTTAGATGTTCAATTACTTCCAAGGGTATTGTTGAGCCATATTCCCCTGTATCGGCGGGATTATACTTATTGTGGTCCTCATCGTAGTTCCCCGATCATCAATCAGGTATTTTTGTTTTGTTAATTTTTGTGAAGTAAAAAAAAAAATCCTCTGTTTTTTGTGTTATATACTCCTTTTTTTCCATGTTCATCGAAGAGATTCTCATGTTTCTTTAGGGTTAATGATCTGAATGCTTGCACTCCTGTGAACTCTTGGAAACTTACCTTTCTGAGTTTCTGTTTCATTTTCAGCGGATCTCACATTCTGCTCACAATCATGAAATTGTGTAAGCTTCTTATCATTTGTCTTGTTGAAATGGGGACAGATGGTTGCATCAAATTGTAGAACTTGATTATGTTTTTGGGCTATGGTTTTACAAGTGTTCTGATGATGCAGGTATCAGAATTATCTTACCGAGGAATCTTCAAACCAATTGCTGGATATGATCAAACCTGTAAGTTATTCATCATCTCCTGGATCCATCTTATACCTACCTTGGCATTATGTTATGGCCTTTTGTCCAAGAAGCCTGAAAGAAGTTTGTGTGTTTGCGACATTTCCCTCAACTCCAGTGAAGAAATGTGTTTGAAACTGATAGCATGTGTTAAGGGCAGATGTCAGAATAATATGTATGATTTCTGCAGGCACTCGTTTTATCTGGCCATGATCATGACCAGTGCTCAGTGACCCATGAGTCAAAATTTGGGCCAGTAAAGGAGGTAAGCACCTGATGTTTTTGAATATATAAATTTTCTGATAATATGACAGATTTTTGAAAATACGCTTCTGCCGATAATATATTTGATTAATGAAAATATGCAGCACACTGTAGGGACATTAAGTTGGCAGATGGGAAATTTGTATCCCTCCTTCATGCTGTTATCTGCTAGTAACTCTGCAAGTTCCAATATATCCGCCCCAGAAGCAGCAGTGATGACTCAGCTGTGCTTTCTTCCAATGCAAACACACATCTACATATGGTAACCCTCCCTCCTGATCATAATAGTCATAGTTAGCATAGATTGGGGAGGTAGATAGTGTTATCAGAAATAATGTTTATCCATGCAAAAAGCAAAGAACAAAAAGGTTACTGCCAAGAAATTTATTTGTCCCCTTTTGTTTACTTGCTGAATTGTCAGGTATCTTTCCCTCTTTGCTCTGACCCTTCTTACTCTCCTCTTGTGGCCAACAAGTGGCGTGGATTTTGGGCATCACTTAAGTGATTTAATGGCATCTATCAGACTATATAGCAGCATGTTCAAAGGGACCAAAGAGAAAACTGAAGACGAGGATTGTGAATATGAGATGATGTGGGATGCAGAAGGATCGATGCACCTTGTAAAGAAAGCACGCGACACCCCTCTTCTACATCCAAGCGATAAAGCTTCAGTGGAAAGGTTTTTCACTGCTACATCATCTCAATTATTTATAGCACTAAATACGAATAGCACTTGCAGTCTCCTGTGCACTTGTTATATGCGGATGTTAATTGAAATTACTGTTTTTATATATGATTTATGTCTCTCATTCTCTCTATGATGCAGGGGTAATGCTGTGATGCGCCCAACTGCAAGAAAAAATGCTCCTCGGGACATGGAAGTTTCTATGAACATAGACATAAATGCAGATACTGGATTTGATAAACTATCACATAGAACCAGCAAATCAAAGACAAAAATCATTATCCACAGACTAGTGAGGACATTCCAAATGGTCACAGTCATTGCTACTGTAAATGTACCTCTCTACATGATGTTACTCTTCAAGGATTGGATCGACAAGTGATGATAGACAACATATTCATGGAAAGATTAAATTTATTTCAGTTGTTACTCCTTGCATATGAGGAGGGATGAAATTGCCGAAGTTAGCTCCTACTATAAGTTGGTTTTACCCAGTGCACTGATCTGATACGTTTTGATGTTTCTAGATTTTGTCATAGCTGATAATAGGATGAGTCCCTCACAACGACGAGCTTAGGGAGGGTTGAGAGGACCTCTAGTGTGGGGCCTCTAGCAAAACACCTGTACAATTTTTTCAATATTATCTTCAGAGAGTAGAAAATTCTTCATTTGGTGCTGGTTTGGCCGAAGCGCGGTTCAGCGTTTTCACTTGCGTCAGCATCTTGCTTGTATCTTTTTTTTTTTTTTTTTTGTGGGAGTGGGTGCTGATGTGTTTGAATGCATCAATCAAGTAGTACAGTTCAAACCCATTATTGAAATCTTTAATGTATCAGTTCAATTTCCATGTCATAGCCTCATCCTCAGCGATTCAAGGTGGTTTCGGATTTTTAATCGCAAAAAATAATAATTTATGCCGTTCATTAATCATAAGGATATATCTAAGCAACTTAAAAAGTGCCTCTTGTTGGAAAATGAACTCAAAAGCTAATTCAAACTGAAGCAGAAACCGAATTGCAAATGAAGAAATAAGCTCGAATTGTTTAAGCTATTTAAAAAAAAAAAAAAACCCAATAGCTTAGTAATAATGTTAATGTCTTGAATAATCAGTTAATTTTTTTATTCTAATAATTTAATTTATTTTCCTTGACCATAATAACTGGTAGTCAATACTTGTAAAATATCTCTTTTGATAGATTTGAGAACTCTTTGATACTTAAATAAGTATATTTTTTAGAAACTATAAAAATAAATATGACGTAAAAAATATAGATTATTAAACTGTTTTTTATTAAAGGATTCATAGGGGGTTTTATAGCTCATGAGTTTTGTCATTTTCTGAAGATGAGTGGCTAAAGTGTCATATTGTCCATAACATTAACGAGAAAAAAAATATCTCTTGCACATGCATTAAAGAGGAATAAATATCTCTCACACATCATTGATGAGGGATAAATAACAAATTTTTTTGAAGACTTTTATACACCTAGAGGTGTAGAGAAATGAGTACCTTTGACCTTAACATATTATGTTAAGAGTTACGAGAAAAAATAAACAGATTCTTATGACCCAATATGAGGCCTAGAAAAATCATCAGCTCTACATCCATCTAGGATCGATGCGTAGCCGAGTCCAGGGATGTTGAGTCTGGTAGCTTTCCAAACCCCCTATATACTTGTGCTCAACGCATAGCCGAACCCAATGATGTTAGAGGTGTAGAGAAATAAGTACCTTTGACCTTAACATATTATGTTAAGAGTTACGAGAAAAAATAAACAGATTTTTGTGACCCAATATGAGGCCTAGAAAAATCATCAACTCTACATCCATCTAGGATCGACGCGTAGTCGAGTCCAGTGATGAGTTTGGTAGCTTTCCAGACCCCTATATACTTGGGCTCAATGCATAGCTAAACCCAATTATATTAGATTTGGTAGCTTGCCAGACCCACATGTACTTGAGCTCAACAATGTTGGGTCATCACCTTACCTTTGGTCTTTTTGAAACATGGATTTTAGCCAAAAATAACATGTATAAAACACGTTGATCCATCAGTAACCCCCAAGTCTTTGTGTATTTAATACATAGATTTTGAAAGGTTATCAGGTTTAATGAAAGTCTATCCCATTAATAAGAGACTTTTTACCTTTCCCATGACACATATCTTTGCAGAGCAGTTGTGATTCTTTATGGCCACGTGTCTCATCTTTATTTGAAGGAGATGACCAGGTGGCCTATTTTAATTAAAAGAAGGTGTCCCTTGGGAAACAAAATGGCAGCGTGCATTCAATGCAGCTATTGAATAGACTTCTGGAGATCTGAAATGATATGAAAGGTCATTCATTCAAAGGTGAGGGTGAAAAGTTGTTTTTTTTATAACCATAATTGTTCTTGCTTCTATCTTTTTTTTACTTTTACTTTCTATAATTTTTGAAAATTAGCTTTGTTGAAAAACTCCAAGCCACTTTTGTTTTATTATAGGAAAAAACTGTCATTCTAGGTATTTTCCACTAAAACCTTATTTTTTTTCTTCTTTACTTTGTAAAGAAAAGGAGTTAGATTTGTCTTTAGAAACATGAACGTTGTTACCTATAAAGAGGAATTCAGGTTTCAACCTAAGACCAGAGGAAAAAACAAGGGACTTGAGTCCATTATACTGAGCCCCAGAACTAGAGGGGGTAAAACCCCAACATCAATCTCCAATAGGGGGAAAGTAGTTCTCCCCATAGAAGTTCTTCCCTCATTGCTATTAGAGAACCTCAGGGGAGAGAAGGGTTACCTTAGGCCCCCGACGATGATGCCCCTATCACTAAAAGGGTGAAGGACATAAAGTTTGTTAACGATTGACAGACATGAGAGTAAAGAGTTCAAATATCTGTCGAGACTGCGCGTATCAGTCAACCAACCTTGAGCCTTGCCCATGGTCATTTTGAAATTGCAGCACTCTTTTGCATGTATGCATTAGGGTACACTTTCCCTATCTAAGAATTTATAAGGGAAGTTTTTATCTACTCCAGTTGAGTCTAGGCTAGTTGCACCCTAACAGGGAGATAATCTTATCCGCCTTCAATAAGTTTCTTTGGCTCGTCAAAAAAGTTTTGTAATTTTGTATGGGTCTAACACTTATACTTGGAAAAATATTAAGGCAATTCTCTAGACAATTTGTATGGGTCTTACACCCACAATAAAAAAATTTATGTAAGGTCCAAAAACCTTTTGGAAATTATTAAAAACTTTATATAAGTCCAATGTCCATACTTAGAAAAATATTGATCAAATTTTGGCAGGAATTGAGCTTTGAATTTTGCTTAATTTTAGTAGGATTTGCCCTCTACTTAGAGCTAAGAAAAGATCTGGGTTGTAAGTATATCCTTATATTCGTAGCAGATCATTAAGATGATTCTAGGATCACATGGAGATTTGTGCTATTTTTTTTTTAATGAAGTAAAATCATTTAGGGTTGTTGAGGTCTTGTCAATCTCATCCTTGAAGAGTGTGCAATAGCACTAGGATTAGGAAGACCATATCAATCTTTTCCCAAGGTAAACTGCGCAATTGTACTAGGAAGACATAGTTGATCCCTTCCTAAGGTAAATTGTGCAATTGCACTAGAGAGATTGAGTTCATCTCATCCTTGTAAGACTATGGGTTGTTGCCCTAGAAAGATTATGTCAATCTTTTTTGTTGAGGCAGTGTCTATCCCATCCTTGAAAAATTATGCAATTGCACTGGGAAGACCATACAAATCCCTTCCGAGGTAAATTATACAATTGCACTAGGGAGACTAAGTTAATTCATTCGAAGGTAAATAATGCAATTGAATTAGGGAGATTGAGTTCATCCCATCTTTGGAAGGTTATGGATTGTTTTTTTGGGGAGATTGTGTCAATTCTCATTGTTGAGGCAATGTTTATTTCATCCTTAGAGAATTTTACAATCACACTAGGAACACCATGTCAATCTCTTCCAAGATAAATTGTGCAATCGCACTAGGAAGACTAAGTTAATCCCTTTCAAGGTAAATTATGCAATCGCACTATGAAGGTTGAGTCTATCCCATCATTGGAAGGTTGTTGGGCCATTTCCCTTAAGCATCGCCTGGAGAAAATAAACATCATTACTTTGAACAAGTTAATCCATATATAAGAAACTTACATTCTTAATCATTAACTATAGTGCATTTTATTACCCTTTAAGGTATAATCAACTCGATGGCTTGGGTATCTAGTTTCTACTGAGATCGTGGTTTGAGTTTCATATGTGACGAGAGAATAGAGTTTCTCTAGTAGATGTCTTTTAGGTAGTTGACTCAATTTCCCTTAGATAATTTTCAAAGAGACTTCACAGGTTTTATGATTTGAACCAACTCTCTATTTTTATTTATGGAAAGCTTTTAAGCTTTCGAGGTTTCAATGATATTCATGAAGTCGACAAAAATACATAGCTCGAATTTTCTTATCTCGGTAAGTCCCCGGGCAAAATAGGAGAAATCACTTTCTAGCTTAAGCAATAAAATGTTGCATAGCCTTCTGATTCCCTTGTAAGCAATGCACATCTAGTATTTGTGGTAGATCATGCCTCCCAAACTAATTTATAACATTCTTAATCATTAAAATAGTCTTGTTGATAAAATTTATTGGTATCATCAACAAGATCATAAGAATGAACATCATCCTAATAATTGAGTAATGTTATAAGTATGCAGAGCTTCTCTTTGCTAGTATATTGGTGCTCAAAAGTGATACAAATTTTACACAGAGGCCTCTAAAAACCATGATAATTGTTGGTTCCCGGTTGCTGTATTGGGCTTATCGATCTGATGATTTCCTTGACTGACTAGCACCACCTTAATGAGGAGTTGGACTTGATTGAAAAGTTATGGATGCTCTAATAGAATAGTTCTTCCAGCAGTCATAAGGAGGTCCGTGACACATCTCATTCCAGGTGTGTCTTGATTATCTGTCATTAATAGCAATAAGGGATGTCAAAACCAGTTTAGGAAGAACAATTGATGGTTTTTTTATCAATTCCCACGGACAACGTCATTGACGATGTCCCAAAAAAACCCAAGTATCTTAGGGGCAAGGCTTATGTCTTGGATAATCAGTTAATCTCTAGGTTCTAACAAGCTGATTCATTCTTCTTGACCATAATGACTAATAATCGATACTTGTAAAAGATAATTTTTGGTGGATTTGGAGACTCTTAGATACTTAAGTATGTATCTCTTTTAGAGAAAATGCAATGATATTTTAGGAAGAAACTATGAAAATAAATATGTTGTAAAGAATAAAGATTGTGAACCTGTTTTTTATTGAAGGATTCATAGAATCTTTATAACCTATAAGTCTTGTTTTTTTATGGAGATGAGGGGTTGGAGTGTCATCTTGCCTTGATAGCATTAACAAGAAAAAATATCTCTGAAACATGCATTAAATAGGGATAAAAATCACGTACATATCATTAATGAAAAATAAATATCCCCTACATATCATTGATGAGGGATAAATAGAAAGTTCTTTTGAAGAATTTTATACACCTAGGAGGGTGTAAAGATATGAATACCCTTGACCTTAATATTTTATGTTAAGGGTTATAAGAAAAAAACAAACAAAGTCTTGTGATCCAATATGGGGCTTAGAAAGATCTTCAATTCTACATCCATCTAGGCTCGACGCACAGCCGATCGAGCCTAAAATTTTTAGGTCTAGTAGCTTGTCAGATCCTCATATACTTGGGCTCAGTGCATAGCCAAGCCCAGAGATGTTAGGTCTGGCATCTTACCAGATCCACATGTATTTAGGCTCAACGCATAGCTGAGTCCAAGGATATTGTGTATCCTACTTTTGATCCTTTTTAAACATGGATTTTAAGCAAAAATAACATGTATAAAACATACTAATGAATCAAGTGATGATTGCAACTAGCATCTTTAATTTACTAGGTAAAGAAATGAATATGATAAACATTATTTGCTTAAGCTAATATAAATGACAACATGGGCGGCTAGGTATCTGTAATTAGGGAGGAAACATGCTAAATTTTTGACAAGGTGCTCATTAAACTTAGAACTAGGAAGAAAGTATATAAATTAAACACATTCAATATGTATTTGATCACAAATCTTATTAGTTGCCAACAATTTCCATGTTCACGTACAAAGAAGTAGATGGCGTGTGAACTGAGCTCTGTACAAAGATCACATCACAGAGACTCAGTTCAAAGTGAACATGATAGAAAATAGTACAGATGATCCAGGGTTACAAACTCAACTCAGCAATTACAACTTACAATCATCCCTCATATTCTTTGTTGGTTGTTACAAACTTAGAGCATGTTACTTCCAAAAAAAGATTGATTAATTCAGAGGGAGACGCCAGGTAAAAAAGAACAGCAGTACAGGTTACAGTAATTAAGGCTTCCATCAAAAGGCAAACAAACAACCTTTGACAGTCATAATAAAAGGATTGAGAGACGTGTGCCCCCATATTATAATTGATCTCCTAATCAGCTCTATTGATCTTCATATATACTCGATGAACCAGTTGGTTGGTGAAAAAGGAAAGAGTGCAGCAGTAAAAATTAACCGATGTCCTGTGGTCTGTGCCCGCAGAAACCCGATATGGATTGCTTTCCAATCAGGTAAAAAAAAGAGGGAACTGTTGCATTTACAAGGAGAAAATTCTGTGTAGCTTGAGAAAACGGATATGCAACCACACCCTTACCCCATGAAACCAAACCGTACTGGACCAGCTATATTGAGCTCTTATTGTGCATGATGTAAGAGCTTAATTTATATGAGGGCAAGGAAAGAAATCAAGAAATATACGTCACAGCTATAGCTAGAGTAGTAGTTTATATATGCTATAGCTAGATGGCTAATCATCACCCTGAATATACCAGCAAAGAAGCATGGTGGCGCAACGGCGTAGGATGTAGATACGAGCACGTTGCTCCTTAACCAAGGCCGCACACTTGTTGGTGAAGCCATGTCCCTTAGATCTCCTTGTAGCAGGGGCCTTCTTGGCCCCAGTACTGCACTTGTTGTATACTTGGAACTTAATCTCACCCATAACTAGTAGATTTTGTGTAAGGTATGAGAGGTGTCCCCAAAAAAAGCTCGCCAAGAGCTTGGAGATGTCTAGGGGAGGGGCAAGGGAATGTATATATACAAAACACAATAACCTAAATTAAAAGATGAAAAGCCAGTTGAGAAAAGCTGGCTGTATTTTGAAGGAAAGCAACAGGAGGAGTGAACATGGTCAGGTTCGAAAACTGAGGGATTTGCGTGGGAATACGTGCATAGTAATTAGTAGATGCTATTCTTTTTCCTTCTGTGTAAATGTTAGACAGCAGGGGGAGTGAACGTGGGGTTTGAGCTTTTAATATCAATGGTGCGTGCAAAATAATGTTTTTAACTCCTCGCATTACTATCAAGAACCTTGTATTGTTGTGTTATTAGCTGGGATTAGTCAATAGATTAAGCGTAAATGTTTGATTGGAGAAATGGCAAAGGCGTGCATGAAAGGTGGAGGTCTGTTCGATGAAGACAAGACATAGGCTTAGTCTTCTGGGAACATGGCCCCGGCAATCTGACCTCAATTTTGAGGTAGGGAGTTGGTTTTGTTGGATTCTCTAACTCTACCAATATGGTTCACAGTCCCAACACACTAGTGATTGTTGCTATCTTCAACAAAAGAAAAACTATGGATTCTAGAAGTATTTGTTTTTGAATTTTTGAAAACACAAATATTTTTTTAAAAAAAAACTCACTTTTTTTTAAATTTTTTTTAATTGAGGAAAGCAGAACTAACAATCATGTCACAATTTTTGAAAAACCAGTTATTTTGCTTTTGAAAAGGTTTGACAACCGGTTCTTAGTTTCTCACCTTTTTTTAAATTATTTTCTGTCAGAAAACAGAAAAGGCAATTGAAATCAAATATGATTCTTATATTTGTTACATAATTAATCTCAATTTATTGGAGAAAATAAAATTAATGTTTCTTTACATAGCAACATTACACACACACACACACAGAGTGTAGTTCTTGTGTAAGAAGGGAAAATGTGCCCGATGGATCATAGAGATTGGTTTTCAATGGTTATAACTCTCCAATGTCTTGTTTGATCAGGTAGGTCAACCCAGACAACTGCTCTCCTTAGATATGGTTGTTAATATGCGACGTGTAACATAATTTCATTAATACACGCAAAAATTTTATATTTATAGTTTTTTTTAATGAATCAAATCCAAGTCTTACTGTCTACAATTTGTTTTCGTTGTTTTGTAGTGGGGAAGGGACTTGGCCTTTGTTATGTAACTCAAAGTCCCGACTACAATGTTTTTTTTTTTTTGTTGTTACTGGGTTGCCTTTGCCTTATAATTTTGTATCAAAACATTTTTAACATAAAAAAAAATTATAGGAGAGTTGTCTCAAAATAACAGTGCCAATTTGGAATGCTAAATGAAAAATAATAACAAAAAAAAATAAAAATACAATTTCGACAAGCGGTTAAAACTTTTTTTAAGAAAAAATATAGACAATATTTTTTAAAAAATATTGAGATAGTAATATATTGAATTGACTCGGGTCAATTCAAGTTAACTTTCTAAACTCATGACTCAGATCGTAGACTCAACTTGGTTTAATAACTTTATTTTTTAAAATAATATTTTTATCTAATTAAAAGATAACAAAAATAGACGCTTTTAAAATCAGATACCATCAAAATATTAGGATGTTTATTTGAGACCGTGATAATCCAATAAATAGTAAACCAAAACAAATGATGATGATCAATTAAAAATCAATTAAATATTAAAGGGTAAAATTAAACAAAAAACAATAATTTTTTTAATAAAAACTCAACATTAATATATGAAATTGAAAAAAAAAATCAAAGAACAAAAAATATATAACAAAAAAACTCATGTGCACAAATAACTATAAGCTCTCTTTCATTACTAAACTGAATAGTAGCATAATATTCTCAAACACTCTTAACATATCGAAGAATTGAGCTATATTATTTACACAAATAACAATATTTTTCTCTCTCTGACACCGGAATCCGGTGGCTTCTCTCTCAATCAAGAACTAAAAAATAACAAAAATAAAATTTTATATCAAAATCGAATTGAAAAAATATTGAGTTACTAAAATTATATAATTTGTGTAATTTTTAAAGTTTGAAGACTAAAGTAAATCTTTTTCAAAATTTCTAACACACCATTCATGTTTAGCGCCTCTTACATTCTAGTCTTTTTTATTTTAATTTCACCGTTAACTAAGAAATTAGCAGCAATAAAATACAACTTGATGATCAAAATAAATTCTTGAAAAATACACAATGTCATCTACAATAAATTATAAAATTAAGGATACACGATACCGAGTTTATAATAAAATGCCCACGCGTTTTAGATTATAAGTAATTTTAGTAGCATTTCTGTAACTCAAAGTCTGCTGGCCCCTCCGACCAAAAAAAAATCAACTAATTATTTGTGGTTTGATAAACTAGCAGTATAGCATTCTTCGGTAACACTCCATACAGCCCGATATTGCTGCTTGTATTTTTTATTTATTTATTTATTTGCAACTTAGTCCAATCCATTAGTTTTCCATGGTAAGTTATTTGTTTTTACTTAAATTATCTTAATTTCTAGTCAATTTTTCCACTCTCACTTACCATGAAGTGTATATAGAAAGGCAAATTTGGACTAAATTTAATAAATAAAAAACAATTTGAACGTCAAGGGCGTAATTGAAAAGAAGTTAGAGTTTAGGGGCTAAATATTGACAATAGAGTTTGCAATTCTGACTTCCTTCCCAGTTAATCATTACATGTGTGCAATATTGATAATAATTACAGCTAGAAAGACGACAAATAGCTACTTAAGAATTTAATTAAATAGTAATAAAGAGAAGATGGACTGAATCACTCTTCGGTTCTTTTATTTTATTTTTTTTTTAAAAAAAAAAACAAGATTTATAAATTATAAATATTTTTTAAACTATTCAGATGTTTAAGATTTTATATTTAAAAACACGTGTATATTTAACATAAAAATAATTTTATTCTTGGAATTTAATATTTTTCAGTATATTTGTTTTTCTTATAAAATTATTGATTTTATTATGTAAAGGTCTTTAAATCCCCTAATTTTAAATGCATAGTTTTCTTTACTTTAGAGAAAATAATTATTTAAATAAGAATTTAATAATTCAATCACTAAAATATTATTTTATTACTAAGCTTATCGGATTTCAAAACATCATCAAGTCCGTACGCTAAATGGCTTAGCCTCTAAGTTAATCAAAATGCAATGTATTTACGTGGACGAGTGAATTCGAAGATGTCAGCTTCTTCGGCCTTAATTACTTGCTTATGTAGCTGCTAATTTATTTTAGATAATTACCCTTTAACCGAAAGACATCAGTTTCTTATGTTCTTAATTTTTCTTTTTCTTTTTTTTAAATAATTAAAAGAATAAATTACCCTTTAAAACCAAAAAATATTAAACTTATTGTTAGGGTTTTTTCCATATTTTTATCGTGGTTTTTATTGTAGGAAAGTCAGTTTTTTAAAAAATAAAAATATACATATATAAAAAATTGGCTGGCTGATTTATTTTAGACATATAACTAGATCATTGACACATGCTATGATGTGAGTCGGGTCAAATTTTTCTTGAACATAAAAAAAAAAAAAGTTAAAGAGTTTCTAATGTGTTTCCTAATAAAAAAAGTAGTTTGATTAAAAAAACATCAAGATATTTTTTTAGAAATATAGAAACGAAAATATATTAAATTGACCTGAATTAACCTTCTAAATCTGTAATTTTGGTGTGATAATCTAAAAGAAAAAAAATAAAAAAAAATTATAAAGTTCAATTTTCTATCAAACCAGTGTTAAAGGGTAAAATTAAAAAAAAAATCAATTAAAAAGACACAAAAACAATTCAAGTTAATTCAGGTTAACCACCAAATCTGTGATCTGGGTTATGAAACTATGATAATTTTATAAAAAGTAAATTTAAAAAAATTATAAAAATAAATTCTCAATTAACACAATATTAAAAAGTAAAATTATAAAAAAAAACTAAAAATAAATTGGGAAGAGTTGTCTGCAGAGGTGACAGTGAATTCACCCCTTTTTTTAGATCTTTTTTCCACATAGTCTATTTGGGAATCAAAATATTCTCTGCCAGTATTAGCTGATTAATGTAACTGGACATTGCAACAGTTAATTTGTTTGAAGGTTCCAAGCCCTCCACCAGCTCCTTAAAGAGTGACATTATTTCTTTTGTATTGAAAACTGAAAAAGTTTTTGCAGCAATACCAGCAACCAGAACCACAGAGAAATGCCACTTGCAGGCTTCTGCGACGCCCATTTTGTCTTGCAGATTGCAACGTACAAACTATGGCACCGAGCATAATTTGTAGGGTATTTATGTTTGTGGTACGGATTAAAGTGTTTTTTTTTTAAAATATATTAAAATAATATTTTTTATTTTAACAAAATTGTTTTTAAAAGGATCTAAGAACATAAAAAAAATTAATTTTAAATAAAAATAAAATTTAATATCATAAGATTAATCATTCCCTCCTTTGCATCCGGCCATTCTCATCTTCTTGCAGCTCCTTGCAACAACCAGATGCTTCATATATACCTGGTAGCACCACCATTTGCAGCTCTGACCATCACCAAAGTTAGTTTGCTAGACAGTTCCAGGCTCCCCGTCTCCTTCAAGAGTGACAATGCTTTTAATAGCCTGTGGCAAGGCTCTGCGCGACATCAACAAAAAGGGCCTTCATCAACAGCCTGGCTGGTGGGTGGAGGATCACATTAGAAACCTCTGATTCATAATTGAAATCAACCATGGTATCAAACTCCATCATTTATGTCACTATCTCAAGCTTTAAGATAAATATTAAACGATGATACTAAATTGTGTCCTTGCTCCTGACAGAAATACCATCATTAATCACCTAAACAAAACTACGGATCTATGACTTTTGATCAGGATGTTATAAAGAATCAAGTAAATGATAACCTAGAAAATTCACAGAAGAAGAAAAGATTGAACTCCTTAACTAATATTCATACTTTTGCTGTCGCAGGTCTTACCCAGCTAGGTCTTTCATAGTTTTGCCAGTCAGTTTGGAAATGGTGAGACAACCAATGCAAACAGCGAGAGACGAGATATGACAATTAAAACTTCCCTCCTTCGGATGCTTGTCGCAGGTTCTTGAGGGATTTTGTTCATGACAATGTTGCAAATAATAATCGTTACACAAATTTTTAAATGCTCAGAATCATGCGAGATATATTATGACTGAATTACTCAATCATTGTGTTCCTGTGTTGTGTATTCGATGAATAAATCTCTCTCTCTCTCTCTCTCTCTCTCTCTCTCTCTCATCCTAAAGTTTAATAGGATGAAATTAGTAATAGAATTTATCCAATTAAATGTTAGAGAACTAAAAAAAAAAAATGTTTTTAAATGAAAATAAATTTTTAATCTAAAAAATGGTACCCCAAATCTTCCGGGCAGTAATTGGATTATGAGATGACATGTCTTTTTTTTTAATTATCTACCCCTAAAAAAAAATGGCACGGACAAGTGCACGTGTTCCAAGACCACTCATCTGGGCTTTTTATAAAGCCAATACACATACACGCTGACCATCTAGACTCCCACACTTGATTTTGTGTTATTTTATATTCAATTTTTGTTGATTTTTTTTATTTTTTTAATTTTATTTATCAATATTTCATTGATTTTGAATTATTCTTTATATTTTGAATTATTTTTTATATTTTTTATCGTATAATTAAATAACAAAAATATTATAAAACTTAATGAAGTCCATAACATATATAATGAGTTAACTCTAAATTATCTAAATCAATTTAATATGTTATCGTCTTAATGTTTTTAAAAAATCTCACGTTAAATTTTTTTTTAAGTCAAACCATGTTTTTTCGGTCATTTTATTTATTTTATCCTTTGATTTTTTTTCTTTAAACTTGCTAAATCAACTAGATTATATTAAAATAATTCTTACATTATTTAATTTGAAATCTATATCAAGCAATAAGTCGGGTTGCCTCACGTAGGTTTCAAGTATACAATTTCATCCCTTGGATATTTCTTTTTTTTAGTTAAGGCAGGAAAGATGATAAGTATTTATTTATATAATATTTATATCAAATAAAATTTAAATACTATTTATTAAATTTCAAGTATATATATTTAGGTATTCATTACTCGTTAATATTTATTATTCAACATAATAAATATATATATATATATATATATATATATATATATATATATATATTGTATGTGTATCCGTATATTATATCAATTATAGGATATGTATTTATTATATTATATTATATTATATTAGACTAATAGCATATAATACAAATTATATTTTTTGGATCAAGATATCTATATGTATCTATTATCTATGAAGAAGATAATTACCCAGAGAAATTACCCATCCGAATCGTTCGGGTCAATATATATGAAGTTGGGGTTAAATTGTCACATTGAAGTGAAAGCTATAAATATAAAACATATTTAAGACATTTAGAGCGGCTCGATTTGGGCCGGCCCAACAACGATTGAAATGTCAGGCTCTTAGCCCAGCGGTGGCCCATTCGTGTCTAAGAATTAGCTATATTTTGGTTGGTGGAGAAAATCGAAGGTTCCATGTCAAAGGGATCTCTTCAGATTACACGTCACTCTTATTTTGGTTGGTGCGGTGGATTAGCAGTTATGAACACTTGCACCGGATGGTCAAGATTCCATATCAGGAAATAGGCATCAGACAACAATTTGTATAGTCTCATACAATATACATAAATTAATCATGCTGGATCCTTTATATATATATATATATATATATATATATATATATATATATATATATATATATATTTATAATGTTGATTGTTTTTTAAAGTATTTTTTATTTAAAAAATATAAAAATAATATTTTTTTATTTTAAAAAATTATTTTTAATATCAATACATCAAAACCATAAAAAAAATATTTAAAAAAAAATCAAATAATTACAGAACACAAATTTAACCCACATATTAAGGAGGGTTGGGCGATTTCTCTTAATTTGACTAATATAAATTCATTATATTTTTTTTCTATGTCCTTTAAGAAGAAAATTCTTTGAAATATTGCGAACCCAATTCCAACCCTAATTTCATGAAATATTGAGAACGTGTGGGACAAATTGTAGAAGTTGGAGATTAATATGCACGGATCCAAATCATTGTCGAAGTTGGAAATAGTAAAGTATTTCTACCTAACACTACTTTACATGCAAGGGTTATAAAAGAATAATCAAATCCCATGAAGGTTTGGAACACCAACCAATCAGCCTACTTAACTAGTTTGGTGCATGTGGTAGCCTCCGACGTTCCATGTTTTCCTTGCGCATTTTGACACCCACGGCCATAAAAGGTTGGTGCCTATTTTGGAGGGAAATGGGAAGGGACAGTTAGGTTAGAAGAGCAAGTTTTGAAAGGTAGCTGGGCAACGGTCTTTCCTTGCTCCTTGACGGGGTAGTGGAGAGTCTTGTTTCAAACAAGCATAAGAATTTAGTCGTCTTCTAGCTCTTGAAGGAATTAATGGCTAAGCAAAGATGGAGACATTGTAGGATTATATATTAGGATCATCTGCTCTTCATGAATCCCCAACCAACAGTCAGCTTCCAAATCATGATTATCTAATGATAATATTTGTGTTCCTTTTTAAACATCTCATACTTCACTCCTCTCTTTCTCAGCTCTCTTAACACTCGTGAAACAGAACCCTCCTCAATCCTTCCACGACTAGTGTTTCTTCAGTTTTCCAAGCTTTCCCCGATTTGACAAAGGTTAGTTGATCGATGAATGTGTGTGTTTACTCAGCTAAATATGAGGTGTTGAATTAGGTTTGTTTTGCTTCTCAGTTATGTGGGATTTCAGTGTCTTCCTTTTTTGTTGGATTTGCAATGTGACCTTTTTCATGCATGTGGGATGCTGGATTAACGTTCAATTCAAGTCACAGTGGTTGAGCCTGGCCATTTTAAGTTTACAGTGGTGAATGCACAAGCATAGTTTAGTGCATGAACAATAGAGGAGCATAATTTAGTTCCTGACTTTAATTACCTATGGTAGGCACTACTGGTTTTTGATATTATGACTATTACTATTTATAGTTTCTGCGGATTTTGAAATACCAAGTAATTAGTACATCACAGTTGCCCAGGTGTAAATGCTTGAAGGGGAAAACATTGAAACATCTCAGTGTTGAGCCCGACTTGTTGACTGGACTTGTTCAGCTGAAACTGAATTGTATGATTCGATTTGGATACATTCTATTCAACATCAATGTACATAGATGGGGTTTATAATCGAATCTCTTGCAAGCATGTCATTCTGCAGATTCATACATGTGTGTTTTCATGCAACTAAAATGGTCAAGTTGAACTTTACTTTTGCTAGTTATATATTTCAATGGAGTAGGCAAGTAGTATCCATGGCTGTGATATAGCACCATTTATGATGCTTTAGGTTACAGAAAGTCCATATTTATGATTATGTGAAAAATCTGTTGTAATTTCCAGGTTGTGAGTCCTGAATCATGGCTGAGGATCTGGAGAAACCACTGTTGAATCCCGAGAGCTTCAACCGAGAGGGGATTGACTTGGTAAGTTCTGCAGAAATGCCACTTTTTGGAATACGCAATTCCTAGTACTAAACATTTTCAAAACTGTTTATTTGACAGGAGCGTTTGCCACTAGAGGAGGTCTTTGAGCAACTGAGAACATCACACAGAGGACTCTCGTCTGAAGATGCTGAAGCCAGATTGATGATTTTTGGTCCAAACAAACTTGAAGAGAAGCCAGTAACCACTAATTCCATTTCCATTAGTTTTTGATGCAATTAGAAAACTCAATTTTTACCATAAATCACCTTAACTGGAAAGATGATTTAAATTTCAAGAAGAAACGAATGTAAACTTCAATTCATAGAATCTCAATTGCTACTTCGCAGGAAAATAAGTTTTTGAAATTCCTTGGTTTTATGTGGAATCCTCTGTCATGGGTTATGGAAGCGGCAGCAATAATGGCAATTGCCCTTGCTAATGGTGGAGTGAGTAGTTCAACTTTGATTCCATTATTAATTTAGTATGGTTTTCTTTTCCAGCTCCTTTTCTGGGTTCTGTTTGCAACAGATTCTGATGGTGTTTTTCCGCTTGATAACTCCATTAACGGAAATGATATTTCAGGGGCAAGGTCCTGACTGGCAGGATTTTGTAGGGATTATTTGCCTGTTGATAATCAATTCAACAATTAGTTTTATAGAGGAGAACAATGCTGGGAATGCTGCATCAGCTCTTATGGCTCGTTTAGCTCCCAAAACGAAGGTATATATCCCTTGAGCCATGCCCTTCCGCTTAATATAACGGATACAAATGTATTTGAAATGAGTGATCAACATCTTTGTTTAAGTTAGTTTTCTTTCACATGCTATTTTTTTAGAATTCTAGGTATTATGATGAAATCAACGTTATCTTGCACTAAGTTTGTTCAGACATAATCTTCAAAACGTGGATTCAGTTGTGAACACCATCTTGATGATGGAGGTTTTGATGTTAATCAACAATTTTGCCTATCTGGCAGGTTTCTTTCGAGTGGCTGAATTGTTGCTCTAATCAGTAATCACCACATGTTGATGCAGGTCCTGAGAGATGGGCAGTGGAAAGAGCAAGATGCTGCTATTTTGGTGCCAGGAGATATAGTTAGCATTAAGCTTGGGGATATCATCCCTGCGGATTCTAGATTACTCGAAGGAGATTCATTAAAAATTGACCAGGCAAGTGCTTCTTACAGATTTTTATTATCTCTTAGCTAATTTACCTTTTGTCAGGTGATTTTATGTTACAGTTAAATAAACATGAGCACAAGATTTATGGAATCATAGGAAGAATCTGTTTGTGCAGTCAGCTCTTACTGGAGAATCTCTTCCTGTTACCAAGAGAACAGGCGATGAAGTTTATTCTGGCTCAACATGTAAGCAAGGTGAAATTGAAGCTGTGGTTATTGCGACAGGAGTAAACAGTTTCTTTGGAAAAGCAGCACATCTAGTTGACTCCACTGAAGTCATTGGACATTTCCAGAAGGTAAGGATGATATATTCAAGTGAAAAAAAAAACAAATGGTATGAAAATATTGAAATATATATAACTTAATATTATGTTATATACAAGTTTTCATTGAATTTTATTGTCTTCAAAAAGAAAAACAACGCAAGGCATGTGCAAAAATAACTAGTTCTGCTTAAATTCTCTGGCATTTAATTTGAACTTCATGGATAGAAATTGCAACTGGAAACAGTTGCATATTTGAAAATATGTCAAATGATGAGGAAAGGAGCACATATTGGAACATGTCAAATAAGTCCAGGACCAGGTGATTGCAACTTGACAAGTTCTGAGAGTTCCGAAGTATCATCATATAATTTTCATAAATTCTGAGCAGCATTAATTAAAATTGCAGACCGTGAGACATTAAGTATAATATGACATGGTTAAAATGTCTGTGGCAGGTCCTTACCGCCATTGGGAACTTCTGCATTTGCTCTATAGCTGTTGGAATGATTCTTGAAATCATTATCATGTTCCCAGTACAGCACCGTTCATACAGGGATGGAATCAACAACCTTCTGGTTCTCTTAATCGGAGGAATACCAATAGCTATGCCAACAGTCTTGTCTGTCACACTAGCAATTGGTTCTCATCGGCTATCTCAACAGGTGCGAATCTTAAAAAAAAATAATACAAATATACATTATGACAGTAATCTTATATAGTTCAGTCGTTGTCAAATGATTTCAGATGTCTTTAAGATATCATAGAGTAATTCAGACAGTAAGAAACTCGTCCAGCCCAAATGATGAACTTCATCATCATA
This sequence comes from Populus simonii, assembly GCA_007827005.2. Lineage (NCBI taxonomy): Eukaryota > Viridiplantae > Streptophyta > Magnoliopsida > Malpighiales > Salicaceae > Populus > Populus simonii. The sequence goes on from CM017464.2 coordinate 15,258,229, forward strand.
TGACTCGTTTTCACCTTCATTTGTTAAGGGTGCCATTACAAAGAGGATGACAGCGATAGAAGAAATGGCAGGAATGGATGTCCTCTGCAGTGACAAAACTGGAACTCTTACCCTCAATCGCCTGACAGTTGATCGAAACCTTATCGAGGTACAGAAAGCTTATTTTATTTCCAGGGAGCTACATCTATTTCTTCTACATCATGCAGGAATATAATGCTCCTATTATTCTCACCTGTTGAAGTGATACATCTTCTGTACTGGATTTATCAGTCTCAAATATTGAACACAATTGGGCTTTTATATGCTTATTTTATCTAGACAAGCCTAACAAAAGGACTTTTACTTCTGCAGGTTTTCAACAAAGATATGGACAAAGATATGATTGTCTTGCTTGCAGCCAGAGCATCCAGATTGGAGAATCAGGATGCTATTGATGCAGCCATAGTTAACATGCTTGCTGATCCAAAGGAGGTAGAGACTGGATAACTATTAGCTCAGGATTCTTCTGTTTGACTATATATATGTGTGTGTGAAAAAGAATGATTTTACCTTTCTGTCTGCAGGCACGTGAAAACATCAGAGAAGTGCATTTTTTACCCTTCAATCCGGTGGACAAACGTACTGCAATTACATACATTGATTCTGATGGTAATTGGTATCGAGCTAGCAAAGGAGCTCCTGAGCAGGTATCCCCTTCAATATGTTCAATTTCAAAATTGCTATAAGATTTCTAAACTGCTAAACTGAATCAAGTTTGAGGTTGCAATGATCGATAATATCCCATTTCCAATTTGATATTCTTCAATGTCTGTTGTCTACAAAATTTAGTTGTGACGCCTTCGATAACATTTTTAACAAAATACATTTATCGCTCTCCTTATTGAATATCAACTTTCAGCTATCTCTATACTCACCCTTCACAAATTTCATTATTGCGTTCTGAGTTGCGAGAAACTCTGGCTGCCTCTTGACTTTATGATTAAACTAACAGGCCTAGAAGTATAAGTTGATTTGGAAAATTAGTTTTTTATTGATAAAAAAATCATTTCTTAGTTCATGTATAAAAAACAATTTAGCTTTCACGTATTTTGTAGCAGAGCATGAAACTGTTTCGTATTTTCTATAATTTCAGATTCTAAATATGAGCAAAGAGAAGGACGAGATCTCCGGAAAAGTGCATGCCATCATTGAAAAATTTGCCGAAAGAGGCTTGCGATCACTTGGAGTTGCATTTCAGGTACACAGATTGCATCTCTCTCTTTTCTCATTGATGTTTGGTGTATGTATTGACCTTATACATACCATATATATCAAGAAACTGGTTGTTCTATGATAAAGATAATGATATATAATTTCATGAAAATGATTTGTCTCATTGAGAACGAAGTATTTCTAGCAAATTACACTTTGTGATGCCCTTGAATTCTCATTCATAAAAAACATACCCCTTTCTGATGCAGGAAGTTCCTGAAAAAACTAGGGAAAGTCCTGGAGGTCCTTGGACGTTTTGTGGGTTGTTGCCCTTGTTTGATCCTCCTAGGCATGATAGTGCTGAGACCATCCGCAGAGCACTAAACCTTGGAGTTAATGTCAAGATGATTACTGGTACATGCAAATTTCTTGTGATATTTAAGAGCTTGTATACAATGAGTACTTTGCTAGTTTGGGTAAGAATGTTTATATCTGTGAAAACTTGAACAGAATTTTTCTTCTTCTGAGAGACTGGGAGCATGATGTATTGAAATGATCCTATTAAAAAAAAAAAACTGTGGCTGTTGTCATTACATTGGATCGGATTTTCAGTATGTTTAATTTCTTTCAATTACGATCAAGCGTATCAATTTATCACCAATACTTCATTACGGCTGTCCACACAATTTAGACAACCAATGCATCTTGATGCCCCCATGAGTGGCTTTTGCAGAAATGTTGAAGAAAACTAATTTGTAAATATGCTAATGAAGGTGATCAACTGGCAATTGCAAAGGAGACAGGAAGACGACTTGGCATGGGAACGAACATGTACCCCTCTTCAACACTGTTAGGACGGGACAGGGATGAAAATGAAGCTCTTCCTGTCGACGAGCTCATTGAAAAGGCAGATGGCTTTGCTGGTGTATTTCCAGGTATTTAACTCATCATCTTTTTTTTTATTATTATTTCAAAGAAGTTAATGCTGACTACTTGTGACTTTTTACTTTTATGTATGCATTTATGTTCGTAAACTTTGATGCAATTCTTACATCTGATTTCTTTTTTCTGATTGCTATGCAACTTCCAGAACACAAATACGAAATTGTTAAAATTTTACAAGAAAAGAAGCATGTGGTTGGAATGACTGGAGATGGTGTGAATGATGCACCTGCTTTGAAGAAAGCAGATATTGGAATAGCAGTGGCAGATTCTACAGATGCTGCGAGAAGTGCTTCTGATATTGTCTTGACCGAGCCTGGTCTAAGTGTGATTATCAGTGCTGTCTTAACTAGCAGAGCTATATTCCAAAGAATGAAGAACTATACAGTTTAGTATCAATCCTTTCTTCTAAATGTGTCATTTTTACTGTCATACTTTTGTTATACTTTGATCTATAGTCTTATTTAATGTAGAAAAGAAAAATGCTAGTCACAGATGCAGGGTACATTTATGAATCGAATTGAATGAACCAGTCACTGTTTCAATTATACAAGATCACTAGATAATTATTTTAAGGCAGGAGATAAATCTGAGTGGAAGTAATTTTTGTTGGCCAATATAAATAAGCATGCAAAGTACATCATAGAGTCTGTAGGATTGCCGATGCAATAGCTTATCGTGTTTTTTAACGTTACCAGTTGTGTTTCTTTCATGTCTTGCTTCTGAATAATTTAATGAGAACTGATTATCCTGCATGCATTTGCAGATATATGCCGTCTCCATAACCATTAGGATTGTGGTAAGCTGGATTTTTTTGTACTTGTTTAGCCACTGTTCAATTTCCCGAACATCTGCCTTAAAAGCTCTTGCATTTTGCTTCAGTTTTCAGTTAATGTTTTAAATTCAATTGCTTTGCAGCTTGGTTTTGCGCTTCTAGCTTTGATATGGGAATATGACTTCCCACCTTTCATGGTTCTGATAATAGCAATACTCAATGATGGTAATGTATATCAAAACATGAAAGCTTTTCCTTTTTCTTTTCTTCCCTCTGGGTGACTTACTGATCCTTTACATTTTTTCTAAGAGTCTGGTAACAGAGTGAACTAAATGGTATTGACTGGTGTTCAGACACAAAACAGACTAAAATAAAAATACAATAGAGTAGGGAAAGAATATTTCCAAACCCAGTTTGCAGTGCTAGCTCCATGCAAATGACTGCGGGAAATAAAGGGATTCGGAAGCAGTGTCTTCTGTAGCTGTCATCCACAGTGCCTCTCTCTGGCATAAAAAGTTTATTTCAAACACAGAACTTGTTTACCAAATGGATTGATGAGGACACTGCATTATCTGATTAACTATAATGTAACAGTATCCTGAAGCATGCATACGTTTATACAGAAATTATGAAAGAAGGATTCTTGTAACAGAAGGATAGCATTATAAACAGCTTTGCATGATATTTAAGAAGGTTATTGTGCTATTTTATTTTAGGGACCATAATGACTATCTCGCAAGATCGAGTTAAGCCATCTCCAAGGCCTGACAGTTGGAAGCTTGAAGAGATATTTGCGACAGGCATTGTCATCGGCACATATCTTGCTTTGGTCACTGTCCTGTTTTACTGGATTGTGATTGATACAAATTTCTTCGAGGTATCAGACATATGGTAGTTCCTTTGTGCTGGTTTTAATATAGTGAGATTTTGTGGTAAATATTGGCTGTGTTTTCCCCATATTGATATTGGTGGCTATTAATCATGTCTGTGTGCAGACACACTTCCATGTGAGGTCTATCTCCAGCAACACTGAGGAAGTCTCTTCTGCCGTGTATCTACAAGTCAGCATCATCAGCCAGGCTTTAATATTTGTTACGCGTAGTCAAAGTTGGTCGTTCCTTGAGAGGCCTGGAATTCTCTTGATGTGTGCATTTGTGGTGGCTCAACTGGTAAGCTGTATCCAGGGAAAGCTCCTAAATGGGCTCTATCTTTCAATCATTCTCGCATATTCAACTTTCAGGAAATCCTGTTTGAAAATACCTAACCAGAGCCTTAATTTTTTAATTGATATTGGCCATTTGGGCCAAATTCTTATGTGTTCTTTCACAAACTTCACTTTGGAACAAAATGAGACCTGTTGGAGTTATAATACATTTCTGACTGTCGTTTCTTGATGTTTAGGTGGCCACTATAATTGCTGTCTATGCACATATTAGCTTTGCTTATATTAGAGGCATTGGATGGGGATGGGCTGGTGTCATATGGTTGTATAGTTTGGTCTTCTACGTACCACTGGATATTATCAAGTTCACAATTCGTTATGCCTTGAGTGGAGAAGCATGGAATCTCTTATTTGATAGAAAGGTTAGTGAAGTTGGGTTTTGTCATTCATCGCTTAAGGAATGTGCCTTGGCTTGAAATGTCTCTATACGCTTTTTTTCTTTCTGTTCCTTTTTTTTTTTTTTCAACAGACTGCTTTTTCTACAAAGAAAGATTATGGAAAGGAAGATAGGGAAGCTAAGTGGATACTTTCCCAGAGGAGTCTACAAGGGTTGATGGCAACAGACCAAGATTTCAATGGCAGGAGATCAACTTTGATTGCCGAACAGGCCAGACGGCGTGCAGAAATAGCTAGGTACTCTTTTAGACTTTAATCGCTTCTTGTTGAGACCTATTGCATGATTACCTTGAGCTTTGGTCAGTTTCAAGCAATATTTGTCTCCCAGTTACATGCTAAGTGTATATATCTTAGCTTGCAGCTACCGATTTATGCCTTCGGTGATATTCATGTCCAAATTTCATTCCCAAAAGCTAATATACTTTCAAGTTGAATGAACTTGCTGAATAACTTTTGAACTTTGCAGACTGGGGGGAGATTCACACCTTGAGAGGACATGTAGAATCGGTAGTCAGGCTCAAAAATCTGGACTTAAATTTAATTCAAACAGCTCATACGGTTTGAAGACATGATATAAACAATGTATCTTTCAATTTTCCTGTGAAGAAAACTTGACAGAAGTTGCTCACATAACTACTGTGGAGCATGATCTGCTAGAGGAATTGACATTTGTTATAGGAGTCGTTCAGAACGCACCTGTAACTCCTACAAGATATAATCTCCAGATGTTTTTGTCCAGAGCACATCTTAAGAAGGTATCTTCAGAGAGTAACTGATGCCATTTCCTAGTATGTATTGCGATTCTTTTGACATGCTATTTGTGTTGAGGTTTGGGAATTCTTGTATTTGTTTGCAGAGTTTTTACTGTCATATTTAAGCAGTTTACAGTAATAAAAGCTACTCGACACAGTGGAATTTTCACATTAATTGATTCAGGAATTATGAATATTGAATAGATGGTATGAAGGTGGATTCTTCGCAATATAGTAAAAAACACTCCACTTGCAGGTACTTGCTTATTATGAGCCAATAAGCTTGATGGCACTAGCTGCATTATCACAGCGACTTCATTAAGCTTCAAAGACTACATGCTATGAGAAAATGAGGGTTTCACTGGAGTTGGGCTACAGACATTCCAACGACTTTTTATTAGGGGTGAGCAAAAAAATTGATAAACTGATTAAATTGAAAAACAAAAAAAAATAACTGAAAAAACCGAACCGAAAAAAAAACTGATTTAACCGATTAACAAATCACAAAAAAATTCTGGTTAGGTTCAGTTTCGGTTTTCAAAGTCTGAAACCGATTAAACCGAACCAAACTGAACCGATTCAACCAGGCCAACACTTAAAAAAAAACAAGTATAAATTATTAGGATTTTTTTAACCCTAAACCTAAAGTAGCATTCCTAAACACAAAACCAGTCGCTGCTCTTTGCATCTCTCCCCTCCCTTTGCTCCCTTTGTTTTACCCTCTGCATCTCTCAATTCTCTCCTTCTCTAGATCTTAACCAGCAAGCCCCCCCTCATACAGACACACACACAAACACCTACTCGATAAACCTCACAGACTCCTCCTCCACTTTTTCTTCTTCTTCATCAAACTCAAACACACTAGCTATGACTCACTTTGAGCTTCTTCAGTTGCTTTTGAAGCTTTCATGCAACAACAAAAAAAACGAGGCAGTCTTCTACATGCAAAAGGTTATGCCATGATTGATGTACATATTCTTGATAAGAATTGGGTTGCTAAAAGCAAACCCCTATTTTATCTTGTACATATTCTTGATAAGGATTCAAACCCCTGTTTTGGCTTGTAGAAATTCTTGATAAGGATTGGGTTGCTAAAAGCAAACCTCTATTTTGGCTTGTACAGAAATTGCATCATTTCCTAGATTTCCAAGCTAGCGAACTGAACCGACCGGTTTGGAAGGGAAAAAACCGAACAGAACAGAAATTAATCGGTTTGAACCAGTTTTCGATTCGGTTCGGTTCAAAAACTTTTAAAAAAAATTTTTGGTTTGGTTGTTTATTTTGGTCCAAAACCGGACCGAACCGAAAATATTCAGCCCTAGTTCTTATAGAAACACAAAGTTTTAGTCAAAGGAATGACACGAAACCAATCACAGGCACAAAACCTATACAACCTAATACCCCCACAGCAAAAGGATACCTAGCAAATTGGCAAGCTACTACTTAGCAGATTTCATCCCAGTTTATCAAAAATTTCACAATTAGATCCTCTGCCTGACAGGCACTGAGGAATATAAACTGAACAGCGCAATTTTTTTCTGCAATAGAAACTCAAATATTTTGGACAGACTGAAACTGGTAAGTACTACATAATCCAAAGGGCATGAAAGAAAGGTGCTTTGACATCAAAATGGAAACCAGAACCTAAATGCGTAAGAAATAATGTAGACAACTAGACACTCTATCCATGATAAAGCAAGCATTTCATCTTGGCACCATCACCAACATTATTTGCAACAGAAGCCTATCAGAAAGAAGACATTTGAACAACTCGCTCTTTTCCCAGTCTTACCGAGTTAACATAATCTGTGGGGCAATGTGCAGCAATCCCAGGGAGAGCCAGTCCCATTATCCTGACCAACACCATGAACCAACTTTCTTTGTACTCTCGCCCGTGGGTGTAGCCGATTATGAAACTTCTTATTAACTCCCAAATAGCATTCAGATGTGCCGAAATAACATTTCTCAACCCATAGAGGTTGGGGTCTGGCTCCTCATCCACTTTCTTCAAATATGCAAATCAAAAGGAAGACACAAATCATCAGGAACCACTTGCTAAGAAAAAACAAGATTAGAAAGCCGTTTTAAGATAACAATGATCACATGTGTAGTGGAAGTGGTTTATTTTTCGTTAAAAATTTCGTAATGGATTAGAAGTACCAGCATTTCTATAGCATAACAAATAAAAAGTGCACTCCGATTCAATCAGATGACTTCTTCCTTTCTGCCATTAGAATTGTGAGAAGGAGCAGAGACAGATGCCTCAGAATTGGCAAAGGGTTGAGATGTTTCATATTCTTTAAAAGGGAACATTTCAATGAAGAAAAAGTGCAGCATTTGACGCAGATAGTAAGAAAAAGATCAATTGGAGGCAGAATGTACGTACTTGCTCAATATAGAGGCTGTTATAATAAAGGCACACTCCGAAATGTTTATACAAGAAGGTTTTGTCATCGTAAGGCAATCTAGGGACAAGATCATAGCTGTAAACCACCCTGAAGTATTTAGGAACAGGATACTCCAAATGGGCTTCCATGAACTTTGCTAGCTGCCGGTTCCCAATCCTTGGCTGCCCAAATGTGTAAACCCCAAGCAACCTTTTCATTACATCCATCTGTTGGTGCAGCACCAACACAGATGGGAACAAAATAGCAAGTGCACCACCTAAGCTATGCCCAGTGACTATAAATTTCGCATTCTTGTGCTCCACGAGTAAGCTCTTGAGCTTCTTTCTCACTGTATAGTATGCAGTCTTCTTCACCATTTCTGGCGGGAACTTCTTATGACCTACTGCAGTGGCTCTGTCAGAATCTGAAGAACGGTCCAATTCATTTTGTTCTATGTCAGAATCAGTATTTGATAAAAGTGATCCAGAACCTTCATAATCGTGATTGAAATTTGTGTTCTTCATCTGAAGGAGATATTGGAAGGTGGTAGTATCATCTCTGTTGCCCAAACCTAATGCTTCTAAGAATCCCATGTGGACTTTTCCCAGTTTTGGAATCTCATACCAAGAGTAATCAAAATCAGTATCCCAATCATAAGAGTCAAAAGGTTCCGTGCCCCGAAAGCTGATCAATATTAAGTTTGCATCCTTGGGCTTGTCACAAAGAATGAACACTTGAGTGGAAAATTCCTTTTGCAAATCTATCAAGGCATCATTAACCAAGAAAAAGAGGGAAAAGTACCAAACACTTGATCAGAAGATCAAAGTAATTATTTGCTGATAACCAAGTACAGGAATACTATTTTATAGACAATGAGAGAAAGGTTGGAAAGTTCGAAATCTTCCACTTAATACAACTCTATCCAAAATTTGTTGCATGCTTACCATTCCAGCAGTTGTAGAAGTCCACAAAATGCATCTGTTGTTTTGTCAGAAGTTCATATTATTATATTAGTTGCTATCAGAAATACATATGTTACCAGTCAATCAAAATTACATCATTCAATGAAATTAATTGAATGCAAGAAAAACAAGCAGAAAAATTGAGGGAGACGCAGAAGTTAGGGTCGCTTGCCTTCCAGTGATGAATAACAATACTTCGAACAACTTTAGCGTTCTCATAAGCTAATTTGGATGCCATGATACAGAGGTCCATATGAGCGCGGTTCCCTATTTCTTCTGTGATTGTTTTCTCTGCGGAAACCGAATGATCTATTTGTTCCAGCAAGTTTTCAGCTCTGTATAGGTCTATTCGCCCATCCAAATGCCCGATGCTACTTATAAAAGTCTCGGTGTCTCTCTGCGGTATCACCACCTTTCCTGCATTTCCATGATAATCAGAATAACCTTTTTAGTAGACCAGTAGTACTGTAACCATAACAAAGTCTACAAAAAAGTTACCAGTAAGACAATTTAAGTCAGTTCCTTAAAAGATGGTTTTTCGATACTTGCCATTATAAACTGATGTATAAACTGCCAGACATGAACCTAGGCTGTTTATCTTTCATAACCAAGCCAGAACATTGTAAGTCTTTCTGAAACCATATTATACATGTAAAGGAAATCAAGCACCAATTCTAGCTACTGTAATCAGTACAGACATATACAAGCATGTATCTTATTCAAAATAGAAACAGAAAGAAAGGGAATTAATCGAAGAGTATAGGCAGGATTGGCGATATACCTTGGAGAAAGTTGAGAAATAAGCCCATGATGCCACCATTCTGAAACAAGAGATTGAGAAAGAAATCAACCACAAAACCAGTGTACTCCAAGGGCTTGCCAAATAAGGAGATGATCTTCCGAGCAATAATAGACACCAATATAATCCACCTATGATCAGCTGCCTCCTCACCCATAATTCCCTCTTCTGAGCTCTCTAAGAATCTCACACCACTTCCTATGTCGGCCCATGCCAAGTACCTCAACAAGTCCAACATTCCTCCCTTTTCTGGCCTCACTATCAGATAGTTGGTAATGCTTTCTTCACTCTTCTCTTGATCATCGGTGTTGTTTTCAAATTTTGTAGCAGTACTAGTCGCAGCCGCCATGAATACAGTCCCTTCTATCTTTTTGGTGGACATTCAAGATTCAAGATTGAGTGTTTTGGTAGGTGTTCAAGATGGAGTACTTGGGAGAATTAAAGAAGAGAACAAAAACTCTATTAATGATGGTATGGTAAATTAAGATGGTAGAGAAGATGTTTATCACTTGAAACAAACTGACACAGTGGATATGATCTGATTAGAATCTCTCACCTTATTTATACCTTTTCACTTGATGACATTTTTGGATATAAATGAAGGCTAAGTCACGTCACGGCCCACGAGTGCAACCATGGAATGGGCACCGACGCAAAAAAAAAATAATAATAACCAAATGCCGTTGAGACCTCATGGTAACACTTGTCTTTGTGACTCGTTTCTCATTTAGCAACATGCCAATTGTGGGCCTCAACCCTTCAACTGTCCACCCATATTGAAGAATCTTTTTCTAATACAGGCTGATTATAGAATAGAAGGCAGAATGCACAGATCAGGCCAAGGGCTATTCTCAATTTCAAGAACTGAAACCATTATCATCATGATAAGATCAAGTTGCCCAGATGGATAACCATGTCAGTTTCTAATAGAAAATTTTACTTTTGATTGTTGGCAATGCAATAACTACTCTTGAGTTTTCACAGCTGAAGTTCTTTGTTACATGCATGTGATAGTTTCTCGGCGTATAATTTAATAATCTTGGCATGATACAGGATGTTTTCCATGACATTCTTATCCTATATATTTCTTGATTAAAAAAAATGGAGATATGGCGATGCAAACAGAGATTTCAACATGCAATTCTTGCTTTCTCGTTTTGGAAAGAACCACGTCAAATTACGGCTGTTAGCAATCAACTTTGTCCTTTTGGGTTAACAAACATTAGCAGGACATACAGCAGAGTTTGCTTATACGCACTCAATTTCTTTTTGCAACTCCACGCAACATTCTAGCACTTGTAAGATTCAGGCAGCAACCTGGTACAACTGTGCAAAGGAATAATCTTACGTTGGTGGTTGAAATTAAAAAGCGACAGCACTTGAAACTGAAAAGTGTGGCTACTGCTACCTCGCCTCTTTGATGATAGTAGCCAGATAGCAATATGAATACTTGTAGTTAATTGAAGGGCATTTTGACATCACTTTCGTTTTTGTTTTCAATATTTCTTGAAAAATAATAATCTGCAGGGCACGAAAATCACACTTTAGATCAGCCAAGTCAAGCAGGACCCCCCAAATCCATCGGCCTCAACCCTCAACCCTTTCATGGTGTCTTTTTTTTCAAATTGTTCAAAAAAACAATTTTACTATTTATTTTAATTGCTTTTAGCTTATATTGAATAAAAAACGTAGCTCAAAAAATAATACTTTTTGTTAAAACAATATATTAATAAGAAAAGAAAAAATTATACTATAAAGTTATTTTGTTTAAATTATTATTTTTCTTACAAAAAAAATAATTTTATTGTCATATAATTAAATAAAAAAATTTAAAGAGATCTCTACAACATGAGATTAAATATATTTATATATATTTACTTTTAATTTTTTTTATTCAGTTTTTAGTTAGTGTTAATAATATTTTTTTAATATTTATTATTGCATATATTTTTTAATTTATTTTATTAAATATACATATTAACCTCCCAACTTTCAATTAATTTTTTTTATGCTAAATGAAGCTTCACGAACAATAATGTACAAACAATTAGGCAAGTGGAAGACTGGGGAGCATTCATCCTGGGCTCGATATTTTTGGGCCTGGGTCCCTTTTGTCCAAAACATGCCCGGATTACAGCTAATATTTGTTATTTTATTTTTTTTAATTGGAAATTTGGAAGAACTCCTGATTATCTTATTGAGGGAGCAAATGCCAGTTCATCAGCGAGAGCGACTGGAAAAGGAAAGACAATGTCACCGACAGCCGACATGACTCCTGGATAACGTTAATAAGGTCAAAAACGAGTGAAATGCAGGCAGGAGTGGACAAGCTGTCCAGTTGAACGCCACAGGTTGTGGCACGCACACACGCAAGATTGACGATTTCATCGCCATCCCTTTTCTCTATGTTATCTATCACTGTTATCAGTATATTTTGTCAACCAAATCTACTTCAGTTTATTGTCTAATCATATATTTCTCTGTTGGCCGTTTATACAGACAATCATTAACATAAAAAAAAATGAACGAGAAATTACTTATTTATTGAAATAAAAATTCTTTGATTTCTTTTTCGATCAATGCTTTTATTTTTTTAATTTTAATTTTTAATATTATATTTGTTTTTTATCAAGTTATCTAACTACTTTTATGATACGGATTACTGGTTAATCCGATTGATTTATTCTTTTTAATTTTATTTTTTAATATCGAAATGATTGAGAATTAGGTTTTATAATTTGTTTTATTTGCTTTATATTAGATTATTTCGGTCTTATTACCCAGGAATAATACATAACGGGTTAACCCGGATTGACTCGAGTTTTTTTTATCTCTCTTTTTTAATTGAATGTTTTTCAATTTTATCATTCAATATTATATTGGTTAGGAATTGAGTTTCATAATATGTTTTGATTTACTTTTTATGGGGATATTTTGATCTCATAATCAGGTTCGTGAGTTTCGGTATTTTAACCTGAGTTGAATCAGGTTGTTTGTTTTTGTTTTTTTCTAAAATGTTATGTCGGTCCCATGACTCAAGACACATGTCCTTCAACATTAGATTTTTTTTATTGGGTTCCCCTCATCTCATAACCTGATTCGCAGGTTTGGCGGTTTAACCCAGTTTACTCAATTTTTTTTTTTAATTGACTTTTTCCCCAAATTAAAATTGTGTTTGATTGGGAATTGGATTTTATAATTTATTTTGATTTGCTTTTTATTAGATTATGTTGGCTTTATGACTCATGAATAATACTTAACAAGTTAAACCGGGTTGACTATACTCATTTTTTGTGTCATTTTTAATTTAATTTTTTTATGAATTTCATCATTCAACATTGAATCTGACAAGGTCGATTGAAAATTAAATTTTATAATTTTTTATTTGCTTTTTATGGGGTTATCTCAGTCCCATTAACTAGAGTAGCGAGTTTGACAAGTTAACTTGGATTAAATCAAGTCTTTTTTTTATAATTTTCTTTATGTGGAGTTAGAACCTGGACCATGGGGTTGACGGAGTGACTCATGTCGTTTTCATGCTTTTTTTTTTAATCTTACTATTCAGTATTTTGCTGATTGAAAATTGAATTTTGTTACTTGTTTCGATTTGTTTTTTTTTGAAGTTATTTCGATCTTGTGAATCAGATTTGCGGATTTGACATGTTAAATCAGATCGTCTTTTTAGGTCCTCTTTTAATTGATTTTTTTTTTTAATTTTATCTTTCAATATTGAGTTGATTGTGAATTAAACTTCATAATTTGTTTTTATTTGCTTTTCATATGGTTATTATAGTCTTATAACTCAGGTTATGGATTTGACATGTTAACTCATGTCGACACAAGTCAATCCAATATATTTTTATCTTAATATTAAAAAAAAAAATATTATCTTGAATTCTTTTCTAAGCCAAACCAAACAATGTTTTTATGAGTCATCCGAGTTGTTTTTGAACCTACAAAATCAATCAAGTTAAATCTTATAAGGTTTTAAATTTTTTTTACTAAAAAAATATTAGTAATATTTAAATATTTTTTATATTAAAAAAAATTAACCCTATCCTTTTATGTAAATGTTATAGTTTTATGTAATATATAGTGGTGTCCATGTCATCCAAAAGTCGTAAGAGGCCCTTGCCACATCTCTAGCTTCTGCCCTCTTATATTATACTTTTATAACGCTTGTCACCATGCCCTTCAATTCAATTCATTTCCTTGGTCTGTATTAGTTTTTTTGTTTTTTAGTTTTTCTACGAACTTCGATTTTTGTCTTGTCTGCTGATTAAAAAACAATGATATTAAGATGTTTTCTATAATGGATTGTGTGGAAGTAAACCGACGGTGGTCGTCGTCATTAGATTTGAATATGTGCGCTTCTTCGAGCATCCATTACCATGACGGGTCAATAAGACCAAGTTCGCCGCCAAGGATATCGTGCATTCCTGCCGGATGCCAGGCCCTTCATGGAAACCTAATACGACCAAGTTACTGTATTGTTATTTTAATTCTTTCAATTAGCTGGGATAGATGTTTTAAAAGTGTTTTTAAAAGAATTTAAGTTTTTTTCTTTGTTTCAATATTTTTTTTTTTATTTTTAGATATTTTAACATGATATGAAAATTAAATTTTAAAAAATAAAAAATATTATTTTAATATATTTTAAAATAAAAAATATTTTAAAATACAACCAAAACAACAACTTTCACAAACTTTTATACTTTATAAAAGTAATTTTCATGTATATATGTTTTTTACCCAAAAGTCTTAGAGCTTGTCTCGATGAAATTAAGCAATATTATGAAAATGCACTCGTGGATTAAATTAGACTTTTCATCATCGGTACAGCTATTTGTTGTATTTTAGAAATGAACCATCTGAAAATAGATCGGTATGAGTTATGATCCATGTGAATGTGTACTGCGCACTGATAAATTCAGTAAATTACAGTTTTGCACATCTTTCTTGGTTAAATGAATTAATTAATTTCTCATCTTTCTCCATGTGATTTCCCAGGCTTGTTTAAAGAATTAGGCATTTATAAGATTTTAAATGCGATTTTTTTAAAAAAATTTATTTTTGGCATTGATTTATCAAAACAATAAAAAAATATAAAAAACTAATTTAGTGTAATTTTTTAAAAAAAATTGCTGAAGGCTTTTTGACTTAAAAAACAAACATATTCTTAGAGGTTGTTTGGAATTGCGTGGTGTTTTTAAAAAAATTCAAAAATTATCTTTGCTTAAAATTATGTTTTTTTGATCGTTTTGATGTGCTGGTATCAAAAATATTTTTTTAAAAATAAAAATATTATTTTGATACATTTTCAAACGAATAACACTTTAAAAAATAACTGCTACCACACTCCCAAACACCCTAGATTCAAAGAGCAAAAAGGTACTTCGGTGTCATTTGGAATTGCGTTCTAAAAAGCGTTTGAAGAAATTTATTTTTTTTGCTTAAAAAAATATTTATTTTATGTTTTCAAATCGTTTTGATATGTTGATATCATAAATGATGTTTTAAAAAAATTATTTTGATGCATTTTCAAACGAAAAAAGACTTTGAAAAGCAACCGTTACCACACTTCTAAACATCCCCCTTGATCAGATTTAGAGAGCAATGATAGTTCAGCATTGCTTGAAATTACATTCCAAACAGCGTTTCATGAAAATTTATTTATTTATCTTGTTTAAAATTATTTTTTATATTTAAAATTATTTTAATATACTAATATTAATAAATATTTTTTAAAAAATATTATTGTAGTATAATTTTAAATTTTAGAAAAACTACTATCACACCTCCAAAACCTCTGTCAAGTCCAGTGATGATGATGGGAACCTTACGCAAACAAAAAAAATGAACAGAAGCAGGAAAATGATCTTTTACCCACTTCTACTAATCAAAGTGGCCGTTTATTCTGACTCAAAACCCCTTAGACATCCACCAAATATTCTGCGACTGACATGCCATGTACCAGACTCAATCCCTGACATTTGACCATGCCATACAACCTTAACCTTAAATCTAAAACATGTTTTTGCTTTGGTTTGATAGGAGTTATTTATGCACTCCCAAATGCACTGATAAATTCAGTAAATTATAGTTTTGCACATCTTTCTTGGTTCAATGAATTAATTAATTTCCCATCTTTCTCCATGTGATATCCCAGGCTTGTTTATAGAAAGAATTAGGCATTGTTTGAGATGGTAGAAGTGCTTATTTTATAAAGTATTTTTTGTTTGAAAATATATTAAAATAATATTATTTTTAAAATTTATTTTTGGCATTGACATGTTAAAATGATCCAAAAACATAAAAAATAATTTGAAGCAATTTTTTTTTAATTTTCAGAAATGTTTTTTGACCGCAAAACAACACTAAGAGCCCGTTTGGAATTACGTTCCAAACAACGTTTCTAAAAAAAATTGAAAAATTGTTTTTGCTTAAAATTATTTTTTTAAGTTTTTGATCGTTTTGATGTGATAATATTAAAATAATTTTTTTAAAATAAAAAATATTATTTTGATGCATTTTCGAGCGAAAAGCACTTTGAAAAGCAACTGTTTTAAAAAAATTATTTAAAACAACACATTCTTAGGGCCGTTTGGAATTGCGTTCCAAACAGCGTTTCTAAAAAAATTAAAAAATTGTATTTTCTTAAAATTATTTTTTTAAATTTTTTTGATCGTTTTGATGTGCTGATATTAAAAATAATTTTTTTAAAATAAAAAATATTATTTTGATGTATTTTCGAGCGAAAAATACTTTGAAAAACAACTGCTATCACACTCTCAAACACCCCCTAATCATATTCAAAGAGAAAAGGCACTTCGATGCCGTTTGGAATTGCGTTTCAAATAGCGTTTGAACTTTGAAGAAATTTAATTTTTTTTGCTTAAACATATTTTTTTTATGTTTTTTGATCGTTTTGATATACTGATATCAAAAATAATTTAAAATAATAATAAAAAATATAATTTTGATACATTTCCAAGCAAAAATCATTTTGGAAAATCAACCGTTACTATACTCTCAAACACCTTTCTTAAATCAGATTTAGAGAGCAATAATACTTCGGTGTCGTTTGGAATTGTGTTTCAAACAATATTTTATGAAAATTTATTTATCTATCTTGCTTAGAATTTTTTTTAATGTTTTTAAATTATTTTAATATGTTAATATCAAAAATAATTTTTTTAAAATATAAAAAAATATATATATTAATATATTTTCAAATAAAACTCACCTAGCAAAAACAACTGTTATAATAATTCCAAACAACTCCGCCAAGTCCAGTGAGATAATGATGGGAACCTTACGCAGAAGCAGGAAAATGATATTGTACCCACTTCTACTAATCAAAGTACTCGTTAATTCCGACTCAGAACCCTTAGCCACCCACCAAATATTCTGCGAATGACAGCCCATGTACCAGACTCAGACTCTCTTTGGTAACGAGGTTGTGTCTATCTTTTATTTAAAACACAAATCCAACTCGTTTGGTAAATAAAAAAACATATTTTATTGTATATGGATCCCACATTTTTTTCGCATCCGAGATGCAGGAAAAAAAAAAAAGAAACATTTTGCTGCTTTGTGCACACTGTTCAAGCTAATTTTAATTAGCATGAACATTGTAGCATACATTGTTCAGTGAACAGTACAAGAGATTTGCACTGTTCACTTGAAAAATAACGAGCAGTGCAATTCTGTTGCACTATTCAAGAGTGAATTGCACTGTTCACGTGAACAGTGCAATTCACTTGCATTGTTCACACAATTTTTTTTTTAGAGTGTTAATTTTTTTAATATTTTTTTTTAAAAAAACTAGTTTAGAGTGAATTAAATTCATTCGCACTGTGATGTGAACAATATTTTTTTTTCCCCTAAAAACTAGTATATAGTGAATTAAATTCACTCACACTATAATATCAATTTTATACCTGATAATATTTTATCTAATTTTATTACACACTCAAAATATTATGAAAACTGTAATTTTTATCGGATGAATTTTGTACGTATTAGATTATAAATAGTTTAATGAAATAATAAAAAATATTTTATATAAAGTATTATTTATTTCATGATGTAATAGGAGTAATTAATTCTACAATATTTAAATTTAAAACCATCAATATTAATATATACTTTTAAAAATTATTTTATAACCTTAATTTCAAAAGCATTCTTAACCAAACACATTAAACTACTTTTTCTTCAACCTCAATTTCAACCACAGTTTTAACCAAATACCTATTTTTTCAAACCAACCTCAACTAAAAGTACTTTTTATAAAACAATTTTTTTCAAACCACAACCACAACCACAACAGCTACCGCAATACCAAACACACTCTCAATCCCTGACATTAGACCATCCCATACCGTCTACAGTTATGTTTTTATATTTTAAAAATATTTTTTTTAATTTTTTAAATTAATATATTTTTTAGTATTTTCAGATTATTTTGATGTATTAATATTAAGAACAATTTTTTAAAAATAAAAATTATTATTTTAATATATTTCTAAATAAAAATTATTTTAAAAAATAATTATAATTATACTTTCAAACACCGTCGTCACCTTAAATCTAAACATGCTTTTGCTCTGGTTGGACAGGGGTTATTTATGCACTACCAAATGTTATACTAATTCTTTGCAACTAAACCTAACCTTTAGATCTCTACAATTACAAGCTCATGCTTGTGAAGAAAGAGAGGGAGGGGGAGAGGGTCAAAATATACATAAAATAACACAAGAGAGCCCACGTTTACAAGCATCTCATGATTCTCCCATTCAAGCATGGTGAAAATTGACTTTCCAATAACCACCCCCAGAATTTCTAAAATCTGAAGATGGTTTTTTTTTATTGGATAATAAGGATATTTTCTGGTTATGTTTTTGTTTAATATAATATCGTAGTTTTAAATAATGAAACTATTGACAATATTTAACTATTGATCTATAGTTTATTTAATACTTGATATATTCATCAATCTGATTATTAATATAGTTACAAACTTGTATAAATATCATATAAACTCAACAATACGTGTTTTGACCTTCGATACCATAAAAAGATACGACATGAGATGGCTAAATTCATCAAAGTGTAGATAATCATACCAAATGCTAGACATGCTAATATGGTAATTTCAATATCAAGAGCATCATTAAGATGCTTTATTTAATGTCGTGGTCCAATTATGATTTTGAAAATTCTTAAATTTTTAATTTAGCTTTGAATTTATGTTTTTAAATTTTATTAATGTACTAATATTAAAAATAAATTCAAAAAATAAAAAAATAATATATATTCAAGCAAAAATCACTTTAAAAAACAACCCTCGTCTCTTACATTGTTATTTTAAGACATAACGATAAAATAACAATAAAATGGGAGTTATATAACTATAGTATTATTACAAGACACAAGTAGAGTTTCATGGTGGTAAATTTAATGTTGAGTTAATTGATATAATAAGTATAAATATGCGGATATAGTAGTCAATAGATAGATTAGCATTACTCATATAGTTAATTAACACTCAAGTTACATTATGTCAAAAATAAATAAAAATTATCCGCCATCGTATCAATAATAGAAAAAGGAATCACATGAAACCACCAAATGCTTCCAATCCTCGTGAAAGCAACAGCCCATTACTAGTTGAATCACTCTTCTTTTTTTTTTTAGGAAATAAAAAGCCAAGCAAAGCATGTAATTGGATACACCTACCGAAGCAGCACAAGTGAAAAAAAAAGAAAAAAGAAAAAAAGGCAAAGGAGAATGTGATGGTCTAAAAATAAAATATAGGGGGGGGAGAGAGAGAGGGAGCGCATTCTGTGGCCTTGGATTCTTCTGGCAAATCGTGCCTGCCTGGGGGTGGCTAAATATTTAGAATAAATTCATCCCATAAAAATTGTATTCTTTTTAACAAGGGAAGTAGATTAACTCTGAAAAGGAGCCATTCAGACAAGAGGTGGTCTTTTTTATTTTTTGGTTGTGGGTTAGACAGACAGACCTGAGGTTCTTTGAGATGAGATGATGGAGAATTGGAGAAGAGTTGAGCTGGTGTTAACACTCTTAGTCTGCGTTCTGGGATGTGTCCATGGTGCAACAGATCCAAATGATGGTTAGTTATCTCACTCAACTCTTTCATTCACTACTTTATTATTATTATTTTCTTCTTAAACCTTTTTTATGCTTTTCTTTTCTGATTCTTACACAGATAGATAGATTTCCATGTGCTGATTTCTTTTGCCACATCTGCATTTCTTGGTCCTTTATTTTTATTTTTTTTTGCTTTTTGTGTCGCTTTTTCATTACTGTTTGGTTTTGCTGCTGCTGCTGCTTATGATATTAAACCACAAGAAGATACTGCCTTGGATGCATTTCCAGATTTTGCTTTTCTTCTTGTTTATTTTTGAAACTACAGTGTGTTTACGCTGATTTAAGAAGCAGATTGGTGCAAAACTGTGGAGATCAGTTCTGGGTTGAGAAAAGTTTGGTTCTTTTTTTCTGGGAAAATAGAATCTCCAGCTAAGGACAGTGATATTAAATATCAATGTCAATTTCTTGTCTGGAATTACTGGTGTCAGCTTTGCTTTCAATGTCAATCACTAATGAAACCTAAGATTTTATGCCTGTCTGTGAGGTCCAGTGGCATGTGATGCTGTTGTCTCAGGTATTAATTTACCTTGTATTATCTCAAAGGTGATTGCTTGGTCAATAAAAAGAATATTATCAAGAAATAAAAAGCATCTTGGAAAAAATTATCATTTTGCTTATAGAATTTTTGCTTCCAAGTCTTTGTTTATACCAGTTGTTCATCCCCCCTTGCATTAGTTTGTGACTTCCCGGATTACTGCAGTATTTGTAGAATGAAGGGGCGATCATTTTATGGATATCAAAAATAAGGTAGTGATCCCAACAGAATGTCGATTAGGCATTTCTGTAAATGATTGTTGAGTATCAAGATTGATTCCATTTTAAGCATTGGGGAATTTATAGAAGCCATACTTCATTTCAAGTGCGAAGAGAGTCAGTGCTCAGTAGGCAGAATGCTTGATGCTTTGAAGTTTGAACAGTCTGAAGAGTAAAATCCTTGTTCTATATGACATTTAGTCCAAGGTCTTTCCAGAAACACTCACTAGGAACCGGCAATTTCATCAACTTTGTGAAGTACACAGACTCCTATAGGGTTAAGAGTTGATCCTCTCTGACATTGATGAGCCTTGACCTCCAAATGTGTCTTGACAGTCAAAAAGGTTCCATAGCGTAACTAAATCATTCCCTCTCTGTTTCTTACTCCCCTGTTCTCTTTTAATATTGGGTTTTGAATTGAGGGAGTTATAAATTACTTTTGTACAAGGCTGGGTCTTTTTCTTAAACAGTTCCTTAAGAAGTACTGAGTTCTCTTCTTGAACTGAGCACCCATGGAAGATGGATGCATGTAAATAGGAAATGTGATTCTTTCATTTTCCCACCTTCCTTTTCACCACTCAATTCCCATTGGTTTGCGAGAAAGCCAGCCATTCCATTTAATAGCCAAAGATGAGCACATGGTCAACATCTAGAATTAACCAAGAAGTCAATGCTCTGAGAAAAGTTTTTTTTACATTTTGCTTCCACTTGCTTTTCAAGAAAAGATAAAACATCAATAGCCAAGTGCTCAGACAACGGCTAAAGATCACATATTGAACTCCAATTCTACATGTTATACTAGCAGACTCTGAAATGCTAGTGATATGTTCACTTGCCTGTGATTTGAAATTCAGAAATATCTTTTGGAAAATTTTTAGTTGGCAACATATATGGTTGATGATCCTCTCTATACTGAGCATCTATCCTAATTTTTTGCTTGTTTGTCTTGCAGCTTCTGCTCTACGGGTCATGTTCAGCAGTATGAATTCACCGGGGCAGCTAACACAATGGAGTGCAAATGGTGATGATCCATGTGGGCAAAACTGGAAAGGCATTGCTTGTTCAGGCTCACGAGTTACAGAAATGTAATCTTCTGTGGAGAATCTGTTTTTTCTGACATTGTATCCATTAGAATGCTATTGGCACTGATTCTTTTACCCGTACTGTGTTTTTTTCCCCAGTAAATTGCCTGGTCTTGGACTTTCTGGGTCACTAGGGTACCAGCTTGACAGTTTGACAGCAGTAACGAACCTGTGAGATTACTTATCCAGTATATTGTGTTGGTCTCATTTCTATAGATTTTCTAAGTTTTGACACGGTGATACCTTGTGTTCTCCAGAGACTTGAGTAATAATAATCTTGCAGGCACTTTACCTTATCAACTTCCTCCAAACTTGCAGCGATTGTGAGCTTCAAATTTTATTTCTTTCTTATTTAAGTTATTCCTGCCTTTTCTGATTTTGTGATGATTTACACTTGATGCTCTCTTGTACGCAGAAATCTTGCTAATAATAAACTTAGTGGAGGAATCCCTTATTCCATTTCTCTAATGCGTTCTCTTACATACTTGTAAGTAATTTCAAGTTAATAATTCTTGGTTTCAACCTATCCAAGGTACAAAGCTAATGCCTTTTCTTGTCTCTTTGAGTGTAGAAACCTTGGTCACAATCAGCTTCAGAATCAGTTGGGAGACATGTTTGGACAACTAACTTCTCTCTCCACATTGTGAGATCTTCTCACACATTCTTATTAAATAACAATAAAATAATAATTTTACTTGGCTGCTTATATTAAGTCTTATTGAAGGGTATTGTGAGATTTCTCTGTTACTTTGACAGATTGCTAATAGTATCAATAATTCTTTGGTTACTTTACTTATTTCTTGACCTGTTAAAGAAATTTGGGTTGACACTTTAGCACTTTACAGTTAACAATGCAAAAAGAAAAACTTGTGCAGGTGCATATTATATTTCTGCTAAAGTGGACGTTATCAATATCAATTACTGTTTCTTGTATTATACTCTATAATGTCTGCTGCTGAATATTTAAAGTGCCATTTTTTTCCTCAACAAGTAGATCAAATTGAAGTTCATTCAGTAAATTATGTTAAATACATCTATCTAGTTTTATGGAAGAAAAAGGCAATAAATGTTGATAATTTCTCTATGCCACTACAGGGATGTATCATTCAACCAACTAACAGGTGACCTACCTGAGAGTTTTAGCTCACTTTCAAGTATGAAATCAATGTAAGTTTCAAAATGGCCTTCTCTGGTAGTAGAGCTTAGCATATTGTCTTGGCCACCTTTTCCTTAATTAGTCCTTTGGCAGGTATTTGCAAAGCAATCAATTTACTGGAGCTATTGATGTCCTCGCCAATCTTCCTCTTGAAAATCTGTGGGTACCAGTGTATCTGTTAAATTCACCAGGAACATTGTCCTCTCTCTGTTTGCAATTGAGAAATCAGGCCTTTTATTATATCTGCATTTATGTTTTCAGGAATGTTGCAAATAATCGTTTTACAGGTTGGATCCCTAGCCAGCTCAACAGCGTTAATCTACAGTAAGCATTTGCATTGATGAAATTTTCATTGTTATCCCTATTGTTTCACAAGAGAGAAGTTTGTGAAAATTATAAGTTGAATATCTTAACAGGAAGGATGGTAACAATTGGAACTCAGGACCTGCACCCCCTCCTCCACCTGGTACACCTCCAGCCCACAAAGGCCCAAATCAGAAATCTGGTGGCAATGACAGCTCATCAGGCAGTGGTGCTGGTGGTGGCAGCAAGAAATCAGGAATAGGTGCTGGTGGCATAGCTGGAATAATCATATCCATATTTCTTGTTGGGGGGATAGTAGCTTTCTTTTTAGTGAAGAGAAGATCCAGGAGGTCCTCGGATATAGAAAAGCTTGACAATCAACCACTTGCCCCTCTTTCTTCTACTAATGATGTACCAGGTGGAACCTTTTTTACTTGTGCCTTTCACTTTGTTGAGCATCATGGATGAATCATCTGTATCGTTTGCATCATTTTTCCTTTTTGCACTGCTGCATTAGATTGCTTAATGGGCTTTGTTGTTTGTTACTTTCTAGACTGGAAGTAAGGAGGATGGCTTTGCTATTTATCCACAAACAACTATGATTTATCAGTATGCTTTGCAATCTATTTACTTTCATTGCTGATAATTTGACAGAATTATAACTCAAAATTTGAAACATAAGGGACCAAGGGATATATTTTAAATGTCTAGGGATGAATATCTTAAATGCATAGATAAAATACTTTCAAATTTAGAGTCCCTATACTAAGTGAATCTGATTTGGGGCGTGGACACTACCCTGTGATTAGCTCCAAATAAACTTTGTTGACTTGAAAACATCAAGTCCCATAAATTAATAAGCAGTACCATGTAGAACTTTACTACTTCAGTGTAGCTTGAGGTCCATGTCATTAGCTTGTTGATTTCAGAAATCATCATGCTGAGCATTTTTCTTCATCTTTCCCTTCCTTTCTCTTGGTTTGACTTTTCTCTTGTGATCTTATCTTTGAAATTGTACTGCAGAAATGAAATCTATGCAAACTTCCTCTGCAGTCAACACCAAGATATTTGACACCTCAGCCTCAATAAATCTTAGACCTCCACCTATTGATCGTCACAAGTCATTTGATGAGGAGGAATTTTCGCCAAAGCCTGTTGTTGTCAAGAAACCTGTTACCACTCCTATAAATGTGACATTGTACTCTGTCGCAGACCTGCAGATGGCTACTGGCAGCTTCAGTGTCGACCATCTTCTTGGTGAGGGGTTATTTGGACGTGTTTATCGAGCTGAGTTTGATGATGGGAAGGTATACTTTTCACACTTTGACTATTTCAGTTAAAAGGATAAAAAACTAGTCTTCTTGAACATGTCTTGCCCCTTTCATACTTTATACTATACTTTCCATTCTCTATGATGAATAACATACCCACTGATAATTAAGGTAGCTGTGGAAAGTTGTGTAAGAATGTGTATAGAGTGATGGCAAGTGTTCACATAGGAAGAAATTGTGCATATGTTTCCTTCAGAAAGTTTCTTTTCTTTCACACACGTGCTCTCTGTCTATCTTATTAAGTTGTAACATCTACTTCGACAACACTGTAGGTTGTTGCTGTGAAGAAACTAGATTCAGCCACTCTGCCCAGTGATATGTCTGATGATTTTACAGAGATAGTTGCAAGCATTTCCCTGTTGCATCATCCAAACGTGACAGAACTAGTGGGTTATTGCTCAGAGCATGGACAGCATCTGCTGGTTTATGAGTTTCATAAAAATGGCTCATTGCATGACTTCCTGCATCTATCAGATGAATACAGCAAACCTTTGATATGGAACTCCCGTGTCAAGATAGCTCTGGGGACCGCTAGGGCATTAGAGTAAGTTCGTAGCATATATATGCTCAGAAAAAGAATTCCATGATTCCAATTGTTTCTAACTAACATCAAGTTGCGCCAAGAAGATCAGAACACCTGGTTTCTCTTCCCCAATATTTATCATTAGCTCCATGGTTCAATTATTGGTGTACACAAGGATTCGATCAATGCCACATGAATGATTCAACAAAAAAGATACTTAACTTTTTAGCTCCATGGTATTAATTTTATTAATAGAAATCATATAAAAGCATCAAGAGGAAAACCTCGTGAACTTGTTACCGTTAAATTTTCTAAGCATCTAGAACCTTACCACACACAGGAGTTGCTTTGGCTTGTTCATTTCCACTCCATGTGAATTTTTCTAAGATGCAGGGCATCATCCTGATTTTTGTTAAAGAATTTTGATATTGGAATTTAGAACTTCACCAAATGATAGGGAAAGAGTCCAAACCTTTGCAACTGAGATCTTCATAAATCATGGTTGTTACTTACCTGTGATATTAATGATGAATGGTTCCTAATACTCAAGGGGTTTTTTCTTTCAGGTACCTGCATGAAGTTTGTTCACCATCTATTGTTCATAAAAATATCAAGTCCGCGAATATACTATTGGACACAGAGCTCAATCCACATCTCTCAGACTCTGGCCTGGCAAGCTGTCTCCCTCATGCAGACCAGGTTGGTCATGAGCCTCCTTAAAATTTCTTGATAGTCCGTTGCATCATATTCCTTTGATGTGGATTGCAAAGAATTAGGTTGTCATTGAGCTTTTTATCATTGTCTTCCTTAGCTTTTAATGTTTTCCTTTTGCATAATTTGCATGCAAGTTGGGTTTTTATTTTCTGTATTTTTATATGAAGCCATCTGCAAGTTATGACTGGATAGGTATTAATACTTCTAACTTATGCTTGTCTCTCTTCTTCTGATTTTTAATTGGCCATGATGTGGTAGTAGCATATTTTGAGATGGTGCAACATCTAGGATATTTGGGTTCCTTGTAGGATCTACTCTGTAAGAACTTCCATGCAAAATACTAGTGATTTCATTGTTGCAAGTTAGCTTATTTCACTTTTTGTGAGGAATCATTTATTTCGTGTCCTTTCTAATATATGATTTATATTATTCTCTAACTAACACATCTCTTTAAGTAGAAACTCTTTGAGCTTGAAACTTGCACAAACTTGGTGCTTAATTTTTATTAATTAGAATGAGATTGTGAGATTTGAACTCATGACCGTTTGGTTATCGAGGCTCTAATATCATGTTAAAAAACTATCTCAACTCGAAAGTTTAAACTATTAGGTGAAGTCGCGATAATAGTTTTATATTGCTCTTGATTTTGAGATGGTTATTTGATATGATATTAGAGTCTTGATGACCAAACAGTCACGGGTTCGAATCTTACAATCTTCATTCTAATTAATAAAATTAAGCACAAAGTAGTTTGAGTCTATGTAAGTTTCAAATCCAAAGGGTTTTCACTTGAGGGATGAGTTAAAAAGTAATATAAAACTATTCTCGGGACCTCACCTAATAGATTAAGCTTTTGGGTTGAGATGAATTTTTTGACATGGACAACCTCTTAATTGGTGATGAAAAGCTTCTTTTACTTTAGTTGAAATTTTTATCTGTTTCATTTGCAGCACTGCATTAGTTTAGAGGCTAAGACTAATCTCTAACCATGCATGGCTATTTGCTTAAAAGATTTTCTAAGTCCATTTTATTTTTCACCACACATGCAGGTACTGAACCAGAATGCAGGTTCTGGATACGGTGCACCTGAGGTAGCTATGTCTGGTCATTATACTCTAAAGAGTGATGTTTACAGTTTTGGTGCAGTCATGTTGGAGCTTCTTACTGGACGTAAACCATTTGACAGGTGAAGTGCTAACATAAACAATGTGATGACTCTCTCATTGCCTTAATCATGTTGATTTTCTCATTATTAACATAATTTTAACTGAAGATGGGATAAAAATGAGCTGGCTATTAATCATCTCATTGCAATGTGAATTGTTAACAGCTCAAGGCCTAGATCTGAGCAATCATTGGTTCGCTGGGCAACTCCTCAGCTCCATGACATCGATGCTTTATCCAAAATGGTTGACCCAGAACTCAAAGGGCTCTACCCTGTCAAATCTCTCTCCCGGTTTGCTGATGTCATTGCTCTTTGTGTCCAGGTAATGTATAACTTGAAAGAGGGAACTTAGGTGGGGTTGGGTTGAGGGAAGGGGGTTTGAAGTGTGGTAGCTTGGTATTGCAGTTTATAAACTGAAACATAGAGATTGGGAGTTAAAATTAGCAGCTCGGCAAGTTTTGGGCATTTTGTAGTTCTAGAAGGGAAAGGGTGGGTGTGCTAAGTCTTGTATGTGTTGTTGTTCTAATGCTTATGATTGTTTTGTGGCAGCCTGAGCCAGAGTTTCGACCTCCTATGTCAGAAGTGGTTCAAGCATTGGTTCGTTTAGTGCAGAGAGCTAACATGAGCAAGAGAACAATTGGAAACGAACAAGGTGAAACACCAAGAGCTGTCAATCCAGACACGCAAGACTATATGTCTTGAACATCGTTGCAAAATCATTCATTTCTTGCATTGTTGTCGCTGATTGATAGCCGTCCCCACATTTCCTCTCAGTTCATCTTGTTTATTTAACTTCCAAGTTTTTTCAACATAAATGTGTGTAGTAGTTGAATGTTGGCATAAACACATACGAGAATTAAAAGCCTGGTACGGTATGTTAAAAATGACATGGTTTATCCTAGTGTTTGTTTTCTGGGGTTCTCTCTGTAATGGCTTCATGACAGTTGATGGCATTCTGTACATGGTTATACTCCTCTCTCTTCCTAGTTAAAAATGGTGACCATACCTTTTCATGATTTTCAGATGTTTGATCATTGATGCCCCTTGTAGAATATTCATGAGGTTTCACTGCTGGTCCATTCAAGCAACTAGTTTGAGAGGGAACATGATCTGTTAATCCTTTTATTCTGGCAATCCTCGAAAAGAACAGGAATGGAACTCCATGTGATATCAATGAATACCATCTTTAAATATAAAGGCAAAACAATAGTAGGAGGTAAGATTTGGTCATGGTGGAAAACTCAAATATTCATCTCATCAGGCTGCTGTTTTGATTAATACGTCTCTGCTCAAGTTTCCTCAGTTCTGTGCTCCGTACTTTGGTGGTTGAGAAGGCTCAACCCTTGCAGCTCAAATGCTTTTCTTTGAACCAGCTATTGCAAAACATGATGCGAATTTATATCCTTTTAAAATTTTAAAAATATTTAAAATTTTATTTTTTATTTTAAATTAATATTTTTAATATTTTTAGATCATTTTAATTTACTAATATTAAAAATAATTTTTAAAAAATAAAAAAAATTATTTTAATATATTTTTAATAAAAAATACTTTAAAAAATAACCTAATGAAATCCTGAAAACGAAGATACAGAACACCTGCTGTTGCTGTTGGGGCAGGAAACTTAAAAATAACATTGTGATCCATTACAAAAGTTGAAAAAACCAAAAAGCACAAAAAGGTCCACGGCCATTGAAACCTAAGTAGAGGAAGTTAAAATAATACGAATTTGATGTCAACAAAACAGCAGTGTTGCATCACTTAACCATCAAACTTCTCTATCCAACATGCATAATCACCCGCTCAATTGTAGACTAGATATTTCGGTGTCGCACTTAACTTTTGGTATCCCTTAATTACTTTATTCACGCTACATCAAGGAAGTCCTTCTCTGTTACTGTCTTCTGCCGGGCTCGTATAGCAAACATTCCAGCTTCAGCCATCAAATTTCTCTATCCAACATGCAAAATCACCCACTCAATTGTAGACCATATATTTCGGTGTTGCGCTGAACTTTTGGTATCCCTTAATTACTTTGTTCACTGCATCAAGGAAGTCCTTCTCTGTTACTGTCTTCCGCCGGGCTCGAATAGCAAACATTCCAGCTTCAGTACACACACTTCTAATGTCCGCTCCTGAAGAAACCCACATTGTTAATCAATAATTCAAAACACACCAAGTTAACTAAAGATCAGTCCATTGACAATGAAATGGGGAATGGGGGCATCTGATGTCAAAGGAAGAACCAACCGGACGTTCTTTTCTTTCTTTCTTTTTTATTCTTATCTAAAAGCCTCTTGAAATATCACTAATCTACTGTAGGATAAATGATATTAGAATTTTGTTCTTTCTTCTTTTTTTAACAAATAGGGGAAGTCCAAATACAATTTGGGTCTTGAAAAGATTACCATATATAACACAAGATTTCTTAACACAGGATTTCTTCACCGATTCTTTCTAACCAAGCCTCTCAGCCTGTCATTATACCTCAAGAACTAGAAAGAATTACATCCCCATTCCACCTAAAATTCTCAGAATTTGTTGATGGTTAGAATAGATTTGCAGACCTATTTCTTCTATGGCATATCACTCACACAAACACACGCATGAGCCCCGGGTGGTGTATTACAAAAGATAGCACCATGAATGAAGCCTAAGATTTTTAACCAAATCTCCAACCTCTTATCACCTTAATGAGCCCCCGGTGGTGATTTCATATTATCAGAGAGAATTTTTCTGTATTAAGAATCTAAATACAGTGAACCATAACATAAAGGCAGAATTTACCTGTTGAATTCGGGCAGAGCCGAGCCAAAAGCTCAAAACGGACATCCCTTTCACAGTTCATTGTTCGGGTGTGGATCTTAAATATCTGTGCTCTACTCTCCAAATCTGGAAGGCCAAACTCAACCTTACGGTCTAATCTTCCAGGGCGTAACAGTGCTGGGTCTAGAGTGTCAGGCCTGAAATACAGAATGAACATATCTTATGCTTAAGAGTTGAAGATGCACTGCAAGTTCACAGCAACGATATGAAACCAAGAAATTGCTCAACGGAGCAGCAATTGAAGCATTTAGAAAATAAAAATTCATTTTCAAACACATGCAGACACATCCCACGACTTTCAACTTTCTGAATTTGACAGCTAAATTCTAGCAGAATGTGCATGCCAAGATGTTCAAAGCAAAGGAAAGCAAGCAATTGGTTGCAAACATGCAGGCAGCTAAGAAATGACTGGTTCTACGTGAGAACAACGGGCAAAATTAAGAAGCAGCACTGAACGCAGTTACACCTTACAAAAGGAAATGGAAAGGAGCAAATGTGCCACAAAGATTTCATAAAAACAGCAGCCATATAGTAAGCAAATCTAACCTGTTTGTTGCCATAAGAACTTTGATGTTTCCACGGGCATCAAACCCATCAAGTTGATTGACGATTTCAAGCATTGTACGCTGGACTTCATTGTCTCCACCTACACCATCATCAAATCGTGCACCCCCTATGGCATCAATTTCATCAAAAAACACAATGCAAGCCTTCTTTGAACGGGCCATCTGCAATAGTGAACATTTTATTTTTAACATAGGAAGGCATTGTAACAATAAGGGGAATAAACACCAAAATGCAGCAATTCTTAACCTGAAAAAGTTCACGGACCATCCGGGCTCCCTCACCAACATATTTTTGAACGAGTTCACTTCCAATAACCCGAATGAAACAAGCATCAGTTCTATTAGCCACAGCTCTGGCTAAAAGTGTTTTACCAGTTCCAGGAGGACCATAGCAGAGAACACCCTTAGGAGGATCAATTCCAAGCTTCACAAATTTCTCAGGGTGTAGCATGGGCAGCTCAACAACCTACAAATTCATTGGTATGAGTACGGCATTTAAAAGGAAAACGATGAATTGCTAAGTAAATTAATCAATAACAAAAGAGAAATAAAGAAAGATTTACATACCTCTCGCATCTTTTCTATCTGCTCTTTACATCCACCAACATCATTATATGTCACATCTGGCTTCTCCTCTACTGTCATCATGGTCACACTAGGATCAATTTTGGGAGGAAGAGGAATCTGTATCTGATATTTATTGCGATCGACCCTGCAACAAAAGACATGGCAATTACTTACTTTGATTCCAAACCAACCAAGTGATAACGGATAATCCCTCAATATAGCTAATGGAAAAAGGATAATTAAAAATTGGATAATGTGAAGACACAACATAAAATTAAAACAAAAGACATAGCATAGGTATGGTTTAAAGTGCTTGTGTACAGCCAAAGTCTTGTTATAGAAGATAGGCCATGAGCCACAAATCATCTACTTCTACATGATTATACCACTACTAATCCATTACAAACATGGTAGTCCTCTTTAATATAAAAACATCACCAATAAATTTAAATTGAGAACATGGAAGTAAAATTCAAATAAGGTTACATCCATTTAGCAAACAAAGCTGGCAATGAAAAAGATATTTATCAAGCAAACTCAAGAAATTAATGCATGAATTGATTTTATAGTGAGCATGAATATAGACCAGAAATATCTTACTACTTCAGCAAATATTGTAGAAAAAGCTAAGCAACAAAATAGTAGAGTGCAACTTGCAAAGTTTAAAGGAAACCTACCCCACGCGCATGCCTTCTTCTATATCAGTAGGGGAAACCTTGTCACCCAACCCAACAACAAACTGGAATGGGATAATAAAGAATACATTAATGAAAATATGATTAATTGTATGTAGCTTTGGTTCAAAACAAAAATTACTGAAAATAATCCTTAAAAAACCTAACATTAACATGTGATAATTTGTGTGTCCGTGTGTCTTGCATTCAGGATTTGATTTTAGAAAACAAAAATCGCTGAAAGAAAAAAAAATTTGACCAAGAGGATTGTCCATGTGAAAACACTCCAACAATATGCCTTGAGATTTGAAGTATACCTTGGCAATTTGCTTAACATTTATCATGTATTTGGCATCTTCGGTGTTTGGACTAATTATCTTGGTGCACCTAGCCACCTGGTTAAGAAACGAAGTCACTATACCAAAAACAGAAAGTGCAAATTACTGACTAAACCTCCTCGACTGAACCCATACCTGAAGGGGCTGCTCCTCCTGCATCATTTGCTTGTCAGAAACAAGATCCCATTGGCTCGGTGCAGCTAAACCAGTATCAGACTCCTTGATACCTATTTTTAAAAAAATTGAAGCAAAATACAATGGATCAATAGCATCCAAGTAGCAATAACAAAACCATGTAATCCCTTTTAACAAGATTGAAACAGTAAAATAATATCAGTGAGATAAGCACATACCGCACAAATCATTGACTTTCTTAGCCATTTCCTTAATTTCCTTCTCGGCTTTCTTTATACTCGCAGAATACGGTCCTAAGCCCTGCATAAAACCAACCAGTACTACTTAAATTCCGGTAATAAACTCCTTAAAAAGTTATAGCGCTACCCTTAAAACAAGAAAACGCGATAAAAAAGTTAATGGTGCTGATGCTCAAACCTAATAGCTAATCAAAGAAAGAAGCTTTACTATATCTTTAATTATAGAAATGGAAGAAAGAGTATTAGGAGCTGGGTACTACTATGACAATTAGGGTAAATAAATGAAAGTTAAGTGAATAGAGATAAAAGTTAGGGTTTAGAAGGGGAAAAGGGGTTAGATACATAGGTCTTGAGGAGAGCGATATCGTCCTCATCCAGAGGGGGAGGGTTCTTCTCGTCCTTCAACATATCCTCCACATCTCCACCACTTCCCATTCCTGTTACTTCGCTTCGCTTTTCCTTTCTTTTCTTGACAGAGAGAAGAAGACACCACAAGGCTGAGGCAGCAGAGCATATACAGAGGAAAGAGGACTCGCCACTTTAAGCTGAAGCTATAATAATCAGCAGCACGTACGGGCTTCCCTTTTCATATGGGCTTTTGCGAGCCCATTTCATTGTATCCAGGACACTCATATTACCATGAATTCTTTTTTTCCCCTCTTTTAAGTTTTAACTACCACAAGCAGCCATGGCCCGCGCTTTGCCGCTACGGCGTCGGGTAAAAAATAATAATTAAATGTATAGTTTTTTTTCAATGTTTTTTTTAGCCCCGTTACCAAAGAAGGCTATGCACATGCGCATGTAAAACCAAACCTGCATATCTAGTTTTTTTTTTTCTTTTCTAAAGGGTCACTCTATTGTTTTGAAAAAAATGAACGTTGCCTGTCAAAAATATAATCTTCATTATGGTAGAGTGTTATTTTTTTAATTTAAAAAACTTATTTTTTTAAAATTTAATTTCACCTAAAAACATCTAATAAACACTCTTAGAATATCAAAAAACCAATTTGTTGGCTGAAAAAACCTAAAAAAAATAATTCAAAAACACAAAATTAAACCGGTAAAAAATTTACTCTTTTAACCTTGATTTATTTTTTAGGTAAAATAATAGTTCAAAAACACCTCAATGGGATCCCTCCTCGTTTTATAAGACCTGTTTACACTAAAATTGGATTTATTTTTTTTCTGTTAAATATGACCAACCAATAATTTTTTCTCTTCTCTTACATCCAGAAATTAAAAAATAAACAAAATAAAGTTTTGAATAAAAATAAAATGACAAAAACATAAAGATTTAAAAAGAAAAAAAAGGAAAATAAATGAACTAAAAATACTTTTTTCATATAAATTTTATATTGATCATGAGATTTTTTTTTTATTTTACACTTTGGTTCTTTTTTATTGGAATATTTTTTTTATAGATTTTTAGAAATTAATAATTAATTTGGTAATATAAAGAAATAATTGAAAAACAAATTATGAATGAAATTGAAAAATACAATTGTGGTACTATATATTGGTACAATTTATCTAATTGTTTTAATATAATCTTTATTTAATTTAATATCTGGCTTATTTTATCCGCCACTCTATTTTTATTTTTCCCTTAACCTATCATTTTTTGTTGTCGTGTTGTCTCAATTATTCAAAATTACTTAATTAACAATTTATTTAATAACACTTTTGTTTGTAAAATCAACTTGATGGTCAATATTTAAGTGTCGTCCAATTGCTATGCTAATTTTGAATAAATAATTTCCAAATAGGATAAAAACTGAACTTGAATACTAGATGAAAGATATCATCTAAGTTGTGTGGCTTAAAAACCAATATAAACGAAAATATTTTTCATGTGGATTCGATTTGTATTGTGATTTAATTAAGATTTTGAAAGGTTTCAAATTATTTTTGTCGCACCCGACATCGCGGCGGCCCAAAAAAATAATCTTTGATTATGGAAAAAGAACAGATTTTTGGCATCTTGTTCTTTTAGGGGAAAAGGTCTTATTTGAGGAGTCGCCACCTAGTATTATGGTCACTAGGAACCCTAACTGGTCAACATAGATTCTATGGCCCGGGATTGGTTATGTAAAAAGGAAGATATTATCACTCCTTAAACGTTCTGCCTGAGGCAGACTGCATTGCTGGTTTTGTCTTAAATTGCTAAACATTTATTCGCTTATGCTATGATGATCTGTTTATAATATTCCTAACTCTGGCGCTAGTGAATATTCGAGCTCGAATAATTCCAACTCTGGCGTTGGTAAAAATTCGTAACTACGAAAAATCAATTTGGATCAATATTTTTATTCCTGACTCTGGCGTCAATGAATAAAAAAATAAAATAAATTTATTTTTACGCATGCACATATTTTTTATTTTTTCTACCATTTTTTCTATTTTTCTATTTTTTTTTGGTTGGGCTGAGCAACACGCTTGCGTTAACGCACGCGTGTTGCTACACTGTGCAAGTGAATTAAAATTCACTTGCACAGTGTAAATGCTAATTTAGCTGCAACAAAACGAAGAAGAAGAAGCCGCTTACTTGGTCTGCTGGATGCGATGGAGACGATGGCGAGGCTCTGGCTGGCCGACCTTGCCTCCTCTCCTCTGCCCCTTCTTCTTCTTTGTTCTTGTGATTCTGCGAACGGTTGGTTCCCGTGCTTCTGGTATTTGATCGATCTCCTGTACTCCCTCCGGTTTTCTGTTTCTATGTGTTTGCTGAGAGACAGACGAAGACGATGATATATGAAGGTGTGGTGGCTTCCCCTCTACCTCTGTTTCGTTCGTTCCCTTCCTTTTTCTCTTCAATCTCCTTTCTGTGATGTCTCTGTTTGTCCTCCTGCTCGTTGTCTGTGTGTCTGTTTTTTTTTCTTACTGTCCCTTGTGTTTTTCTTCTGTTTCAGTTTGTGCTCCGCCTCCCCCTGTTTTCTGGGTTTTTCTTTTTTTAATCCCCTTAGTCCCTCGGTTTTGCCCTTTCTTCCCTCTCTCGTGGCTCCTTTTCTTTAGCCTCCTCTGTTTCTTTGAGAAGAAACAGAGGAACAAAAGTCTGCTCGTGGCTCTCTTATCGTCTCTGTATCATGTCTGTTCGGAGGGGAAAGGGGGTGGCGCAACCGGAGACGAGGTTGGCGCTCCTGTGTTGGCTGGCCAATGCGCCTCACTGTTTTTGTCTCTCTAGACTTCTCTCCCTCGGTCTCCCCTATGTTCTTTGTTTTCTCCAGCTTTATAGCCACAGAATTCCACCGTCACCAGGTAATCAATCGACTGTTATGGCAGAAGTAATGGTGGCGGCCGGCAGCTGAAACGTTGAAGAAGATGAACAGTGCTGAGAAACGGCGCTGTTTTGAGATGTGAAATGGCCATTTGCATTTTGGCCCTTGGAGTTTTGAAAGTTTTGCAACTAAGCCCCTAGTTAAATTATAATTGAACCCCTGCATTTCGGCGCCTTTTACAACACAGTCCTTGGACTCTAATCTGTTGCAATTTTGCCCCCAATTAACCCCAAACTTTGGTATTTCTTCAATTAAGTCCCTGATTTCATTAATTTAATTAAATCCAAAGTCCAATTAAGTCTAAAACTTATCAATTCTCCAATTAAGCTCCTGATTGGATTAATTAAATTAATTCCAAGCTTAATTAAGTCTCAAAACTTATCAATTCTCCAATTAAAACCCTTGATTGGATGAATTAAATTAATTCCAAGCTTAATTAAGTCAATTAGATTAATTTCAAATTTTAATTAAACCCCAAAACTTCCAATCTTGCTGCCCTTAACCCAAATTTTAATTCATTCTTCATTTATTTCATTTTACTTGTTTCTTTTTCATTATCATTATTTTTTTTCATCATTTTTTTATCCTTTTCAGTAAATAATAATAATAATAATAATAATTAAAATAAAGTGGTCAAAATTTGGGTTATGACAATTTTTATGAAGAAGGTTTTAGATTTTGAGATAAAAGTGATTATAACTCATGATTAACATAAATTAAAAGAGATTAATCATGCTTCTCATGTTGATCAACTCTCATTTTATTGTTCATACCATTTTCTTTAGACTGTTTTTCTTTTTACAAGGTGTTTGAAAGTGTGGTAGCGGTTGATTTTTAAAGTATTTTTCGCTTGAAAATACATCAAAATAATATATTTTTGACATCAGCACATCAAAACGATCTAAAAACATAAAAATAACCAATTTAAACAAAAACTTAAATTTTTTGAAAACATGGTTTCAAACATGTTCCCAAATAACTCCTTAGTCCATCTATTTAGTTCTTTATGGTTTGGTCATTGATTTTTTAAAAAAATTTAGTCTTTATAAGTTATTTTGTTATTGTTTTATGTTTTGGGACTTATTTTGATTTGCATGATTTTGTATGTGAAAGGTTTCAATGAACACTTCAACTGTGGTTGATTTTATAAAATAGAAATTTAGGTTATTTTATATATATATATATATATATATATATATATATATATATATAGTTCCTTAAATTCTTTTTTCCATGTTTGGTCCCTATTATTTTAGAATTTTACTATTCAATCCTAAACTTTGTTTTTTTACATTTTAATCCCTAAATATTATTAAGAAGAGAGAAAATCACTGGAAAATAAAAAGGAGAGAGAACGGGTTTGGTCAACCATATTTCAACAAAAAAAAATGCTAATCTCAGTGTCAATAAGTTCATCATAGAGAGATGAGTTCAATAAATGTGGTGTTATCTTTTTTAATATGCCAGAAAATAAATTTGGGTCCGTAAAGTTGTTTTTTACTCAATTAGATTTTTTATTTTCAGACAAATGGTATTTTAGGGTTGGAAGTATATTTATCAAGGTGTATAGAATTTATTTTTAGATGTTTTCATATAAAAATAAGTTGAAAATTGGGTTTTCAGAATCGTAAAACTTACCCTGATTTTCCAATCATTGAAGATGACCAGAAAAGGTAATAATAGATGACATATAATTTGTCTAAGCGAATAAGTGTCATCTAATTAGTTAAAAAAAGAGTTGTCCGCCTATTTAAAAATAAAATAAAATAATAAAAAAGGACCAGTGCAAGCTTGCCCTTCTATGTCCAACAACTCCTGACTTTTTATTTAATTTGATTTTTAATTAATACTATCTTTCTTAATTTTTTTAATTTATTAGTTTTACTATTTTTAAATGGTAATAAATTGGTATAAGGTTATTGTATATATGTCCTTTTCTCTTGTATTAAAAATTAACTTGGAATTATATTCACAATATATTGATGGTATATTGGCTAGTTTAATAAACAGATAAGGACCAATGAACCAAGTGAGTAGCTTAAGCCTTAAATGAGAAAAATGAATTTACGATGGAAAATTGAATATAACTTAATGAAATTAAAATCAAAATGCCATTCCTACTCTTTTTTATAGTCAAGTGAAAATTAAAATAAATGAGAATCATAGTTCTTTTTATCATCATTCATGTCCATCATAATCAAACAAATAAAACATTTGCTTTAAAAGTTTCATAAAATTTTATAATTCCACAATGAGTGTTTCAAGATATTGCTTCTCAATTGAAAGGGTTTCAATTTAAAAATGGATGGAGAGAGGTTCATGTAGATGTTAAAGAAAAAATGGAGTGTTTATGTAGAAGTCCCATGTGGAATTGGATCAAGTCCATTTTAGATTAGATTTTGCTCTCCTAATAGAATAACAAAATCCATTATCTATTTTTATTTTCAATCTGGTCAACCCATGTAAGATGGAAGACTTTCTTTACCCAATGGCGTGCCTGATCCAAACAGAGTTTTTTTTTAATTAAATCAATTTTACAAAATAAGATTTAAGCTTAAAAAGCAAATTGTATCTTCATCCATGACTTATAAAATCATAAAAGTTCTTGATAAAATTCCATGCATTGTATTAAAATATAAATTTACAACTTGATGATTGTTTTTTTTTAAAATAATGTAGAAAAAACTAGTCATATTTTACTAGCCTTTTAGTCAAATTAAACAAAAATTTGACCCAGATAACATGACACCAAGTACTAGACAATTCAAGTAAAATTGTTATCTTTATATAGGATCAAAAGCAAGCACTAAAAGGATGTTAATTGATTATGAAGAAAACATATGGAAAAGTAAAAACTTATAGATAAAATTTTACAAGGCAAAATAAATAAATAAATTGCAAGATAAATTAACAACACCATAATATAAATAATGATAATTTATCATATTTAAACCACTTCCAATCCAACATTTACTTTGGATTTTCAAATTTGCTTTAAATTGTTTAAGTCCTTTATCCCACCAATTCTTTTTCTTATTGTTTTCGTTATATATATATATATATGGTAACTCTTGATAAATAGTTAAATACATTTTATAGTTTTTATATGTAAATATGTAGTTTATTTTGTCCCATATTGGTTAAATAACTTTGCCTCCCTCCCCACTAAATGTATATAAACATGGTCTCATTGTGATCAGGAAAACAAAATCACTTAAATTAATTTTTTTTTTCTATATTCTAACATGGTATCATGGCCAAATTGAGAAACTTCAAATCTTAAAGTGATTTCTTGTTGAATTATATGCTCTACACTCACCATTTATAGTGGGTCTTATACATTAAAAAGCTCTTATTATTTCAATGATTTTGTTATTGAGTTGAATTTTATACATTTTCCATGTATATTGGATCATGAGCATAAAAAAGCTTTTTTTTTTTTTTTTATCTCATTCGTGTATCTCAACCAATGTAGTTCATCAGTTATCAACTATTCATCGCCAATTGTTCATTGTCAACCACTATGAGGTGACACCAGTGATCCATCATATTCTAATTTTGACTTCTTATTATTCTATCATTCTTGCAAATATAGACAAATCAGGCATTTCTTACCCTATTCATATTGTGTTATATGGGTACAATTATGTTTTGTGGTCACAAGCCATGCATGATTTTCTCAAGGATATGAGACTTTAGTGTTATATCGTTGGTGATATCACTAAATCCATACCAATTAAAGATGAAGATGAAGATGAAGCCAATGTCAAATTTATTAAGCACTAAGATAGTTAGGATATTAAGAATCATCAAACCATCACTTGGTTTTTGTAATACCTTAATTATATCTAATAGTCTTTACTTTGTTATATTTGATAATGCTAAAACTCTTTAGGATCACTTTACTCATCGCTACACTGCTACTAATCTCTCTTATCGGTATTAGCTCAATCAGGATTTTAACCAATTATATCAAAGCCTGAATAATTTATCATTGATTTTCACTCTCAAGTACAATTTCTTTAAGATCAATTTACTCTCACAAAATTAGCTTGGAAGAATTCTAATGATGCTTAAGAATTTATTACATATAGAGATCATCATCACTTCATCTAGTTTCTCATAGCCTTATAGGACACTTATGAGCCTACCCATACAACTCTTTTTCATCAAAATCCATTAACATCTCTTAATCAAGCTCTATATGATCTTATTTCTAAAAGAACAAACATGACTCTTGATTCTTCGGTCACACCACTCAAATATAATACTTACAACTCACCAGGCTTCTTAAACCAAAAAAAAACTGATACTCCTTTAAATTATCAATTTTGTCATCTACCTGACCATATGGTATTCACTTATCCAACTCGTAAGTGTCCTATATGTCATGAAATTGGACCTGGATATTATGAATAAGATTGTCCCAACAAAGATGGTTCCTCTCAAGGTCAATCTTTTAATAATCAACTCTTTACCACCACATTTGATCCTATACTTGTGCTCATGAATAATCAATTAGCAAACAATGATATTGAGATGATATACTTGTTTTTTTTCTAAGTTTAGTAACACTTTCATCTTTGCATCAATTACTATCAAGGTATCCTAGTTATTTATTTATTTATTTAGCATGTTATAATCATATGAATGTTGATCCTATTATTTCCTCTTCCACAAACTCTTCCTCAAACTTACCATCTATACAAACTATCAATAGCTCTTTAATATAAGCTAGTATATATCCTATCCAAACCACTTCTTATCTAAGACATTTCTTATTTCATAACTTACTTTGAACTTGTTATTTATTGGTAAATTGTATGAACTTCTTCTTATTGTTCTGTTTACTTCTTCTAGTTGTTCTGTACAAAATCCAAAGATAAGAAAGACACTTAGGATATGCTATAAAGTCAGGCAACTATATGAGCTCATCGTTTTTATTATATTATCTCATTTCATCATTTTTCCACATCCATAACTACAACATCATTGTTAAGTCTTTAGCACTCCCATATAGGTCATGCCTCTTCTAGTCGTATTCAAGCTCTCGTTTCTAGTGATAATGTGAAAACTATTTTTGATAATCAATTAGATTGTTTAACTTGTTCTTTAACTAAACAATTTGCTTTATCTTACAATAATAGTGATTCTATTTCCCATGTTGTTTTTTACCTTGTGCATTCTAATATTTAGAGATCATCTCTAATTACTATTATATGTCGATCAAAATATTTTGTAATTTTTATTGATAATTATCCTCACTGTATATGGATCTATCTTATACAAACTCACTATGAACCTATTAAAATTTATCATGAATTTGCTAAAATGATTCAAACCTAGTTTTCATGTCATTAAATTTCTCCACATTGATATTTTCATGGAATACAAGGATACTAAATTCTTGAAAATCTTACATAGTCATAATAATATTTGTTGACCCTCTTGCCTAGGTACTTCATAACAAAATAAGAGAGTCGAATGTAAACATTAATATATTTTAGATATGGTCCATGTTATTCTCATCTCTGCCTTTTATCTAGAGCATTTTTAAGGTGAAACAACTTTAATTGTTATTTTTATGTTCAATCACATTTCTCATCCATCACAGATAATTAGTCTTCTTATGAGCATCTTTAGAGGTTTATTCCTAACTATAACATACTTAACATTTTTTGTTATGTTTTTTTGTTTTGTTCTTTTTCAACTACATGAATATCATAAACAAGAACCTTGTACTCAATTTTTTTGTTTTCTAAGTTATGGAATAAAACATAAAGGTTATAAATGTTAGGATTTTATCTCTAAGATAATTCATGTTTCTCGTCATATTGTCTTCCTCAAACATAAAATGTTCTCTTTAATGTATCATTTGAATTATATTCCTTCCACCGACCAATTGTTCTTCATGAATAAATGGTTAATTTATTTTTTGATGAACCACCCTTTTCTTTAGATACCTTTGAAACTCATATAGGTGACACCCAAATTACTAGAGTGGTTTTTCTTGAGCTATCTTCCTCATACAGAAGATTTGTAATAAATATTATCAATTCCTTTACTCTTCATCACTCTACCCGGGTAAGAAAACTTCTTAATAAACTTAGAGATTTTTAGGGGTTGGCTACCATTATTTTATATAAGTCTCAATTTTATTCTAAGGCTAGTTTTAATCATGTTTAGTAAAATACAATGTTTGAAGCATTGTAGGCCCTTGAGAAATCACATACTTAGGATCTGATTTCTCTTTCACTTGACTAATTTGTTATTGGAAGTAAATGGGTCTACAAAGTTAAAACCAAGTATGATGGCTCTATTGAGTGATAAGAAGCTCAGGTTGTTTCTAAAGGCTTCACTCAAGAGTATGACATTGATTATGAAAAGAAATTTTCCTCTATTGCTTGTCTTACCTTAGTCCGTAGTCTATTCGTTGTTGTTGCTGCTTGAGTTTGTACATTGTTTTAGATCGATGTGAAAAATATATTCCTTAATAGTAATCTTATTAAACAAGTCTACATGAAACCTCCACTTATATACTCACATCCTACCAACATAGTTTATTGCCTTCGTCGTGATTTATATAGCCCTAAGCAAACTTCTTGTGTATGGTTTGTTAATTTTAGCTTCATTATTCAACAATAAGGTTTTCATTTTAATCCTTATGATTCAATACTCTTTGCTTGATATACAAACTAGGTTTGTGTTTTTTTACTTAATTATATGGATAACATTATTATTGTGAGATATGATCATTTTGGTGTTACTAATCTTAAGGACTATCTTCAGCAAAACTTTGAGATTAAGGATTTTGGTTCTTTTAAATATTTTATTGGTCTTGAAATACTCTTAAATACTACATGATATTATTTTTCTCAGGCTAAATATGTTTTTAATTTACTTTCTCATGCAAGTCTCCCAAACAATATGATACCCCACTAAAACCTAATGTCGCACCCGACATCGCGGCGGCCCTAAAAAATAATCTTGAATTATGGAAAAAAAACAGATTTCTGGCATCTTGTTCTTTTAGGAGAAAAGTCTTGTTTAAGGAGTCGCCACCTAGTATTATGGTCACTAGGTACCCTAACTGGTCGACAGAGATTCTATGGTACGAGATTGGTTACGTAAAAGGGAAGATGTTATCACCCCTTAAACGTTCTGCCTGAGGCAGACTGCATTGCTGATTTTGTCTTAAATTGCTAAATATTTATTGGTTTATGCTCTGATGGTTTACTTGCAATATTCCTGACTCTGGCGCCAGTGAATATTCAACTACGAATAATTCCAACTCTGGCGTTGGTAAATATTACGTAGCTATAAAATAAATTTGGATTAATATTTTTATTCCTGACTCTGGCGTCAGTGAATAAACAAATAAAATAAATTTATTTTTACACATGCACATATTTTTTTATTTTTCTAGCTAAATAAAATAAAATATAATGAATAAAAATAATATAAATTTAAACCGGTATTTTTATTCCTGACTCTGGCGTCAGTGAATAAACCAATAAATTTATATTATTTTTATTTATGCATACACATTTTTTATTTTTTTATTTTTTATTTTTTTATTTTTTATTATTTATGTTTTTGGGGGCTGGGCCTAGCTCAGCCCATGTGGGGGCTGGGCTGGACCCAGCCAGCCCGGCCCGGCCCGGTCACTGGCCCAAGCCAGTGACCTGGCTGGGCCAAACCAAACAAGAGGCACGCGTGGGGTGTCTCCACGCGTGCATGCACTGTGCGAAGGTAATTAATTTACCTTCGCGCAGTGCAATACTCCTCACAAAATGAGGCAAAGAAGAAAAAAAAACGAAAGCTGACTTACCTGTGCGCAGAGAAGCAGAGACGCGATGAAGGATTTCGGGTCGTTGCCTTCTTCCTCCGATTTTGTTCCCTTCACCCTCTGTTTCCGATCCTCTTCTCTCCTGCTCTTTCTCTCTCTTCTGTATATTCTTTTCGCCTGTGTTGGAAATGGCTAAGACAGTGGCCAA
This sequence comes from Populus simonii, assembly GCA_007827005.2. Lineage (NCBI taxonomy): Eukaryota > Viridiplantae > Streptophyta > Magnoliopsida > Malpighiales > Salicaceae > Populus > Populus simonii. The sequence continues at coordinate 15,301,475 of CM017464.2, forward strand.
ACTTTTATTTTTTTGCTTAATTTCTGGGGATGAAAACTGGTTTTCGTCCCTCCCCTGCTATTTTTTTTCGGTCACCAGTCTCCCTGTTTTTTTTCGTGTCTGGGTTTAGCTTCCCCTGCTCGCTCCTGTGTTTTTTTCTGTGTTCGTCTCCTGGGTTCACCCCTGTTCTAAGTCTCTCTCTATATCTCTATGTCTAACTCTCCCCTGTATCTGCCTGTTCTTTTTTCTAGTCTGTGAATTTGTGCTCTGAAGACGAGGGCGAATCTGGGGTACGCTGGCTTTTTCTACGGTTTTTTCTTCCTCTCCACTGTTTTTTTTTTTCCGTCTCTCTCTCTGTTCAGCCTCGGTTCTGCCTTTTTTTTTCGTGACCTTTCGTTCACTGGCTTTTATAGCCAGAGAACAATCCGTTTCTTCCAACCATTGATTGCAGGTGTAATGGCAGCGATGGCAGCGGCGGGCGTCCGTTGCAGAAGATGAACAGCGTATCCACAGACGGCGCCGTTTTGAAGTTTAACGATTATCTGCGTTTTGGCCCTTGAAGTTTTAAACTTTTTGTAATTAAGCCCCTAGTTCAAACTGTAATTGGCCCCCTGCATTTGCGCGCCATTTTCAATGTGATCCTTAGATTTTAATTTTGTAATTTTGACCCCAAACTTTAATATTTCTTCAATTAAGTCCCTGATTTAATTAAATCCAAAGTCTAATTAAGTCTAAAACTTATCAATTCTCCAATTAAGCCCTTGATTGGATTAATCAAATTAATTCCAAGCTTAATTAAGTCTCAAAACTTATCAATTCTCCAATTAAACCCTTGATTGGATGAATTAAATTAATTTCAAGCTTAATTAAGTCTAAAAATTTATCAATCCTCCAATTAAACCCTTAATTGGATTAATTAAATTAATTTCAAGCTTAATTAGATTAATTTCAAAGTTTAATTAAACCCCAAAACTTTCAATCATTTTGCCCTTAACCCAAATTTTAATTCATTCTTCATTTATTTTATTTTACTTGTTTTTCCATCATTATTATTATTATTATTATTTCATCATCATTTTTTTTTAGTACATAAAATAATAATAATAATTAAAATAAAATGGTCAAAAATTGGGTTATGACACCTAACATTAAGCTTAAACCTCTTGATGTTGATACATTATCTGATACCACTCTTTATCAGTAATTGGTTGATAATTTAGTATATCTTATTATAACATGCCTTGATATAATATATGTTGTTAGTCAGTTTATGTTAACTCCCTACTCCTCGCATAATAAAGCAATCATCCATATATTATGCTATGTTAAAACTACTTTTTTTATTATCTTTATTTTCAAACTAATTCTTCACTCGAGTTGAGCTTTTGTAAATATCATCTAAGCAAGTGTTCTCATTGATAAACGAGTAACCACTAGTTTTTAAACTATGCTGGGGGATTCTATTATTTTTTGGTGTAGTAAAAAAATAGAGTTTTGTTACTTGTTCAACCAAAGAGACTAAGTATCATGCCTTTACCAATACCATCCAAGAAATTATTTGGCTTTAATTGCTTCTTGGTGATATAGGTGTTTAAATTTTCTATGCTACACCCTTATTTTTTTTTTATAATAAAAATGCTATTCAAATCACCTAAAATGATATCTATCACGAATGTACCAAACAGATTAAGGTTGATTGTTATTTTATTCATCGATTCGTCTTCCAAGTCATTATTCAACTTCATTCAATCTATTGTCATCTAGTTTTTTGACACCTTTATCAATCCTCTCCTTTTTAGATGTTTCTAAGATTTAGCTTGCAAACTTAAGCTCGTTTTCACTACACCGACTTAAGTTTGAGGGGTGTTATATATATATATATATATATATATATATATATATATATATATATATATATATATATATATATTAGTTTTTGATATTTAGATATATAATTTGTTTTGTCCCGTATTAGTTAGATAGCTTTTCCTACCTTCGATAAATGTATATAAATATAGCCTCATTATAAGGAATAAAATAAAATCACTCAAATTGAGTTTCTCCACCATTTTCTATATTCTAACATTTTTCATGCATTTTGTGCAATCAAATTATAAGAAATGAAATCTTTCAAGTATTATTTTCTTTCCTTAAGGAGATGTTGTTGAAGAGTTATTTTATGAAACAAGGCCAATTGGATAATTTAATAAGGCAATATAGTGTGTTAAGGGACTTTACATGTGAAGGTTGTGATGGAATGAACTCCAGTGTTGTATGCAATCAATCATTAGTCAAGGCAGTTGTAAACTTTATGGGAAATGTGGTTTTGGATACACCTCGAATAAAGATTTTAGTGAGAAGTTCAAGATTAGAATTTCATGGTTGCTATAAATAATTTTCTATTTTGCTTTATCTAGAGTTGACATGATAAGTGGTGATCTGAAATATATGATTTATCGACTACTACTAGTAAAAAATTTAGAAATGTTCCACTGCTATGACGACATTGGAGAATCAGATATGGAAAGGGATAAGATGAAAAGATTGAGTTTTAATCTACTTAATAATGCTTAACAATTGGGCTAACATCTCTTTTACTCATGATTTATCTAGCTTATTAGAGTAGTCTTAAATATTAGTAGCATGCATCTTGGCTCAAGTGTGGCATCCATAATGTGATTTTTAGTCAAAGGGAGTGAGAATTAGTTCCTTTCAAGAATGAAACAATTCATTAACCAATTAAATGAACCATTGACATGAAAATTTTAGGAGGGAAGGAGAAAGCTTTGAATGTTAAGGTGCTGAATTCAAAACTTGATCTCAAAATCAATTTTCATTAGAAATAATGAGTAGCTAATTTTAGATTGGGAGTGTAACCATTCGGAGAAGAGATTCTTAAAATAATTTCATTTAAAGTGCTTGAATAATTATTATTTTTATTTTTAGACAGACAAATTTGTGTTTGATCATATATGTTCTTAAGCCACAAACTAGCAATATAAAATGGTTAGATTTTCTTATAGTAATCATGTCTGTACTAGTTGAGCCACACTATGATTATATTATAAAATGGCTAGAATTTGGCTATTAAGACTTGGTCAAATAATAATCATCACATAGTTTCCAGCTTATCTTCGCTTTGGATTTGTATGAAAATCAATGGCAACATCATTTCTTTTAAACACAATCACATGAGGATTAATTGACATAGGTAAGCTCTTTTTCATTCTCTCTCTTTCTTATCTCTCACCTACACATTTAATAATTTCTTTGAAATGCCACATTTTCCATTAACATCTTAATATATTGTGTTTTCCAATCACAATATGTAATAAATTATGTTATTTCACAAAAAAAATAAAATTATGTCCATATTATTTGACCAATATTTTTTTCAAATGGTCAATGAATAAAAATACCCCCAGCAAGTAACCAAACATTATCATTGAGCAGCTGTGGCCTTCTGGGCACAAACCAAGAGAATGCATAATAGATTGAAAAAACACAGAATAGAACTGTTAAAAGTGCTTGAGATAATTATCCGCATTGTTGAACAAATCATATAACTTGTAGCCATGCCATGTCAGAGCCAAAATCTTTTACTTTCCTGTATTCAATTTTTTTCTCTCCAAAATGACCGCGCATGCCAGAGTTACATGACATGGGAAAATTAGAATGATCTACTTATATTGATCAGCAATCGCGCCGAATTATGTTACATGACAAATGACAGGTATACACCGCAAATGTTTAACTAGATTGAATGTCTAAACTTCGAAACATCCTTGGCATTCAAACGAAAGGTCTTGCAAATATCTGAAATTGCAGGGTCATTGAGGCCATTTTCATCTGCATGCTTATTAAGAAGTTCCTGGAGCTCCTTTGATGGTTGCAGCACCTGTTTGCAATTTCATAAAACCAATAGAAAGCTTTACTAAATTGACAGAAAGACTGCTGTTGCGGCCAAAAATGTAATTGAATGCTTATCCCTGCGTGGATCTTAAGGACACTAGGCATCAATTTGGAAAAATAGATAAATATTCAAGGATATATGCAGAAACTACAAATTTAACAATCGTTTGTCAAATCTAGCATCCCAAGGTGCATATGGGAAATAATGCCAGTTTAATGAAAAGAGGGGGAATTGGTTACCAGGAATCACAAGCTGTCATGAGTTTTTTTAGCATGTAACAAATACAAATATCTTAGTGTAAACTTTCTCACGTAATCATGTCATTTATATATACAAGGCAAAAATTGGGAGGAATGAAAGAAGATCAATTTTAGAAAAGTTAATTCAAGTCTAGCTCATTCTTAGATGTTTTCCACCACATGAGTAAAACCACTTCACGACCATGACCATGAAACTTATTTACATATGCTCACTTGGAATTTACAAAAGAATCCACCTTAACTTAGTTAATTTAGCAAAATGTTCGAGGCCAATCATTCCAATGAAATTTCTAATCCTATAAGAGACTGAAAGATCACTAAAAATGTCAGATATTCATGAGAAGGCGTACCCATAGAGAATCTTGTGAACTGTGGGATTTATGCTTGGGTTCCTCACTCTCAGGCTCGCTTCCCTTGGCATTTGGAGCAGCTGAATTTTCAGCACATGAGCAATCTGACACTAGCTGAAGAAGCTTCTCACTTCCCTATGGTATCAAAATGCAAAATTTGAGAAGTCTGAAAAACAAAACTGTGAATAGATGCATAAGAAAGTGACATATTATGATGAAGAAAAGGAAACATCTAAGATGTTTTTAGGAAACATAATACTGAACTTTATCAAAAGTAATCTCTCATAGAATAGCACAACCTGCTTCTTACACAAATGCAAAGCAATCCCAACTTCATTTCCAACTTTTAGAATCATGCTAAAGATAAATAACACACCTTAAGAGCTCGCCAGTTGGAATAACTGCGGAATAAGAACCAAAAGAATGGGATGTTGGGTAGAGGCAAGACCTAAGTAAGAAAGAGAACAAGGATGCAACACAAAAAGTTTAGAAGAGTAATAGGAAACATGATAATGCATCTGCTTGTAATTCCTGAAGCATGAAAGGATAAATTTCAAAACCAATAATGCAAGAAATCACAACAAAATTGACATTCTTAAACCAATGCATACGTACAGCTAATGCACTTGACAATGGAAGCAGCATAACTGAACCATAGAAATATTTCTTGTGGATGGCAGCCCCCCTGATAATCAGACAGCACTCACTTCAGGAAGACGGTGGCAAGCATAAAAAAATTCACAAAACCAAAAAAGAAAAAGAAGAAAACATGTCCAAGGAAAATAAATACATGCTACTTAAGCTTTAAACAAAGATAAAAAGAAAATTGAGAGGTGGATGATTTTTCAACTAAGAAGACAGATAGGATTATGAAGAAACAATTTTCTTTAAGGAGCTTGACGTCATACAAAAAGCTTATCGCCTGAGAATTGTCAATTCTCAATGGCCTTGCACATTAGGCAAGTAGAGCCTTCTTCCATCTCCCTGGCATAGGGCTAGACGTAAGTCATACAAAAAGCTTAGCACCTAAGAATTTTCAATTCTCAATGGCCTTGCACATTAGGCAAGTAGAGCCTTCTTACATCTCCCCAGAAAAAGGGCTAGACACTGAACACTCCTTTTAGCTATTTTCATTAACTTAGAGCCATGTCATAGAACAGACACAGCAATATGTCAGAAACAAATAGAAATGAGGTGGAAAATGAGGCTTGTATTTGAGCCTCTTACAGTTTTGGATCATCCATAAGAGACGTTCTAATTTCTAGCCAAGCATAATTAATTCCCTTTAAACAATTCTTGTTCACTTCCAAAAAATAGAGTACCAAATAGCAACAATTTTCTTGGAATGATTATACTGCATTTACACCATCTTTTTAAAAGGGAAATCTCAACATTTACAAGAAAAGAGAAATCAATAGATAAGAAAAACAAAGAAATACATTTAACTGCTTGATAAATGAAAAAACATAAAGGAAATCAATTACCTCATGGCAATGTGTCGCAACCTTCGACGCACAAGGCGTGCATTTAAACTGCAATGTAGTAAAAAAATTAGTAACAAGGTTTTTAAAAAGGGTTAACTTCAATAAGAATGCAGGATCTAAATCTTGTTGTACTTTCACATTGCTCTTCAAAGTATCAAATATAAGATGTACAAACCTAATCAACGTTTATTCAACCAAAAGCAGATAAAAGAGGGTAAGAAATAGAAGATAACCTGGAAGGGTAGGTAATTTCAACACTAGAGACCTCCTTCGATATAGATTTCAAAAAAATCTCAGACGGCTTAACCCTTGACAAAAGCTTCAATCCCAACCTGAACCATCAAATATTTTCAATAAATGAACCAAAAAAGAAGAATGAGAAGAAAATAGCCTTTCATACGATACCAGCAACTTGTAACTAGTGAGTCCACTTGCTGAGGCATCATAAGAAAAAAATGGTAAAAAAGAAGAGATACCCATGAAGCTTATTCTTGAAAGTTCCCTCAGGAGCCTTCTCCAGACCCGTCCATGCTTTATCCATCTATTTAAAAAAAAAAAAAAAGACCACGCTTTTATCAATTTATGTTAATGGGTATTCAACAAAATTAACAAACAATGGATAGAGAAAGAAATGGCAAGACCTTATCGGAAGCATAATCTATAACAAGTTCCACATTTTTGGCACTGGAGTTGGAAGAAGAAGAGATCTTTTTCCAAAGGTGTTTGAGAGTGGAAGGAGTATGGGAAGCGGCTGCCTCTTCAAGGGAAGGGTCTATTGATCTGCTAAAGCACCAGTTTCTTCCTTTAACAGGAAACACCACCAATCTTGCTCTCATGATTCTACAACAAAAAGACTAGTTTTTATTATTGTTATTGCCCTCCTTTTCAGTGAAGAACCACTTCTGTTCTGATACTACAAAGAAGAAAGAATAAATCTAATCTAAATCAAGAAGACAAGAAAAGAGTACTGCAAATGTGTATATTCCAAAGTGAGTTGATGCTCTTATGGGAGTTGGGCAAAGAGGGTATTAACTGAAAGAGAGATGGAAGCGGCAGGCTCTCTTTCAATATCAAAACAGGTTTTGGCTTGCCGTGCAAAAAGGAGGGTGAGGCTGAGTCATGTTGGACTATGACTCAGCAATTCGCCTGCCAAGCGGGCTCAAGCTTTTTGCTTGTTTGTAAATCCAGTTTTTTCCTCTCTCTCTGTTTTTTTTTTTTTTTTTTTACCTCCGAAGTTGGCTAGCTTATGTCCGCAAGATTATGTTTGTTTTTACTTTAAAAAAAAAAAATTTAAAATTTTTTTAAATTAATATTTTTTAATATTTTTAGATCATTTGGATATATTAATATCAAAATTAATTTTTTAAAAATAAAAAAAATTAATATATTTTTGAATAAAAAACACTTTGAAAAGCAACTATAATCATATTTTCAAATTGGCTATTTATATGTCTTTATAATTCTTTTAATTTTTTAATGTACTGATATCAAAAATAATTTTAAAAAATTAAAAAATATATTATTTTAATATATTTATAAATAAAAACAATTTAAAAAATAACTCATACTTTAAACTATTTTTATAGCCACGGTGATTCCCTTAACCTATGAGATCCATCCCCGTAACATTATTATTGGGGAGTATCCATTATTCCCCTGTCGTTGAATGCTAATTATTATTTGTTTTTTAAAATATTTTTTATTTTTAAATATATAAAAATATTTTTTTATTTTTTTAAATTTATTTTTTATTGTATTAAAATAATTTAAATATACTAAAAAGTATTAATTAAAAAAATATTTTTTTAAAAAAAATATAATAACACTGCAAAAACAAATTAAGTTTTAGATATTTGACAATGTAAATATTCTTTTGAAAAAAAGTGTAAGATTTTTAAATTTCCATGAATTAAATATGTATATTTGAGAATAATTTTTTATTTTTATTATATAAAAAACCAAATGATTTATTAAAAAATAATTGTTATCATATTCTTCTTATTCATGAATGGTTATTTATTGAATTAGAGTTTTAGATTCTAATAATATTAGTATTTAAATTTAAAATAGTCTCAATATTATATTTTCAAATATTTTTAAAATTATATTATTTATATATGAATTACGTGAACACGTGATTACAGCAACACATGACTTATAGAATTAATTTCATTGGTAGTCATGACATTGCTTCCTCACTTATTTTTCGGACCAACCAAACAACTTTCCCATCTCTTATTTTATATTTTATTTCAAACTATTTGTGAAGAAGACAAATTAGTAATTTAAAAACCAATTTTTATATATTTTATTTTTTTCTTATATGTTATACGAAACTACCACGTCAACATTAAATAAAATGCATTTAAATAAAAAAATTTAATCATTTAAATATATAAAATAAAATATCAGACACTCAAACAGCACAAAAAAAAAATGAATGTTAATTGATACTGACCATGTTAATATTTAATAATCTCAAATGATGAAATATATTTAAATAAAAAATTAATCATTCAAATGGCTAAAATAAAAGGTTCGTCATTTTTTCAACGACCGATTAAAGTAGCCACGTAATGAAAGCAAGAAAGACACGTGTCAAAGTTGGATGTCTTCAGGGGACATCTCTTAGCAATTCTAGATGCTGTAATAGCGAGGAATATAAATTATATATTGAAATTTTTATTTAATAGTTTTAGATTTTGGATTGAATGTTTTTTTTATATGGTGTTAAAGTTTTAATAATTAAATGGTTATAAGTTTAAATTTTATTATTTTTATTTATTTAATAAAAATTAAATGTAAAATAATATAGATATATATAAGTTTTAATTCTAAATAATATTTACTTGAAAAAATATATTAAAAAATAATATAAATTTTATATTAAAATTTTATTTAATAGATAATTGTGAAATATTGATTTGCTAAAAAAATTAAATTATAAAAAAATCCAATCTGTGTCAGAGATCCAAAGATCACAGTTGATATGCCTGGTTGGTGGTGGTGGGTGACTCGAAAGATTGCTAATGGAGTCTGCAGCAAAAGGCATGATGAGTAGGAGACTAATGACAGCAAAAGCACCCAACAGAGCTGCTGTCCATGGAACTAAGCTACCTGTTACTGGAAGTCTGGAACCATCAACGTGAGCACCACTCATCGCTTGCCCTGTACATATATCTCTTGATTTTTAACCAACCAAGAAACAGCTAGTCTTGATTAGTTTGAGAGTCACCTGTTGGTTCTTGATTTTTACAGAGGGAAGAAGCGGAGAGAGAGATTGATAAAGGGAAACAGGAAAAGGAAAAGAAGAGGGAAGAAGTGGAGAAAGTCGTGGACTCCCACCTCAGCGGTTCTGATAAACCTTACACTACTATCAAATGACTTGCATTTCTCTTTGAACTTCATACACAACTAGGAGTGCATGGTTCATGTTTTAGCTTCTTTGTAACTTTAGTGGCTCGGATAATTCAAGAGAGCCTCACGAGTAAAAACAACAGGAGGCATGAAGAACAGTTGAATAAATTTGGTCTGCCTCTGCATATATATTAATATTAATACAAGATCTACCCATAAATTTTATATGGAACAACAGATAAGAGTGGCTAGGGATACTTCAAGTACGCAGTGTAAATCAAAAAATTGTTTTGATCTCTAAATATTTCTCCCTATAAACAAAATATGATGGGCGATAAAATTCATTAACTTGTGACCCCCGGTTAACAACTGCGAAGATGAAATGCAACATGAATGCATCATGTATCAGATATTCTATGACCTGTCTCAGCCTCCTCCTGTCCCTTCAACGAGCCTACCACGAACCCATTTCTTAGTAGTGTCCGGTTTGGAAGGTGTCTCTTCTTTCACATACTGAACTCTGGATCCATTCGGTAGATTAATCTTTTCAGACTTCAGACTCTCGTTTGGTTCCACTTGGCCAGGTTGCTTTCCTGAACTCGAATGGTCTCCAGGACTCGCCATGCTCAGTGAAGACAAACCATATGCACCGGTGCCTAAGTGGTGAAGTTCCTTCTCACCATTCAGTATATCATTGAAGGCTAAATTACAGAAATTAAGGTCTTCATCTTTACTTGTTTCCAGGATCTTGGTCCCATTTACTTGTCTCAACGCTACTTGACCCAAGCCTCCGTTGCCTGCATTTATTTCCTTCTCAACCTCACTAACCTGTTTGGTTGGTGCAAGAGATGGGTCAGGGTGTCTGTCAATCTCAATCTCATTAGATATGCTATCATTGGATATGCTATACCCTGTATCCACAGATTCAATTGATTGAATTGCTTCAGCAATGAGCTTTCTGGCTTCGATTAGGGAGGCACGAGCGATGGGGCTCCTCACTGCAGCTGCTTCAAGAGTGTTAGCGGCCTTCTCAGCTTCTGCAATTAACGACCTGCAGGATATCTCATAAGAGTAGTATAGTTTTTCTACAGAGTGAGCAGTAGAATATTTTGGTGGAAAGTTCAAATTGCAACCAGAAGAAAGAGCCATGAAACTCAGAAGAACATGATGGGTTCTTCTAGCTTCAACACCGCTACCATTTTCCTTTTCAGCAACAATTTCCATTAAGGACCAAGAACCAGGTGAACTCAACTAATTGGATGGAATAGTACCAGACACCGGGGTTGAAAATTATTAATTGATAGATGTGTATGAATTCATAGTGCACGTTAGTAAATTCAACTTTAGTTTCTATTCATACACCAAGTCATGTACTAGGTATGTCATGTCCAATATAAGCAAGCTAACCTTGCTTGTTCAATGGCTTCATTTTTCTTGGTTTCTGTGGCTGTTCTTTCCGCTCTGATGTTCTTTATCATCTCCAACTTCGAGCGTGCCAAAGGATCTTTGTATGACGGAGTCTTACTTCTTCGCCTCAACTGCTGAATTGGGCTTCTGGTACCCCCCTTTTCTGTATCATTAGTTCTCCTTGTGGAGTCCTGTCTAGCAGACTGTGAGCCACCACTTGGCCTCTGCCTTGGCTTTCTAGCTCCAACTGGTGTACCATGATATTTAGAAATGCCAGAGAAGACTCTCTCACGGTATTCCTGGTGGGAAAAAAGAAACTTGATTGATTGTAATGGGGGATAAAATATGTGCGAGTTCACAGCTGCAAACTTGAATTAGTTGAAATTCATACCATCAAGAATGACATTTAAACTTAACTATGAGGGATGAGTAGATTGTATGCAAATGCAATCAGCAAAAGAACATGGAGCTGGCCAAACAATGAGTAATACTACATAGGTTGAGAGAAAACAATGAAAGAGTATCTAGACAAAAAAAAATATCAAAATATGCATATGTCCAGATCAACTAATTCTTTTACAGGTATATCACTTCTGTACCTTATATATCTGATGAAAAAATATTAGACATTTAGGTCATAAAATATGTCATATATGTTGGCCAAGCAACACCTTAAATCCTTATTCCAAAATCAATTTTTGTTTCAAGCCTCAATTTTGTTTTGGGTTGTTGCAACCCTCCAATTTACCACTAATATCATGGTCTAATATCAGAATTCAGAATCAATATTCATTGGAGGGAACATATAGCATAAAAAATGCCAATACAAACTCACAGGATCAGCCCATTTTGCAGCAATGGCTTCTGATATTTTTCTTCTTTGTTCAAGGGATTTCGGTGCTCTCTTGCTACCTTTTGGCCTAGGCGTTGTTTTCCTTTTTTCAACACTCTCCACCCATTCAAACTCAAGCTGTTGCCTTAAGATATTGTAGGAATCCCACTGCAGCTCTCCCTCACCAGTATAGCCTCTTCTTGAAGCTTCTGCGATTAAGTTCTGCCATTCAAAATAACAACCTTCCTGCATCGTCTGCTTCTCACGGCGCTTTTGCCACCCTAATCTAACTCCATGCCCAATTTTCACCCTTGTCTCTTTGCTGTAAGATAACAATAGGTGGACAGTTTTCAATCTATAACTTCCAATCAGAATCTTCTAATCGGGTAAAAAACAATTTAGAAGGCAAATTAAGATAGTGTAGATGACAAAAGCTCTATTAGCATTAGCAGTGGAAATGGCATTTTAAATCAAAATTTTAGCAAAGAGGTAAAAAGAGCAGTACCCACCTCTGAGCGTGTCCAAGGTTGGCTAGCTTCATCTTGATCTGCACAGTCAGATTTTAGAGTGAATAACAAAATTTAATGTGTCGATTGTATTCATAGAGTCATCATATACAAAATCTATTAAGCCATATCATGCATACCTTATATCTTTCCAATAAATTAGCTTAAATAATCATGTAAGAATAAAACTGTCCACGAAGGTGAGATGGACAAAGAAGATCATTAAGCAGATGAATGTTAGGAAAAGGAAAAGTTCATCTTGGATGAACCATAAGGCAGTTGAAACTAAGCATGAACTCAAAAGAACAGCAAAACAAATGCCCGATCAATTAAAGGTCAGAAGTTTCAATCAGTTGCTAACTTTAGTTTTTCTTAAAACTATGCAAAAAAAGTCAGGTGCCAAGGTCAGTGTCAATCATTGTTCATTACAATAAATCCTCTTGACTAGCCAAAATTAATTCACAACAATATCATAGACCAGTTTAACTGAACAATTTACAGTAAGGAAGAACCAGCCAGCTATGGGAGAACAAGCACTGTGTTGGGATGTTTACCGGTTTTGGGAAGAGTTTCAGCTGGCAACAAAGGCCTACAGTCTGAACTGAACTCTTAAAGAAATAACCGAGACAAAGGGATTGAATGTCCTAGAAAACTTCATCATTCCTTTGCTTAAGCTTATATTAATTTTTTCATCTGAAAACTGATTTCTATTATGGAGTAGATTGTAAACTGATAAGATCATGCCAAGGGAATATACAAATTATTCTTACATGACATCACCTTAGGATCCTGCATTGCAAGCCTTGTTCTTTCTCTAATCTTCTGAAGGGTTTCTGCAGATGTATTAAAATCTTAAAGTAACATTGCTAAATTACAGGCCAACAAATGAAGAAAACCGTTTATCTTTCCTTGCGATTAACAAATATTTAGTTATTGCTTACCAGGGCTATGTTTCCTGCCTTTGTTCCACGGCGTGTTCCCTTTATTTGCTTTAGAAATCCTTTTCCGTCTCAATTTTTCTCTGTCATCTAATGGCATCGAGTCTTCGCGTGATGACTCGACCTGCGCTGTCAAGGTATCTGAATTGGCACCAAGCTGTTCATTTCCTCGGCTTGTTTTTCTGTTTCCATCTCCCTTGTGAACCAAAGACTGGGTTTCAAAGGTAGCAATAGCCTTTATCCAAAGTTTACTCCTCTCAAAACCATTTATCTTTCTACGGAATTCAATACATTTCCCTAACGATAACAGCCTCTTATCATCACCAAAGGTAAATGGACTTGAAAAAACTTTGCAGTGAACATGGGATTGAGCCCTTAGTGGACCCAAAGGATTTGGTAAGGAAGCCTGAGCAGTAGCAATATCTGCCCACGAAAACCAAATGTTAACAAACTCAGTGGTAAAGAATACTACTCCTACAAGTCCACCGCATATAGACAGTGAAAACCCACATATCCAACTAGAAAGTCTAAATAAAAGAAAGAGACTTGCAGGCTAACAACAATCTTTTGTACCATAACAATACACAAAAAAATGGCAGTCATTGGTGAGAGATGACAAGGGAAAAGCACGAGAAAGAAAAGGAAGAAGAATATCATACAGTACGTAGCAAACTTCTTTACTAACAGAAAAAACCTGAATCATAACAGTGAATGATGCAGATATAGAGTTAGGAGTGATAATACATTGGGTGAATATCTTGCTGGAAAAAAAAAAAACTGGGAAGCATCTAAAAACAGAAAAAATGGTAAATTGTCATAGTTCTAAAGCAAAAGCACACAAATTTACTAAGAAAAGCAAGAAAGCAAGAGAGAGAGAGAGGAGAAAGAACCTAATAAAGGCATTGATGAGAGGTCATTCAGCTAAAACCCAAAACCAAGTAGCTCAAATGGTCACCTAATAATACGTGAAATTACTGAGAGGAAGACAATTTTCTATCTTCTCTTATAAGATGGAAAAATACCAGAGAGGGTGAAAAAGGGTGTGTTGTTTTATTTTGAAAGGAAGGGAAGGAGGAGGAGGGTAAGATGCAGAATCTTGAAAGAAGTGAAGGGGACAGAGAGAGAGAGAGAGAGCCACAGAAAGAGAAGGCGTCTGTCTATTAGTTGCAGAAGCTAAGATAGAAGCCCATGGCTATTGGATCAATCTGAAAATAATCAAATCTTAAACCCTAGTACATATAATATGGGCTGATCCAGCTCACACTTATGGGCTTTAGCTCATGCTTTTGGATAAAATAATAATAAGCTTTGTTGGAAGACTGGAAGACAAAAAAAAATTAGTGTTCAAAATGAGGAGTACATAATATTTGATTGGAAGTAAATTCAATTTATTAGGTGTTGGTTTTGCGGTTAAAATATTATTTATTTAAAAAATATTTAAAAATATTTTAACATATTAATACTAAAAATATAATAATATAATAAGAGGGAATCCAATTTACATATATGGGCTTTTTAGCTTATGATTATGGGTAAAATAATTCATTGCTGTATTTCCAGTAGCTGAAGAGACAGAGAACCCACCAAAGGTAAAGCAAGAAAAAAGGTTTAAATGAAAGCAAAGACTCTCTTTCAGAATTTGCTGGTAATTATACAACAGAGAAATGCCATATTTGTAGACTTCAGTCGCACAGTTCATTCAAAGAGAGAAAGAGAGAGAATAAAGAGGCTGCCAAAGAGAACTTGACTAAATTCGTAGTTATACATTAAATTCGTAAAAAAATCATGAACTCGTGATTTTTCATGATTTTAATTGAGTTTATGATTTTGTTACGATTTAAGTTTATTTTAATTGATTTTCAAGTTTTTAATCTAATTTTATATATAAGATATATATTGACTTATGAAATTATATAATTTTACTAGTTAATTTATAATTTTAACAATATTAATTAGATTTTTTTAAAAGCTCACGCCTTGCCTACTATTTGTCTATTTTTTTGTTATTTTATATTTAAACAAGAAAATTAATAAAGAAAATCTTTGAAGCTAATTGAGTTAGTCACAAGTTTACAAGTTAATTTGCAGCCATGTTATTATTTTATTATTTTAATGTATTTTTGTCCCTTAATTTTTTTTTTAAAAGCAAATTCATTATTTATTATCAATAATCTACTTTTGTTATCCCTATCTTAAACACCTGTCATGTTTTTTTAAAATATTTAATACAAGAACAATTCTCACGAGCATTAATTTTATATAATTAAATAAAAAATAATCTCAATAAAAAAAAAATTATTGGATTCAATGACATGCATGATTTTTATTACGAGTTTGCTTGATTGACTTGAGTTCATTTATTTTTTTAATTGAGTGTTGATTTTTATCAATTTTATTATTTAACATTAAGTTAATTGAGAATTGAGTTTTTCAATTTATTTTTTTTAAATTATTTTTATAAGTTTCATAAATTAACTCCAGTTGATCTAAATAAATTTAATATATTTTCATCCCAATATTAAATAAAATATTATGCAATATACAGTTGATCTTGAATTTTTAGTTAAAATCTATTTTTCTAAATAACATATTTCTAAAGTCTAAACTTTAGGTTTTTTTTTTTTGCATTTGAAGAAGTTTTTATTTAAGTTTGTGCAATAAATAAATATTTTTTTTGACAAAAATTAACTATTTTTTAGAACTCTCATTCCAATATACGTACCAGACAGTCGACGGGACCATGGCCGGATGGCCAGCTGGAGCGCCAGAGAGCATCATCCTGAGTGCGTAAACAACAATGATATGATGCTTTGAAGATTCTTTCGATAGAAAGTAGAAAGCTGCAAAGAAAGGTACAGGAGACTGATGCTGTTACTGTGAAATTGTACTCGCCGCTAATTATACTGACCAAAAACTAAAGAAAAATAAAAGGGGGCCATGTTGACTGGTTCAAAAGTCTCAATGATAGCAGCCAGACTCCTGCTTTACAATCCAGAATTTCGTTCCCGTTAGTTTTTTTTTTAATATAATTAGAACAGTATCTTTTGATTTTTGAGTATTCTGGCACGCTGAATCATCGGGATTATAATTATATATATATAATAATTCAACAAACATGATTTTAATTTAAAAGTAAATTAGAATAAAATTATTCAATTCAAATTTCAAATACAAGTAAAACATTGAGAGTTGTACTGATATAACCTCATCAACTTAAAAGGTTAAAAAAACAACATAGAAACACAGCTTGACTCGAAAAAATTTAAAATATTCTTTTATAAAAAATATTGAGATGACAATATATTGGTTCGATTTTGATCAACTTGAGTTAATTTTTTAAATTCACAACCCGTGTTTTGAGACCATGATAATTTCAAATATAACAAATTATGAATTTCAATCCTTAGTAAATTTATTGTTGAATAATAAAATTGAAAAAAAGATATTCTAAAAAAAAACATAATAAAATGAACAAAGTCAACCGAGATTATATCGTAAAACTTGTGATTCAAGTCATGAGATTAGGATAATTTTATAGAAAACAAATTGAAACAATCGACAAAGTCTAATTAATAATCAATCAGATGTTTAACAATGAAACTAAAATAAATCAATTAAAAAATAGATTAAAAAAAACTCAAGTCAACTGTCAAACTCGTGACATGGATCATAAGACAGAGATAATCACATAAAAAGCAAACCACAATAAATCATGAAATTTAATATCCAATAAATCAAGTATAGGGGAGTGAGATTAGAGATAAAACATGGATTTTCTTATTTAAAAAAAACAAAGAAAAACAATACTATTTGGTCGGAACAGAACCGGAAAGTAAGTTGAGATTACGAGCAAGATGTAAATTATTCTAGCTTGTTATGTTTTTTGAATTGAAATAAAATAGATAAAATGGAAGGAAATTAAGAAGCTTGATTGATAGATAGAACTTAAGAGCAGGACCAAACAAACTGAAGGAGCTAATGGCTCTGGCAAGCCAGCTGCATGACCCTTGATTTTAGGCGGGTGGTCTTTGTTCTCTTGTAGAGTCCACACAAGGCAGAGAAAGATAAGAAATGGTATTGAAAAGGCACACTTTTTATGGCAAATTATCTTGCCATAAACGTTAATGCAACGAGGATAAATTCTGCGTCAAATGGAAGCTTTGTGTGTATTCTCCCCCGAGGGCATTTCCTAGAAAGTCCAACGATCCAAATAATAACCCTCTGAATTTGTAATTTACCCCTTTCCCCCTTTTTGAGAATTTATCTAGCAGATTAAGTTTTTAAATTAAATTGATTTTTTAATTTGATATCAAAGTTTTAATAATTAAGGAATCATGAGTTTGAATCTTAGTATTCTTATTTATTGGATAAAAATCAAACATAAAATAATGTAACTATGTACAAGTTTAAAATCCAAATTTTTTTTACAAGCAGTCATAAATTCGAATCTTAGCATCCTTATTTGTTTGATAAAAATCAAGTATAAGGTAATATGGATATGTATAAGTTTCAAATTCAAAATAATTTTACTTAAAAAGATATATTAAAAAAATAATATAAATCATAAGATCTCATCTAGTAATCTCTTTAATAATAAATATATATATATATATATATATATATATATATATATATATATATATATATATATTCCCTGGAACTCTTCTTTTTTTCTTCTTCTTGATTAACACATCTAAACTTATTAGTTCAAAATAAATGTTGTATACAGAAGGAATCATTGGTATGTATCAAAGGAATTAGCCTAGTCAAATGATACCAATACACTTTTAGGGAGAAAAAAAAGAAGCTGGTCAGCAAAGTAGTTAATAATAATTAAATATTGTAAATAATGGAAAAATTTTAAATTTCAAATTAAGATATGATTACTTTAGACATCAGCTTGGTGGGACTTCTGCGGTAGAATGTTGATTTGTTTAGATAAAGCAAAAATCCAAAGTAGTGGTAACTATTAATGACATGTTTTGAATTACCTTTAAATTTTATGTTTTAAAGTTTTTTTTTAATATATTAAATTAATATTTTTTTAATATTAATATATTAAAATAATTAAAAAGTAAATTTAAAATAAAAATAAAATTTAAATTTAAATTTTTTTAAAAATACAGTTTATATGTTTTCCAATGACAACCTAAATTAAAAGGAGAAAAAGAAAAGAGAAACAACCATTTAAATGGTGGCCTAGTGGTAAGAGTTTGGGATCAAGAATTTGCTTTTTCTGTGGTCTCAGGTTCGAGCCATGTGGTTGCTTATATGATGGCCACTGGAGGCTTATATGGTCGTTAACTTCAAAACCCATGGAATTAATCAAGTTACACGAAAGTTAATTCAAACATTAACGTTAAAAAAAAAAAAAAAAAAAAAAAAAAAAAAAAGCGCAACATGAGCATAGTGAAGGACGGAAAAAAAGAACACGAGAGAGGACAAAGAGAGGAAGCACCTCGCCATCACCAACAATACGAGACGCAACTGTCTGTGAGTAAAGAAAGGGGCAGTCTTTGTATTGTTCAAAGACTCTGGTCTGCTCTGTATTTGTTTGCTTAAATTAAAATCTGCTTAGACCCAAACATTGTATACTAGTTTTCCTTTTCCTCTTCCCGGTCCCAAAAGTCCAAGCCACCAGTCTTTGAATTCTGATTCACCATTCCAATCAAACACACATTTCTCCTATTTCGCTTTCTCTTCCTGTAGGGAGTATTTCTTTTATACCCCACTTTCATTCATAGCCCTTGAGGCTAAAAACTGTTCCTTTTTCTCCAACTTTGGTTTGTGGGTTTCAAAACAAACCACCAAAAAAGAAACCCCATTTCAAGTTTTGATACAATCTTTCACACTTCCTCTTGTAATTCTCATCTGTGTTTTGCTCATCTGCTCATTTTCATTCATACAGTTTGAGTCTTTGGTGTTATACTCTGTGATCAGCAATGGGGAGATTAGATGACTCAGCGACAATGGAAATAACCGGCAAGGTTATGGTTGTTGCAATTGTAATTCTATTCTTGGTGGTGGTTTTTGTTATCTTTCTACATCTTTATGCAAAATGGTTTTGGTGGCGCATTGAAGAGCCCACTCACCCTCAACAATCTCGCCGCCGCCAACGCCGACGCTATGTCTTTAACTCTGGTCAAGACCCAGTGAGAAGAGGGCTAGAGCTTTCTATACTGAGATCCCTACCACTAGTGATTTTCCAGCCCAAAGATTTCCACCAGTGACAGAGAACCCACCAAAGGTAAAGCAAGAAAAAAGGTTTAAATGAAAGCAAAGACTCTCTTTCAGAATTTGCTGGTAATTATACAACAGAGAAATGCCATATTTGTAGACTTCAGTCGCACAGTTCATTCAAAGAGAGAAAGAGAGAGAATAAAGAGGCTGCCAAAGAGAACTTGACTAAATTCGTAGTTATACATTAAATTCGTAAAAAAATCATGAACTCGTGATTTTTCATGATTTTAATTGAGTTTATGATTTTGTTACGATTTAAGTTTATTTTAATTGATTTTCAAGTTTTTAATCTAATTTTATATATAAGATATATATTGACTTATGAAATTATATAATTTTACTAGTTAATTTATAATTTTAACAATATTAATTAGATTTTTTTAAAAGCTCACGCCTTGCCTACTATTTGTCTATTTTTTTGTTATTTTATATTTAAACAAGAAAATTAATAAAGAAAATCTTTGAAGCTAATTGAGTTAGTCACAAGTTTACAAGTTAATTTGCAGCCATGTTATTATTTTATTATTTTAATGTATTTTTGTCCCTTAATTTTTTTTTTAAAAGCAAATTCATTATTTATTATCAATAATCTACTTTTGTTATCCCTATCTTAAACACCTGTCATGTTTTTTTAAAATATTTAATACAAGAACAATTCTCACGAGCATTAATTTTATATAATTAAATAAAAAATAATCTCAATAAAAAAAAAATTATTGGATTCAATGACATGCATGATTTTTATTACGAGTTTGCTTGATTGACTTGAGTTCATTTATTTTTTTAATTGAGTGTTGATTTTTATCAATTTTATTATTTAACATTAAGTTAATTGAGAATTGAGTTTTTCAATTTATTTTTTTTAAATTATTTTTATAAGTTTCATAAATTAACTCCAGTTGATCTAAATAAATTTAATATATTTTCATCCCAATATTAAATAAAATATTATGCAATATACAGTTGATCTTGAATTTTTAGTTAAAATCTATTTTTCTAAATAACATATTTCTAAAGTCTAAACTTTAGGTTTTTTTTTTTTGCATTTGAAGAAGTTTTTATTTAAGTTTGTGCAATAAATAAATATTTTTTTTGACAAAATTAACTATTTTTTAGAACTCTCATTCCAATATACGTACCAGACAGTCGACGGGACCATGGCCGGATGGCCAGCTGGAGCGCCAGAGAGCATCATCCTGAGTGCGTAAACAACAATGATATGATGCTTTGAAGATTCTTTCGATAGAAAGTAGAAAGCTGCAAAGAAAGGTACAGGAGACTGATGCTGTTACTGTGAAATTGTACTCGCCGCTAATTATACTGACCAAAAACTAAAGAAAAATAAAAGGGGGCCATGTTGACTGGTTCAAAAGTCTCAATGATAGCAGCCAGACTCCTGCTTTACAATCCAGAATTTCGTTCCCGTTAGTTTTTTTTTTAATATAATTAGAACAGTATCTTTTGATTTTTGAGTATTCTGGCACGCTGAATCATCGGGATTATAATTATATATATATAATAATTCAACAAACATGATTTTAATTTAAAAGTAAATTAGAATAAAATTATTCAATTCAAATTTCAAATACAAGTAAAACATTGAGAGTTGTACTGATATAACCTCATCAACTTAAAAGGTTAAAAAAACAACATAGAAACACAGCTTGACTCGAAAAAATTTAAAATATTCTTTTATAAAAAATATTGAGATGACAATATATTGGTTCGATTTTGATCAACTTGAGTTAATTTTTTAAATTCACAACCCGTGTTTTGAGACCATGATAATTTCAAATATAACAAATTATGAATTTCAATCCTTAGTAAATTTATTGTTGAATAATAAAATTGAAAAAAAGATATTCTAAAAAAAAACATAATAAAATGAACAAAGTCAACCGAGATTATATCGTAAAACTTGTGATTCAAGTCATGAGATTAGGATAATTTTATAGAAAACAAATTGAAACAATCGACAAAGTCTAATTAATAATCAATCAGATGTTTAACAATGAAACTAAAATAAATCAATTAAAAAATAGATTAAAAAAAACTCAAGTCAACTGTCAAACTCGTGACATGGATCATAAGACAGAGATAATCACATAAAAAGCAAACCACAATAAATCATGAAATTTAATATCCAATAAATCAAGTATAGGGGAGTGAGATTAGAGATAAAACATGGATTTTCTTATTTAAAAAAAACAAAGAAAAACAATACTATTTGGTCGGAACAGAACCGGAAAGTAAGTTGAGATTACGAGCAAGATGTAAATTATTCTAGCTTGTTATGTTTTTTGAATTGAAATAAAATAGATAAAATGGAAGGAAATTAAGAAGCTTGATTGATAGATAGAACTTAAGAGCAGGACCAAACAAACTGAAGGAGCTAATGGCTCTGGCAGCCAGCTGCATGACCCTTGATTTTAGGCGGGTGGTCTTTGTTCTCTTGTAGAGTCCACACAAGGCAGAGAAAGATAAGAAATGGTATTGAAAAGGCACACTTTTTATGGCAAATTATCTTGCCATAAACGTTAATGCAACGAGGATAAATTCTGCGTCAAATGGAAGCTTTGTGTGTATTCTCCCCCGAGGGCATTTCCTAGAAAGTCCAACGATCCAAATAATAACCCTCTGAATTTGTAATTTACCCCTTTCCCCCTTTTTGAGAATTTATCTAGCAGATTAAGTTTTTAAATTAAATTGATTTTTTAATTTGATATCAAAGTTTTAATAATTAAGGAATCATGAGTTTGAATCTTAGTATTCTTATTTATTGGATAAAAATCAAACATAAAATAATGTAACTATGTACAAGTTTAAAATCCAAATTTTTTTTACAAGCAGTCATAAATTCGAATCTTAGCATCCTTATTTGTTTGATAAAAATCAAGTATAAGGTAATATAGGTATGTACAAGTTTAAAATTTAAAAAAATTTTACTTAAAAAGATATATTAAAAAAATAATATAAATCATAAGATCTCATCTAGTAATCTCTTTAATAATATATATATATATATATATATATATATATATATATATATATATATATATATATATATATTCCCTGGAACTCTTCTTTTTTTCTTCTTCTTGATTAACACATCTAAACTTATTAGTTCAAAATAAATGTTGTATACAGAAGGAATCATTGGTATGTATCAAAGGAATTAGCCTAGTCAAATGATACCAATACACTTTTAGGGAAAAAAAAAGAAGCTGGTCAGCAAAGTAGTTAATAATAATTAAATATTGTAAATAATGGAAAAATTTTAAATTTCAAATTAAGATATGATTACTTTAGACATCAGCTTGGTGGGACTTCTGCGGTAGAATGTTGATTTGTTTAGATAAAGCAAAAATCCAAAGTAGTGGTAACTATTAATGACATGTTTTGAATTACCTTTAAATTTTATGTTTTAAAGTTTTTTTTAATATATTAAATTAATATTTTTTTAATATTAATATATTAAAATAATTAAAAAGTAAATTTAAAATAAAATTTAAATTTAAATTTAAATTTTTTTAAAAATACGGTGTTTTCCAATAACAACCTAAATTAAAAGGAAAAAAAAAAAGAGAAACAATCATTTAAATGGTGGCCTAGTGGTAAGAGCTTGGGATCAAGAATTTGCTTTCTCTGTGGTCTCAGGTTCGAGACATGTGGTTCCTTATATGATGATCACTAGAGGCTTATATGGTCGTTAACTTCAGAATCCATGGAATTATCAAGTTACATGCAAGTTATTTCAAACATTAATGTAAAAAAAAAAAAAAAAAAAAAAAAAAAGCGCGACATGAGCATAGTGAAGGACGGAAAAAAAGAACACGAGAGAGGACAAAGAGAGGAAGCACCTCGCCATCACCAACAATACGAGACGCAACTGTCTGTGAGTAAAGTAAGGGGCAGTCTTTGTATTGTTCAAAGACTCTGGTCTGCTCTGTATTTGTTTGCTTAAATTAAAATCTGCTTAGACCCAAACATTGTATACTAGTTTTCCTTTTCCTCTTCCCGGTCCCAAAAGTCCAAGCCACCAGTCTTTGAATTCTGATTCACCATTCCAATCAAACACACATTTCTCCTATTTCGCTTTCTCTTCCTGTAGGGAGTATTTCTTTTATACCCCACTTTCATTCATAGCCCTTGAGGCTAAAAACTGTTCCTTTTTCTCCAACTTTGGTTTGTGGGTTTCAAAACAAACCACCAAAAAAGAAACCCCATTTCAAGTTTTGATACAATCTTTCACACTTCCTCTTGTAATTCTCATCTGTGTTTTGCTCATCTGCTCATTTTCATTCATACAGTTTGAGTCTTTGGTGTTATACTCTGTGATCAGCAATGGGGAGATTAGATGACTCAGCGACAATGGAAATAACCGGCAAGGTTATGGTTGTTGCAATTGTAATTCTATTCTTGGTGGTGGTTTTTGTTATCTTTCTACATCTTTATGCAAAATGGTTTTGGTGGCGCATTGAAGAGCCCACTCACCCTCAACAATCTCGCCGCCGCCAACGCCGACGCTATGTCTTTAACTCTGGTCAAGACCCAGTGAGAAGAGGGCTAGAGCTTTCTATACTGAGATCCCTACCACTAGTGATTTTCCAGCCCAAAGATTTCCCAGGTGGACTAGAATGTGCTGTTTGCTTATCTGATGCTGTAGAAGGAGAAAAGGTCAGGTTGTTGCCTAAATGCAACCATGGGTTCCATCTTGATTGTATTGACATGTGGTTCCAGTCCTATTCTACTTGTCCTCTATGTAGAAGCTCGGTAGCACCACAAGCTCAATGCGCTAGTGGTGCCAATAACAACAATGACCTGGAGGTGAATATTCAGTCTCCGGAGGAAATTTTTATTTCTGGGTATTCAATAGAATCTCCAGATTTTCCAACAAACGTGTTGTTTTGGGGGGATCAGACTCTTGTAAGCACTGGGGGCGGTTCCTTGGAAGAAGGACCTTCTTCTTCTTCAGCTTCTTCCGCGCCATCATCTTCAGCTGGTGCTAGGCATGATGAGATGCTTGTTATTGATGTTCCTGTGCAAATTACCGATAATCTTGCTGAGGATCAGGAATCAAAGTTGCCAACGCCTACGCGGTTGAGGTCATTGAAAAGACTTTTGAGCAGGGAGAAAAGGTTACCTCCTAATTGTTCTGATGGTTCTGTTGATGTTTAGTCATTGTGAATAATTTAATTCTGGTCCTGAAAGTGTCTGTAGATGCCTGAAGATATTGCATTATCTCGGCATCGTTCGCTTGATAGAAATTATCAGATTTGGTTCTACCATCTTTGAGAATTGGTGGTAAAGGAAACTTCTTTGATTGATTAGCTAAGTGTCAAATGATTCTTGATATACTGAAATGGCTAAGTGTAATTAGCCTGTTGTACAGGTCCTTTGTGGTAACTCTGGTCTTGTAACAGAGTTTCACAACATTTGTTTGGAATGAATATATTGTACGAGAAGAGCCGTAGACTACAAGGCTCTTCTGTTCAAGTAGATAGACCAATGCATCTTGTAACAGAGTTTCACAACATTTGTTTGGAATGAATATATTGTATGAGAAGAGCCGTAGACTACAAGGCTCCTCTGTTCAAGTAGATAGACCAATGCATTTCGCTTCTTTCTTTTCTACAGAAGATGTATCCTGTAGATTTTCTTTTCAATGTGATTCATCTGTAGTAGAGCCGTTAACACAATGGTTGCTCTTAAAGCTTTATGATTCACATGGCACGGGTTGATTGTGTTTCAAAATCGGTATGAAATTCTTAATATATATTGGCACAAAATTGGTTGCATCAAGTGTGGGTGGGACAAGGTTCATTTTATCCAGAGATGTTGAAACTCCCTTTCAAAACTCATCTTATAGTAAAACTCATGCATTAATATGTTCCGTAATTTGGCCAAATTTTGTGCTGATGAAGGGGAAATTTCATAGAGATGCTGAATCCATCAGCAGCGTATCCTTTGGCGACCTTTTTGAAGAACCAATTGCAAGTTACTACCAATCTCCTTTAACCAAAGCAGTGTCATTCTTTAGGCATCAAGTTTTTGGGTATGAGCCGATCGATAGTTGATCGGCTCATACCCAAAACCCAGTTTCTGAACATGATAGCAAGGCATGAGCCATTAAAAAGCGTAGTAAGATTTTCAACAAAATGCTGCAGCTGAAGTTAACAGGACATATATCAATCACAAGTTTGAGATTCCTAAAACTTCTCTTTGTCAGATGATCTTGTTTTTTCTGTTAACAACTAAGAATAGTTGAATTGGTCGAAACCTTGGTACCAACCGCAGATAGCTGGCGTCCATCTTCATTGTGGATTGTGAAAGCTTCCTTTACACTAGTTGATTGCTCTTCAATAGTCCAAAACCAAAGCTTTTGGCCATGTGGGCAACACCATCACTCTTGACCACATAAATTGGCCCTTAATCTCTTCGTAAACCTGCAGCAGCAGGTTTATTTTAGCAGTTTTTTCCTTTTGGTCAGTCTCGTCTCTCTCTGTATCTCAAGCAGTGGATATTCCTTCATGTTTACACTTTGGAGCTGGGAGAACGTTCGAAGGGTGAAGTGGGAGTTGTCTGGGCCCTTTTCAAATCAATACCCTTCTACTTCCACATGCAATCTAGGACAAAATATGGATAGAAATTCCTGAAACATGGAGATCAAGTGCCCCCAAATCCTTCATCTTTTTAATTTTCCCATACGCATCAAATGTATTGCAATTTGGATAACATGTGCTAATATATGGTAGAAAGTTTAATTGGCTACTTGGAATAGTTTTTTACTTCAAAATTTAATCTTTTATCTGAGTCACGCGTTCTGACTCAAAAAACAAACAAACAAAAGGAAAGAAAGAGACAGAAAATAGAATAAAACTGACAAGTTGTCCTGCTTGCGGGCTCTTTCTACTATAGATAATCTACTCTGCACATTAAAGTTGATATTTGGATTCCAGATATTAGTTGTTTCTGCCTGTTCGAATGATCTGATACAATTTGTTGACACAATCCTTCAACCGAGAGATGCTTTACTACAGAAAATGAAGAAGTTCCGAGCAAAGCTTTTGTCGCTGAAACACTATGTTACCAAGTAAACAGGTCCATATGCCTTGACACCATGAGGATTATTAAGCTGGTCGAGACACATATAAGGTGTCTCATTCTCCACCCTCTTTGAATGGTTGAAAAGATTAGTCAGTGGCCCAGATGTTTGTCGCCGATGCCTTGCGTCGACTCCTCTGCCACTCCCATATATAGGACCGGAAACATGACCCTTTCTTGGATTTGAAATGTGAGAGCTATTTGTCGGTTCCACGGTAGGCTTGGTCTTTTTCTCAGCTTTCCACCATTTGAGGAGAGTGCGTTTCCAGGACCTCCTGCTCTTTTTCTCTTCTTCTACTCTTCCTTTTCCAGATTCTGGATGCTGTAACGGGGACTGTAGATTCATTTCTCTTGCATGTTGTCTAGCTTCTTCCAAGAACTGATCGTGGTTGTAAACTTGTAACGTTAAAGTAAAAACTAAAAGACACTCTTAAGAAAGTTTCTCCTGTCTCCTCAATCCTAAACAGCTACATAGAGATGCTTAAAACAGTCGTTCAGCTAATGAGAAGTTTAGTTTTGTGGATCAATCGAGGGCTATAGCCCGGAGACCCTTTGCCTTTATCCAATATCACATCACAAAACTTGGTGTACAGAAAACTAGAGATTAGGAGACAAAGACGAGTATTGTCTCTCTTGCTAAATCTGAAATATTTTTTCTGATTGATTTCAAGTTTCTATTTTATGTTAAGAAACTAAGGTGAGAAGTTTAAAATAAACAAATAAAACATGGAGCACATAAAAAGGAGAAGTGGCTAAAAGCTCAGACAGGCTGCTTACCTGTGTAAAATCAACTTCAGGATCAAATTCGTAGGCACCATAATCGCTTGCCTCGTAATGTTGGTACATTGGAGCTTTATTCATGGTTGCCTGGAAATCTTTCGAGTCAATACCATAAACGAAAGCTTTCAAGATCAAATAAAACGAATACAATCAAAAGGAATCACAAAAAGGAACGTCCGGCAAAAGAGGCGAGCCATTACTTGTATTTTGTAAAGGAGGGTAGTGGAATAAATATATATATTGAAGCATAAGCAGTTAGTGATATTACTAAGAGACAAAGAGATGAAGTGAAGTTCACAGTTGTCTGTCTACCTTGAGTTAATTTCTTTAGTAAAGAGAGGAAGAAGCACAGATAAATAGATGCGATATAAAGAAGACGCCATGTCAAATTGAGATATGTCCTCTCTTGTGGAAAACAAGCTAGCGAAAAAATTTAATTTTTTTATTTTAAAGTTAATTTTTATATATATTTAATGTATTGATATAAAAATAATTTTAAAAAAATAAAAAATATTATTTTAATATATTTTTGAGTAAAGAATACATTAAAAAATGACATGCTGGTACTTGTTGTGGTTAAAGGCCGAGGAAACAAGAGATTTTTGGTAGTTGAAAACTGAAATGGCAATCCAACCTCTTGGTAGCAGTATTTGGTCAGGAAAGGACAGGTGGGTAAATTGGTTGGAGAATTCACCATGGACAAAACACATAGCCAAAAGTAGCACTCAGAAATCAGCAGAAAATCTGGCCCGCTAACAAATCTTTTAAGAAAAAGAAGGTAAATAAGATGGAATCATTCCGATTATTACTTTCCTTTCAATTTAAACGTACTCGTTAAGAAAGGGTGGAACCTAATGCTTGTTTGCTTGCAGCAGCTATTACACTTTTGAGGACCAAACACCCCCTTATAGCCTTGAATATGGACTTGGAGGAGCTGGCAATGATGACAAGGACGAGAGTGGAAACAGTAGAGGAGCCAGCCAACCTAGGCTTTGAGCACTAGTGCAAATTAATTAGGCAAATTGATTTGAGATGCAGGCTCACACCACCGTTAAACAATGGTGATGACGATCATAACAAGCAATTATTATGCCTGAAAAAGATGGAGAAAAGGGCCCTTTTAATCTAGTTGAGGGGATGTACAAGGTTTACCCACTTCATTTCTGCCGCATGTCACGGAGTTATTTGGGCTGTCATAATTTAAGGTTTTGGAGGTCAACGACAAACAGCCTCGAAACTGAGGTGTGGTTGGGGACTGTAACCCACTATATAGTCTACAGCACAAGCTCATGCTTGCTGACCTTTCTTCTCCTTGTTTCTACATAGCAGGAACTATCACGCCGGAGCAGAAATGGAACGCATTCCATTTAAAAGGTCGGTTTCTTTGGGCCAGGTAAATTTGGTACCCAAATATGAGGTCCCTGCGATGGAAAACAAACCATTCTTGTTTCAGGATGGTTGCATCAGAAGCCCTGTCCTGAAAAGGCATGGCCACTAACGACTGATCTTTTCATGGAAGACCCATATCATTAGCTCAGATTATTTACAGCATTTTGTATCTGGGAGTGTGCTTTCTACCCATATAGACCGTAAGAATCAGGAGGCTAAGTGTATTAGAGCATCACATGCTACGAACAAAATGAACCATATGGCAAGGTAACAGTGCCGGCCAAATCAATATCATTAAGCAAACTATAAATAATCAAGTGCACAGACAAGGGATCGTTTTTCTTTTGACTAGGCAACAGAACGTGGTATGGCAATGATAATGTTTTAGCAGTGACCTTGAACAGAACTTCGTAACAAGAAGAAAACAAAGAACACCAAGCTGAAGCACCAAACACAACCCCCCAACAAAATTGGCATTACGATAGCATCAGAAGTATGCAAACTTCAAGCATTAGAACAGCCTGCCGACAGTAATATTAGCAACAGTCAAGAGACCCAAGTGGGCCTCATCGGCATCGACCCCTGTACAATTTTCTGGTAGATACACGGCATCAAACCTAAAGGAGGAGCATTTGAAGAGTAGTCTAGAAAACGCATGTATTACCACTGACCCTTCTAACATTTCCATTGCCCAGTCTAGATTTCAAAGTTGAAGCAGAGGCAGCGCCATCACAACACCAAAGATCGAAACCAGCAACAACATCATCCAGGTTGGAAATGGCTGCTTCCTGTTTCTTCTCTCATCCTTTGGGGCAACTACTCTTTTCGCATCTTCCACTGAAGAATCATCGTGCTTTTCCAATTTGGCTCTGGATTTATCTTCTTGTGGTGCCTGTGATGAAACATGCTGCTCAGAGTGCAGCTCCTGGTCATGCTTCTCTACATACTCGGGAAACAATTTCCTGAATGCAGCACTGTCAAGAAGGAGCAGATCAGATCCGATTAGAATTTAAACTAATTGATTAATTCTTGAACACAAACATTAATAGATTTTAGCTTCGAGCAAGCTAAAGAACGCATAAGAAAAGTAACATAATCATAACTACATAAACATTGAATCCACTGCCTTTATGGGAACAGGTAAGGATAATGGTGATTAAACAAGGAGCACATTTTGACAATCACTTAAACTAGATCATTGGCCCGTGCTACGTTGTGAGTCAGATCAATTCTTTTTAACACACAAAATTATCGAGGCGTTGCTAACTTTTTTTTCCAGCAAAAAAAAATATTAAATTATTTGGGGTTTGACCCGATATGACCCGTTCAATTTGACAGGTTCAAAGACAACTCGGTTGACCAATAAAAACATAGTTTGACTACGAAAACTTCAAGACATCTTTTTCAAAAAAACAATATTGAGACAACATATTGTATCAATCTAAATCATCACGGGTTAACTTGCCAAATCCAAACCTTTGATCATGATAACTCCAACAGAAAGTAAATCGAAACAAATTATAAAGATAAAGTTTAATTCACAATCAATCCAATGTATAATGATAAAATTTTAAAAAAAACTTAGAAAAACAACTCAAGTCAAACTGGATTAACTTATTAAATGAGAATGGGAAAACCTTATAGAACAAATTATATATCACAATTCTAAATCAATTCAACTTTGAATGATGAAATTAAAAAAAAAATCAATTTTAAAAAGGACTAAAAAAATTACTAGAGTAAACTCGGGTTAACCCACTAACCTCATGGCTCGAGTCATGAGACCGAGATAACCTCACAGAAAGAAAACTTAAATAAATCATGAAACCTAATTCTCAATCAATAAAATGTTGAAAGATGATATTGAAAAAAAAGTCAATTGAAAAAAAAAAACTCAAGTCAATCAGGTTAACTCGTCAAACCCTTGACTCGAGTCATGAAACTGAGATAAATCTATAAAAAGCAAATTGAAACAAATCATGAAACTCAAATCTCTAGCTAACCAAATATTAAATGATGAAATTGAAAAAAAAAACATAGATTAAAAAAAAAAGACTACTGCAATAAATAGTGATTTGTGAGGTGGTGCATAGGACAAAAACTCATCTCTTTTAGTGTTCTGTTAATAATGCAAACCCAAAGATAGGCATGCATGAAAGGCAACGACAACGAAGCCTAAGTCCTCTTGCATCATTCCACGAAATCATAAATCAAATCCACCTCAATATATAACCCAAGTGTGAATAAAGGGAAAAAAGAAATGCATGGTGATTGGGGAAATGGTCCAAATGGATCTTCAGATAGACAAGAAAAGCAGACCACTGTACTTACTTCTTACAATTGAAAGCAAGAGAATCCTTTGCCAGGCGTCGCTTATCAGCAGCAGTAGTGTTCACACTTCCTGTGGTAGGACTGTTGTCCGTCTGCATAGCAAAGATGCATCCTTGTTTGAGAAAATAGTCTAGGGAAAGTAATAATATAAACTTAAAAATGCCTCCAAATATGGGTTCCCAAGGAACTAATACATAGTTTAACCACCTTTTGTCATGAACCAGACCAAAATTACAGTAACAACAAGATAATGCCAGCTAAACATCCAAAACCCATCCCACACAAGTTGAAGGGAATAAGCCAAAAAATAAAAATGGAAACTTTTAGCTACAAGTAAATTATGCAAGTCTGATAATTAATATCAACAAAACAGATTCTGAAGCAAGAACCAGCCTTAACAAATTACTACATTGAAAACATTTAGGAAATTGAGAGCCACAATTAACTCACCATGAAAGA
The DNA here is from genome assembly GCA_007827005.2 of Populus simonii. NCBI lineage: Eukaryota > Viridiplantae > Streptophyta > Magnoliopsida > Malpighiales > Salicaceae > Populus > Populus simonii. The sequence goes on from CM017464.2 coordinate 15,332,804, forward strand.
AAGAAGCCCTGTAAGTATACTGCAGCAATGAAATAGGAAAAATGTTAGACCAAGGATCTATAATAACTAGCTCTTTATTATTTAGAACTAATAATCCAGAGAGTTAGAAAATTAATTGAAAAATTACACTTTAAGCCTTAATCTGTTTTACCTTGATACAGACCACATGGGGTTCCAACTCTCTGGATGAACTGGAAAGCAATAAGATCAGGGTAAACAAAACCAAATATAAAAGATGGCCAAAAGTAAAATGTTGTAAGCATAGCAGGGTAAAGAACTTACAATCACTCATGGATAAGCATATTTTCTTTTGAGTCATGAATCGCCCATTGGGAGTGATCATGCTACATAGATAAAAGCCACAAAAGTTAGATGCAAGCCTGAACTAAAATATTTAAAGAGAAAGACACGGGGAAAATGATATTCTGGAAAAACTTAAGCAGCAATAAAGAAGATTACATGATTCCAGGAGGTTTATAGGGATACTCTGGCGGAAACTTGATTTTTCCATAATAATATCCACCTTATCACAAGGAAGTCAGAATTTCCGATTAGAATAACAAAACAAGTGACACTACATTTTTCACTGAGCAAGATAACCACACTATTTTCTGTATCATGTATTGAATCAACAACATGGTTAGCAAACCTGCAAAAGGTGTTCCTTCACTTCCCTCCAACACATAATCTGAAACATAAAATTTACATAACATCAATATCAAAAAACACCTCAGTGAATTAAGACCACAAACAGCAACAGAGAACAAAAAAAGAATAAGAAGAAGAAGAAGAAGAAGAAACAAAACACAAAAAGCAACAGAGCAAAATAAAAAATAAAAATAAGAAGCAAAAAGCAAAATGACACAAAAAAGGTTGAAAATGGAATCACTATGTGCTATGGATGAAAGAACCATAACTCACAATCATCTGTTAAGAAGGCTAAAATTTTCCTAAGTAATCTCTTCACTTTCCTAAGCTCTGTCTTCAACTCATCCCCATTCCAAATAACAATTGTGCTATTTCATTGTGGCATTCTTCCTAATACCAAACTATACTTAACACTAGGAGAAATGACTGTTCGAGATAATATCAGATGCCTTCCCTTATATATTTGGTTGTATCAGATACAGTTGTAGATCTGAGATAAGTACTCTTGGTTGTAACAAGTACTTAGCCTGGCTTAGATAGCTATCCTATTGTTTTGTAACCTGTATCCTATTGCATGTGTATATATACACAAATTATTCACTGCCAAACCTATTGTTTCCTTTATATTTCTATTTCTTCCAATGACATCTCACGGCATCATCAGCCAAGGCTGTAAAATCTGCATGTATTCATTCTTAAGGATGAAAAGTAACGTTTCTGGAACCTTTAGCATCTCCTTCATGTATTTAATGGAGGAGCAACAGCTCCATAATTGTGAACTAATCAAGCAAACCAGTAACAAACCGGGAAGCAGTCACAAGTGTGTTGCATCAACTTTTCCACACAAGGTTTGGAGTTTGAATGAGTCCAAAGACAAAGAATTCAGTGTTTCAGCGGTTGCCTACAATATCTTGTATGTCATGATTCTTCTGCCAAATCTCCAGTGACATTTGAAGCAAGTCTAGACAGATGATTAGATATTGTAATTCTTTTACCCTAAATTTAGATTGCAATAACTCTAGGTCACCACTCATGTCCACAAGTAGATGATGTAAAAAGCTCAGAGGAATTGGATATGAAAATTTCAGAGAAGGAAACAAAAATAAACAAGAACTTACGCCATTCAAGAATGTCACTTGGAGAAGGACGGGCAACAACATGAGAGACTGGTTCCTGCAAATTCATTATTATAAAACAAAAACAAAAAATCAGTGTCGAATGATGAGAAGAAAAATGAAATGAAGTTTCATCCAGCAGTAAATGGTTGGTATTTGGTACTACAAAGACATTCAAATATCCAGACTATCAATAAAACATCGGGTAAAGGAAATAACAATCAAGCAGTAGATACGCAACCAACCATGTGATCAAAAATCGAAAATAAGCTACAAAGTAAAGTAAAGCAGCCGATGAAAATAAAACATAATCATCCATCTATCATAAGAGACTAAAGTGTATCGAAAAGTATGGTGTACGTTTGGGAAACTGAAATGAAAACCCTAATGGGTAAAATTGACAGTCCCAATCTCTACTCTTCCCCCATTAATTCACTATGAAAATAAGCACAAAATGGACTACATAACATAATAAAAACATACTTTACAGAGAGCTCTATATTCCTTCTGGAGTCGCTTGACACACGATTTCTCAGCCATGAATCAGGTACCTCCTCCTTTTATTTCCTTGGAATGATAAAAAGAAACAGAAATTTATTATAATACTAACTAAAATCATCATCACCATCAACCACTAATCAGGTCAAACTTAGATTATCATTATTATTATAACAAAAAAAAGAGCAAGAAAACCGATTAAAAGAAAAGAATAAGGAATGAATCGAAGTTAAACCTAGATGAAATCTATCAGATAGATTAAAAAACAAATAGTAAGAAGAAGAGGAAGAGGAATTAGAAATCGTTACCTTAGTTTATTTAGATTAGATTAGATCAGATCAGATCAGATAACAATTCAATTCAAAATAAGAATCAGATGTCAGAATCTAAAGCTCAAACGAACAATCGAAGCAGAAGATTAAAAAAAAAAAACAACTCATGTAACGGCAAGGGAGAGAGAGAGTTTAAGATCGTACGAACGACCTTTTTATGTTTTTTTTTTTTACTTCATTTTTAAATAATTTTGTAGGGGTTGGATGGATGGATCATGGACGGACGGACGGAAGCTGAGAATATGATTGGACCGTTGTCGGTGACAAAAAGACTTTCAATTTGTTGATGTTGAATTTATCGAAGGAAATGGTAAAAAATATTTTTTATTTTAAAATAATATTTTTTTATTTTATAAAATTTATATTTTATATATAAATAATTTTTAAAAAAATATATATATATTTTTATAAAAGACTGTAACATGTTATCAAACACTACCATGTTACAATTACAATTATGTTACGTTACAAATTATATTATAATTACTTTACGTTACAATTACGAAGAGATGAAGAAGCACTGTATACCCAGAATTGGAACAGTGCGCTTTTTTTATTTCAGTCTTGAAGCATCTTCTACTCTACTTATTAAATTATATCTTTTCTATTGTGTTGACCAAGGAATTTTTAAATTATTTCTTTTATATTGTGTTGACCAGGAATTAAATATGATAATTTATTTTGGTTAGTTTATTATAGGGTTTTTATGATATATAAAAAACATCTTGATATTAAATTAATTATTTATTTGATAAAATAGAATTTTATTTTCTTGTTTAGAACAAATTAAAACGATCAAATTTGATATTAAAACAAAAAAATAATTTTTTTATTGTTCATGAGGCACAAATTATAAATTTTGATCCTCAGAGATGTTTTGTTTTTCATTCATCATCTTTTTTTTTTGGTTTTGACGGCTCAGTTCTTTTTTCATTTTTATTTGTTTTGTTTTTTAATTTTATGAAGAGAGAGAATTGCAAGAAAAGTACGAGGAAAGATAAAATTATTGATTGTCAACTTTTTAGCAATCAAAAAAATCAATCCTAATCTAAAAAAAAAAATCAATCCTAATCTTAAAGGTTTCATTTAAGAAGAAAATATTCATTTACAAGTTTTTTATCCGTCGTCTTACTATAGAAAGTAGATTGGAGCTCTTTTTTTTTAAATTTGAGAATGATTTTTTTATTAATTAAATGTTACTTTAAGATTACATATAAATTTATCGAGGTTTATAAAGTATTTTTTTATGTATTTTCAAATAAAAAAAAGTTAAAGCCAGATTTTTTTTTCAAAAATCAAGACCAAACTTTCTAGCCATTCGAAGTGGCTGAAAATACAACCAGTGAACGACATGTTGTATACTTTTTTAAATAAATAAATAAATTAGGTAGTCAACACATTATATACATTTTTTTTAAAAAAAGGATGGTCATGCATGAATATAGCCTTATAAACCCACATGTTTAGCTTTTTTTTAAATGGGTCAGAAGAGCTGGCCACCCAAGCCCAGATGCCTTGTTTTTTTTTTTTATAGTATATATTTGAGATATTATTTTATTGAATATTGTTTAATTTTTAATTTTTTAATAAGATTATAATATCTTTTTTATAATTTTAGCTAACAAGTTTTTTATGCAACTTTTTATGATAGTTTTTTTCCTTGAATTTCATTTGATGGCTTTTCTACGTATATTTTTTTTTATTGTATTATTAAATAAAAATTATATTTCAAAAAATAAAATATTAAACCCAACCAGGTTCATAATATGGTTACATGTTTGGTGGGTTAACTCGAGTTGATCCAAATATGATTGTCTCAATATTCTTTAAAATATTACAAAAAAACATCGTTTTTAATTTTTTTAAAAAAATCCAGCTAAGTTTTGACAAGACTAGTCAAGTCGTGTTTGGACCTGCTACGGATCCCATATAAAATTAACTTTCTTCAGTTTAATTTGAGCCAAGCCTATCAAGTCATTTTGCTAAGTTTTGCTAAAAGCCCAAAAACAAAACTATGTATACCAATTGAAATTGCATAAACCTATCAAGTCATTTTGCTAAGTTTTGCTTAATAGAAACCATGAGGATGAGTTTCTTTTTATTGAAATAGAAGGAAACAACTAAAATGCGAGCTTTTTTCTCATAAAACTAAGATGGGAATCTGATGCAACCTTACCATGGGTTTATTTCTTCTTCTTCTTTTATGCGAATTCATAATATTGAACCTCTTCACTCATTTTTTTCAATTATTTTTTTAAAATAGGCACTAGTCAAGTTTCGGTGACTTGAATTGTTTGATGACGTGGCTTGTTATGATTGATAGAGTATAGAACTTTCGATAAACTTGATTCCATGTGATTAATTTTAGCCAGCTGTATGCCGACATGTGCGTGCGCGTGGAAGAGTTATAGGCTTATATGGTGCTTGCGCCAGTCATCAAGAAATATTCGTGATTGTCGGTCGACTTTTGGATTAATTATTTTATTTTAAGAGTTCCGAGGCAGCAGTACGTTGGTATCTTATCCGAGAAGGTTTTCTTTTCTTTTCTTTTTATATTCGAGGGCTTTAAATTTTTTTTTTTTTATATTGCAGTTTAATAATGGCTCTCATCGAATTTGATACTAATTCTGTGATATGTTTTTAAATGCTATTGAAATTTTAGGATTTTCAATATCAAGCTCTCTCTTTTAAGTATATACGTGTAATTCTACTTTCATATTTAGCCAGGATTTACATTATTCGTTTGGTTGATTCAGCTCATGTAATATATTTAGATAGGTAACCCATGCCATGTCATGCAACAAGTTCGGTCAAATTTTGTCTAATGTAAAATAAATGTTCAAGTAATGGTAACATAAGTCAACTACATCATTGCTGAAATATAAAATTAGGATAAATTTATATATAAAAAAAAAGAATAAATAACCGAGCTCAAAGCACAATAACTTAATATTAAATAATAAAATTAAAAAAAATAAAACCTTAAAAACAACATAACAAAAAAACACAAGAAAAATACTAAAATATCGGACAATTGTGTCATTTAACTATTCTTAAAAAAATAAAAAGATAAAAAAACCTTCATGTCAAAGTTTAATGGTTTTTTTCTTTAAAGGGTATCAATGTAATTTTACTATGTAAATAATCTTAAAAAAACAAAAAAAAGCTGGACCAAAATCGTAGAAGAGTTTATTTCCAATTAATCTTGTAATACTCAATGGAACCCGTTGAAAAAATAATTTTACCCCAATTGCAAGCCTTATCAATGTTTTTTAGAATGATAAAAATATTATTTCACTGTTTTAATAAATAGTAAAATGTGTACTGGATCACAATTTTTACTAATGCCTTTGGGCTTTTTATTTTTTTGTAATAAATATAATTGGTTTTAGAGTTTGAGTATTGATCTTTATTTGATGTATTCTTTTTAGTGAATTTTCGATACTTTATTCGTATATGATGGTCATAACTTGCATTATAAAATGCTCATGTACTCTTATCAGAATTTATAAACATTTAGATTGTTTATTTGCTGGAAAATAATTTTTTTTTAAAAGTAAATTATATTTTGATGTTTAGTAATGTAATGAAAAATAAGTTGAAAAACACTTTTCAGTATTTGGTTATGTCATGAGAAATAAGTTAAAAATAACTTATTAATATTTTATTTTTTTCAAGTTTATTAAAATAATGAGGAACAAATCTTACAAATTAAAAAGTTGAATGAGAATGAAATTGAAAAAAAATATAATTTCATAAATTATCTCAAATAAAATAAATAATAATAAAAATAATAGAGATCAAATCTAACAAATAAAAAAATTTAAAAATGAAGAAATTAAAATAATAATAATTACCATTTTATAAATATTTCAAATAAAATAAGTAACAATAAAAAAAATGAGAACCAAATTTGATAGATAAAAAATTCCAATTAAAAAATGATAAGGGAAAAGCAAATAACAATTATAAAATGAGGATCAAGGTTAATATAAAAATCAAATTCTAATGGATGAAATTGAAAAAAAAAATTTAATATATATATATATATAAAAGTTTGAGGATCAAATTTAATATAATCAATAACTAATATGACATTTTTAAATTTTTCACAACTTTCAGAAAGTGTTTTCCGCCAAAAATAAAAGGAAAGCACTTTCCTGAAAATCAAGCCAAATTTTTCTTATTTTTCTTTGACTGAAAAGTGTTTTTCCTTAACTAATTTTTCTAATGGCAAACAAACATAAGAAAGTTTGAAAGTGATTTTTAGAAAACCGTTTTCCACCAAACAAACAAGGCCTTAGGGAGTGTTTGTTTTCAAGGTTTGATTGCTTTTCAAATTATTTTTTGTCACTGTTTTTTTTAATAATTTTGATGTATTGATGTTAAAATAAAAAAATATTTTAATTTATTTTAATTGAAAAACATTTCACACCACATTACCAAACATACATGGTTAAAGTGATAAATGTGGTTTTTGTTTAAGGTTTAAATTTCATAACTTAATGTTGAAAAAACATTTTTTTTTCCAAATTAAACCTAAGTATGGGGTGACCTTTATATGGCTTGGTTGATTGGTCATGTCCAAATATCACTCAATCAATTCATTAAAAGCCTAACTTTACCTTAAAAAATCTAAAAATAATATTGTTTTATTTTTTTAATATTAAATTGATAATATTTTAGATTGACCTGAGTTTAGCAACGACATGGATTCAATTGTTTAATAACTTTAATTTTAGACTGAATATTTTATTTAATTAAATAAAAATGAAAATTGACATGTGCAAGAAGATGATGGAAAAAAATTTAAGGAAAAAACAAAAAACACATGGATGATTGTATAAAAAAAGCAATTGCTTATATTAAAAAGACAATGCAATAACCTTATTAAAAAACAAAGTAAACTCTAAACATTTGATAAAATAAATCCCAAATATATTTCGGTAATGAATAAAATAATATCTCTAATATATTTAATTTAATTAATCTTAATTAAAACAGAAAACTTATTGGGTTGGGTCCTTTTATGTTCTTGGGTGTAAATTAAACCAAATTAAAGTTGATTTTATATGTAATGGTCAATTAAGAGGGGTCAAACATGACCTAGTTAATCTAACAAAAATCTGAATTGATTTAAAAAAGATTCAAGGTGATGGTATTTTACAATTATTCATTAAATATTAATACAATAATAAAAATAAGCATGTGCAAGAAAGAATATCGAGTTAAGTTTTTTCCATGTTTATCTATCAATTGTTTTTATGGAAAATATCAGCTTTACATTTTAATATTTATTTAATATTAAAAACTTTTTTCAAGTTTATATGTTAATATCTTTTTACATTTATTTCATCATTATATTTTCAAATAAAAATTTTTAATACAATAAAACTCTTCTGCAATACTAGCACGTTTTCCTATTATGTTAAAAAATAATTTGAGATCATACTCATTAATTGTTTTTTGCATTCTCAATTTATTTTATTAAATAAATATTATATTTTTTATTCATAATTAATTTTTTTAATATTAAAAAATACGTTGATAATATCTGCATATTTTTTTTTATATTAATTTTTTTTATCCAATCTTAAATTTACATGGGTAAAGGACACTTGGAAGAACTCCTTCATAAAGCCTTAGACTCCAGTCGGAAATCTATCATTGGTTTCTTATAGAGGTGCTAATGGAGGATCACTGACATGGGAGGCAAAGATTTATTTTCAATAAAAAAGTAGAGGAAAAATATACAAATATGTCAAGATATATCTTTTACAAGGACAAGAAATATTTAATTTTTTCTTATGCATTGCTATTAAGAAAAAAGAAATTAAAAATGGTACAAAACGCAACAACTTCATTTACAAATATAAAATTCTCTGCATCATATTTAATTTTAAAGCTGCGTTGGAAGAAACAAATCAGTTTCTGGCCATGGTTGGTCGAAGCATCACCACTCAAGAAACTTCTGCATTTGAAGACCACGTTGCCACATACAACATCGAAACATTTGCAGCACAGCTATCTGCCAGGAACAGCTGTTACCAATCATGTTTGTCAAATTTATAGATCCAACACTGTGCCGTTGTCACTGTCCTTGGAAGCTGAACTCAAGCACTGCCAAATGCCCTGATCACACTGTATATAATACTAATCCTACTGAGATCACGTGATAAGATCACATGACCCTCTAATAAATACTCCACCATATCAATGAAAACTGGGTCAGAGTCACTAAACATGTAGCAGTCAAAAGTATAGCACATGATCCCCCTGCTATCAGATCCCAATTTAGATTTTTACTAGTAACTTGCTAAATGAAAAAAAAAAAAAACCGTCAAGCTAGGTATAAATCACTTCTACTTGTACAAACTACGACATGATTTGAGCTCTTCTATCATATCAGAAACCATTTTCAGGTCACTCACCAAGTAGCTGTAGCACAACCTTGAGTCAGCACAAAAAGCACCATAAGCACAATGAAGGCATAATCTATAGCACTGGCTGCTCTTGCTCTTCTACTTTCATTACTTTTATCTGCCTGGTTAAACAAAGCACAAGCAGAGGGTCGTCCGCTGGCACCACCATCCTCTACTTCAGTGCCAAGCAAGGCTTCAACTTCACAAACTTTCAGAGGTTCGCAAGTAGATAAGAAGAACCCGTTTAAGAAAGTTGGCTCAAGCTTCAGAAGAATACCTCCAAGCATTCCAAGTCCCATACAGAACAAGTGACTTGATAGAGCAAACAGTTTCAAGACCTTATCCACCATTTGCAGGTTTCCTGTAATTAATTTAGGTACCCTGTTTTTTGTCACAGGTGCAAGCATCCACTAGGCCGCCGAAGGAATCACAAACCAGAAGATTCAAAACATCTGCACCCTTGAGTGTGGTTACTCTCTTTTTTTTGTTGGTGTACTATTCATTCTTTATTACCCTTTTTATGTAGACTTGTGTTTATGTCAATAGCCAAATGTAACTGCAGCTACTAATGCATTTACAATTTTTTGCTACCGTAGGCAGAGATAATTAAGTTTTGCTGTCAACTTATCAATTTCTCAAATGTAAATAAAGTATATGATAATGCCATCTATTCTTTGACAGGGTCTGCAATTCATACATTCGAGTCTAAAACAAAACACTCTTTAGACTGAACAAACTTTGAACCTAAGAGCAAGAAAAGAAAACACTAAAACAACAAAACTTACAACTCACTCCAGTACTTGAAAATTTTTGCAACTAAATTAACTACGCTATACACTTCTTAGAATGAATGGCTACCATGGTTGGAATGGCAAAATGTACTTGTATATATAAAAAACTTAGCAAAATCAATTTCTTCATATATATACATGGAAGTGTAAGAATCTACTTCAAATTGCATTTCCACAACTTGACAAAGATCTTTAACATTTATTTGCTGAAATTATTTAGAATTTTAACAGAAATGTCAAACAAGAAATGGTGTCTGAGTAATAAACCTCGTGTTCACGTGTATGAAGCCTTTGACTTGCAACAATAAGAGATGCAATAACTCCGGACTTCCCCATTTCAAGAAGATCCCTGAATTTTGGACCAAGTTCCTCCCAGATAAACTCCATCTAGTGTCAAGATGAGGAAAGCAGCCCATGAGAACTCAAAGACACCATTACTTTGCGGCAATATCTTACACCACGATATTAGTTGTTGAATGAAAGTATAATGGTTAGGTAAACATAGCAAAATTCCACAAGGCTATCAATGCATATGAATAACTTGAAATAATGAAAGAACTACTTCCCATAATATAACAACGTATTACCTGACTTGGTGCAAAAAGGTAAAGGGTGTGCTGAGAGAGATTTGTCAAGCATTCGTAAGGTGAGAGAAAACTTTGCCCGCAAAATAAATTTAAATTTATAATTGAGTTATTAACACCCATAGTTATCAGATACAATGGATGATTATGGCTCTGATGGAGTATTTTGATTCTGACTACTTTTTGGGTTTTGCAGCTCCATCATTCACCCGCCCAGATACACTTTTGTTGGAATTACCAGCATCAAAACCAAAACTTTCTTTCTTGACCTTCCTGTCCATACTCTTTCTGTTTCTACCATGGTTGTATGATTTATCGTCCCTGCCCTTTGAGTTACCTTCCACCAAATTACAACTCTTGGCTTTTCCTGGTAATTAAAGCTTTTAAACCAACAGCAACCATACGCACCCTGGCAGCAAAGCTTACCTTCTACAAGATAAACCAAAATAAACTAACAGTATTGAAGAAGAGCAATCAACTGAGCAACATCAAAACCTATCTTAAACCCTAACTGGAGTGGCAACAGAGCTTATAGCCGTTGAGGCTTTCGGCCCGTAAATTTATACGTTTTCCAGGCCTCTATCTTTTGTAATTAAGCTCATTAACTATCACGGGTTCTTAGGCCCATTAAGGCCTGCGATTTGACTCCTTTTTTTTTTTTTTTTTAATCGATATTTGCAAGTTTGGGTTCTATCATCCACTTTGAATTATTTATTTGAGAATGGATATGTAATTATTTGTAAGCACACGTGGATTGGAGATAGATAGTGATGCAACTAAAATTTTAGAAATCAATATAGGATAGTATTTTAGTGTATATGAAGAAAAAGAAAACTAAACATTATTATACGATAAATACTTTTAGTACATTTTTTATGAGATGAAACTTAAATTTTAGCATAAAACTAAAATAATTCCAAATATTTAGAACTAAAATGGAAAATTAGTCTAAATTTAGGATATCATTTTAAAATCTCTCTCTCTCTCTCTTTTTTTTTTAATAAAAGACAATATTTTCATGGATGATATGAAATCAAACAAAAAAAAAACAATTTCCACACAATGACCTTAAAAATATACGTGGAAGGCCTTAACTGTAGCAGTTCATAATAATTCTAAATATTTTTTAAAAATAGTATTACCCATAACTCTTTTTTTTTTCAGTCGTATTCTTTTATGATAATTTGTTTTAAAAAGACAAAGTTCAACAAAGAAAGAAGGAAAAATCTAACAATCAATCTCAAATTTGCGTGAAAAAAAGTTCTAATTATTCTATCTACTTATCTTTTTTTCTTCTTTCACAATCCTTATAGTTTTTGCAAATTTAGTTTTAGTTCAAAAAATTATTTTGTTTATTTTTTAGTCAATGATTTTAAGAAATGAAAGAGAAAATAATTGGATTATGGTGATAAAGAGAAAAGATTATCATTTTTCCAAAATCCAACAAAAAAAATGGTTAATCTTATTGTCAACGAGTTTCATTTGATAAGATAATTCGATGGTGGTGTTTTTTTTTCTATAAACATGCCTAAAAATATATATCAAGTTTTGTTTAGACTTTTTTAATTTTTTGAGTGATTTTGGGGCTGGTAAAGGATTTGTGAAGGTTTTTATTGTGTTTATTTGGTGTTTTTGATTGAAAATGGGTTGGGAAATGAATTTTAAAGCCAACCCCCTTTAATTTTCCCATGCAAATGACAGGTCGTTTACCCTTTCAAAATAATAATAAAAAAAAAGTTTAAGTGCACGGGATTGGTAGGCCCACACATGCTGGGCCAAGTAGGCTAAAAAATTTAGCCTTTTTATTTTTATTTTTTCAAGTTTATCCTTCAATATTAGATTTTAATTTATTTATTTATTTGCAATTTTATTTTTCAACATTTAGTTGATTTTAAATCGCTCTTTATAAGTTGTTTTGATTTGTTTTATATGATTCTATGAGATTATCATGGTTTACAAAAAACATTTTGATATGTGGTTGGTGCTCAATTTAGCGAGTGTCTGTTTTTTTATCATATAATTAAATAAAAAATAGTGTTAAAAAACAACTTTGTTAATTCCAGTTGAGTCCATGATCTGAGATCACGAGTTCGATAAGTTGAGCATTGAAACTCAAGTTAATCCAATAAGTTGTCATCTCAATATTAAAAAAAAATATCATCTTGAAGTTTTATAAAATTCTAACCATGTTGTTTCCGGGTGTTTGGGTTGTCTTTTGATCCATATACATGAATGAGTCATGTTGGGGCAACTCTCACACATTTTAGTTTGAAATTTAGGCTAGGTAACGAATTGGATTGAGAAATTACAAGGTTAATATGCTTGCTCTAGTTCAATAACATTGTCAAATAAATTCCAGTGACTTAAAAAAAATTTCATGCTTAATTTTTTTTAATTTGACACACGGCGTAGCACGAGCTAGTTATCTACCAATGTAGATTTGAAAGGAAAATTTACTTGTGAGAATTCACTTTTTTGTTCCTAGATCAATTACTTCAATGTCACTTTAATTACTAGAACTAAAGTGATATTCCACAGTACAATTATCTTTATAGATCTTGTTAAAATAATACAGAGAGTTCAAGATGGGAGAAGAGAAAGAGAAAACTATTTTTTTAACAGATGAAAAACTACATTTTTCATATGGGCTATGTCCCTTTATATAAAATTAGATGAAGTAGTTACTTCCTTTAATACCTCATCTAAAAACTTGGACTATGCCCATCTATCATGGGTGGACCAAGCCTAACCCAACTGATGAGAATGTAGCTTTATAATCAATTTTCTCTTCTTAAGTGTAGTCTTTCGCTATTAATCGAGCCTTATAACATTCCATTGACTCATCAGCCTTACATTTAATTTTAAGAACTCATTTTATTTTCAATGGATCTTCGTCCTGAAGATAAATCAACCAAGTCTCAGACTTGATTAGTTTTCATCGACTCCATTTCTTCTTCCATAGCTTTAATCCATTTTCTTGCTTTAGGACCAGATAGAGCATGACTGAATGTTTTAGGCTCTTCATCATCTTTTGGAGCAATCATGAACGCTTCCCCCTCAATCTCAAATCGACGACGAATAATTGGTTCACGAATGCTTCTTCGAGGTTGAGATTGCTTATGATCTTGCTCCATGAGAGTAAGAATAGACACAATATCACTCCCATTGTTTCTAGTTACAGATATTATCATATATATGCATATAATGTAATTAAAACTTAAATTACATAACATATGCAATTAACAATAAACAGCCAATTATCTTTATAAAAAATTGAAATAAAAAAATACAATATTAAGAATAATAAATTTTAGAATTATTTTATATTGTAGGTACATAAGTAGGGTCTCCAATTACGTCATCTACTTCTTCACAATCATCTCCTCCAAGTTCATTCTGCTCAAACAGTGGAATGACTTTTGCAACAACATCCAAACGACTTGTGCTGCTTCCAGTGCGTCGTATATCTTTTTTGGTACATTGATGTTCCCAATCAAGCAGCATTTCATCAGCGAGATTGTTGAAATCTAAGGATTCTAGCCTATATTTCAACGATAGTCGCACTGACATCCATTTCTCAGGCAGGGAATTGAGAATGATTAACATTTGATGTTCCATGTAGAATTCATAAACACCAGTACTCATAGTCAGTCTTCTCATCCAATGATACATATAATCAATGTGTTTTTGAATTTTATGAATATGATTAATAGCATAATCCAATAACCAACAATAACTAAAATGAGAATAAGAACTTGTAATAACAAAATGATTTGACAAAATTCTACTGCAACAATGATGAATAATGTCTTTCAATTAACAATTAATCTGTTCATAAAACATGACCAAAGAGTCATCGATGATTAGGAATGTCCCCCATGTTATTTGTTGTTCCATCTATATCATTGCCTGACTTTGCTAAGGTATTGGTGATATTCAAAAACAAAAAAGTCAAGGAACAGAATGCTAGAACTATCAAAGTATGGTGGTGGGCCAGCTAGTTTAATATGTAAAAATAAAATAATTAAATTGTGAGCTGTGGAATTTATCCATAATTTAGTAGTAAATAACAAAAATTAAATGAAAACTAATTTATTGTCTTAAAAAAGCTGGTCTACTTAAACAGAAAAAATCAAAGTTCATATAATTCTTCGAGGAAACATTAAAAGTTGGTGTCTATGGTCCTAATTGGATGCCTTGAGCTTCTGCATCAAACAAGTAACAGAATTCTAACGTCAACAAGAGCCGAGAAGAAAATGAGAAGCACAGACCGCATGCACATGTTTTCTTGAGAATATATTTTTCGAGTGATTTAAATGTTCTTCTTGTATAGAACGTGAATTAAAAAAACATTCTTCTTGTGCCACTCTTTGTAATTCTTTTTTAATTTTTTCTTAGATTTTAATTAAAGATAATTATAACAATATATATATATATATTATTTCTTTAGATTTATTTGATTTAATATTTATTTTCACATAGAATTCTAGCATTTTTTTAATGTTATACCAACAAATCAAATTTTGAGTTCAATATTACATTGTTTTAATGATACAAAAACGCATCGACAGTCCCTACATATTCTTTGTGTGCGCGTTGGCTGAAGAAAATTGATCCGACGGTTGTGGAGCACAGGTCAACGTAACACTAGCCGTTGTCATTAGCAACGTGCCAGTCAAGGCAAACCAAGTGTAAACATGCAGAATAAAAGGCGTCTGTCACTCGTGATGTCAATGGTGTGGCCGAATTGGTAGCATCCACCTGTTAAGAACGAACCATGGCCTGTTTAGTTTCCATCCCCCTCTTTAACTAACTTGGTTATTAAAATTATAAAATATAGGAGAGAGATTAAAAAATAAAAAAAATAAAAAAAGGCCACAACAGCCGTGAAGAAAACACGAGGACGAAAATCATCTAGGTGGTGGTCCAGTGGTAAGAACTTGAGACCAAGAGGTTTGTTTTTTCTGTGGTCTCAGGTTCGAGCCATGTGGTTGCTCATATGATGGCCACTGGAGGTTTACATGGTCGTTAACTTCAGGGCCCGTGGGATTAGTCGAGGTGCGCGCAAGCTGGTCCGGACACCCACGTTAAACAAAAAAAAATAAACACGAGAACGAAACACGAGCACGCTTTTGTCACCGGCATTTCAAAGACGAATCATTGTTGTTGCGTCCATGTGACGATGTCGTGTTCGCTGGTCGGAGTCGAAATGACCGTGATTTAAGGTGGATAATTATATTTTCAACAAGCAACCGCCTAGTCTCATGCAGATTTAATGCATTAATCTAAAGATAAACGCATGGAGCGTGATATTCTCAGAGGAGAGAGAGAGAGAGAGAGAGAGTAGATTACAATTGATGGAGTCATTTATCAAAAACAAAAGGAAACAGTAGGCGAAATTGGTGGCCGAAGGCTACCAGGTGGCGAGGACTGTTCAATTAATAAATGGTAAATAATTATTTGGTTATGGTTGTTTTTTAAAATATATTTGTATTTAAAATATATTAAAATTAATTTTTTTAAAAATATAAAAATACACACGCTGTCAGCATCAAAATGTTTGGTGGGATAAATGGGAGCTGCTTATTTTCGAGAGCCTTCCACACTTGACAATGTTGTTTCTTCTGTCTTGATTGACATTGTGATTTTTAAGATTTTTTTTTAAAATTAGCTTCTGCTTATTCTTATGTTTTTAAATTATTTTAATATATTGATATTAAAAATAAATAAAAATATTATTTAAATTAATTTTTTTTTAAAAAAACAACAACTGCTACATGATTGGATCCTTGTGGGTCCTCCCTCCACGCCCAAATACATGTAAAATCATGCCCCGTGAAGAATAGTTTTTTCCTGCCCGTTATCGCCGGCCTGTTTGAAATCTTTTTGTATTGAAATGTATTGTTATTAAAATAAATATTGGTAACAATTTCAACCTTTTGTGTTCGCGAGTCAAGAATTATATTTTTATTAAAAAGTCCTTTTTTATTTATGCTTATTTTAGAATTAAATTCATCATAGTTTTAATAAAAAAAAAATAAAAACAAATCATGCCACTATATATTTTAATGACCATATAAAAAATAAAATAATTATTATTTTTTAATAAATCAACGATAATAAATAACAATATATATTTTATTGCCAATGAATATTAGAAAAAGAAGTACACTATAGATTCATATATAATTATTCATAAAAAAATTGTTAGTATTATCAATAAAAAACATAACCAAATACTTATTCTAGAAGTAAAAAGCCTAGGTGGTAATGTGCTTGAAAGCCAGGCCTACACACTTGATTTTTTTATTTTATATTTTAAAAAAACAAATAACAAGTTTGATTTGTTTTTCGTACACCTCTAATTATCAGAAAATCAAGATCCGAGTCTTGAATTTTTAAAACTTAAATTTCAAAAAAAAATTATCTAAAAACAGTTTAAAAATTGTTTTTTTTTTTTTTTACATGTCCACGAGGGAAACACCTCCATCGAACTCCCCATTTAATTATATAAATACTTGGAAACGAGGCAAAGTTACGTCCTCCTTCGGAAGGTCACTATTGAAATGCTCGCGTCTTTTAGTCCCATTGAATTATCCAAGCACAAATAAAATATGTAATAGCCCCACCGACACTTGACACTACTAGATTATTTACCGCCTGATTAACAGACATTTTAAATTTGTCTACGGACAATAATTAATGGTGTTCTGCTGTAAAGCAAGGGGACTTTGGTCTAATTGTTGACAGCAATCTAGTAAAAATTACCAAGAGCCAATCAAATTGCGATGCGAAGATCTATCCCTTCCGAACGAGGAGGGACAATAGGGGGCCTAACAAAGGGACGAGAGTGACTTCAGATTAGTTTAGTGACAGACAAATGATCCGTGTTCTTTCTTTTGCTTGGCTTTTTTTTTTAAATAAAATAAAATAAAATATACACACACACATGGAGGATCTCCTTTGGCAAATAGCAGCAGCTACTACTTTGTTCTTTAGTTTTGTAAAGTAGAGGAGGTTAGAGCATCGATTGACCATGGAGGATGCGACACTAGCCTGTGTCCAGCTCATCATTGTCACCCGCAATTGCTCTCAATTAGCATCTCAAGGTCGAAGCATATTTTCTTGATGATATCACGACTCGTCATGAAAGTCCTGTCGAGTTATTTATTCTTTCTAAATAGAGATTGTATACGGGTGCCTTTCTTAACAAGATTATTTGATGTTGAGTTAGGACAGTTCTTGTAGCTACAAAGAAAAATAATAAAAAATACCCTTGATTTTCGTGTATACTTTTTTTGTTTTATTTACGTGGGTGTCCTGACCAGCTTGCGCGCACCACGACTAATTTCACGGCCCACTGAATATCCTGCAAACCCAGTGAGCATGTAAGGCACCGCGGGGTGACAGGCGTGCACAGTAAGGTTCGAACCCAAGTGCAGAGGAAGGGAACAAGCCCCTACCACCGCTAGACCAAGACCTCAAGTGTCGTATACTTAAAGTACGGGGTGCTAAAATACCTTAATTTTTTCATAATTTTTTACACAATATAATTACTTGGTTATTTTAAAAAACAAAAATAAATAAATAAATAAACTTTGATCAGGGAATTTATTCGAATACCCTTTAACCATGAATGGTGTAACAACTTTAATATTCTTTGAATAAAAAAATATTAGGACTTGCTTTAAGGGCATATTCATGATTTCTAGTTGATTTTTTTTTTTTTTACAATACTTATATAGTTGCAGGGGGTGATTCCAGTATTTTAATTAATAAAAAAAGAAAAAAAAGAAAAAGCCATAGGCGTGTTCGTGGAACGCGCTAGCAAGTGAACCACCTCGCCATTTTTAAGCAGTGCGTGTTGTGTATCATGGATGTGAAAACCGACTTTCTTTGTTTTTTCCATTTAATAACAATAGGGTGTACCTTCCCAGACGACACTTGTCACTTAATTACGAGCGAGTTGGCGGTGGTTGGCTTTCTTCTTCTTTTCCCCATCTTTTTTCTTTCTTCCTTGGTTTTCATGCCTTCCCTTGCAACATTTCACAACAACCTTTAAATTTTGTTTTCCTGGGATCCAATCCCAGTTTTTTTAATTATTTTTTTCAAAAGATTAAATTGATTTTTTTATTTCATTCTTCATCAATTCTTTTTTTTTTAGATTTGGTTTTCACTTTTTTATTGTTATTTATCTTATTTTGTATAGTTTTTATAATTGATTTTTTTTATATATATAATTTCATCTTTTTTCATTAGGTTTACATATAAGATTTTATCCTCGTTCTTTTAATTGCTATTTTTTTAACCTTGACAAGTTTTTTAAATTTTTTTTTATTTCACCATTCAACATTAAATTGAGCTTTTTTATTGACCTTAGATCTAGGATTTAACGAGTTGTAAATTTAAGAGATTAACTTAAATTTAAGAGATTTGCCCTAATTCATCTGTTGTTTTTTTCTTTTTTAAAACTCATGTTTTGAAGTTTTATAATTTGATATTTGATTTAATTGGATATTAGGATTCATAATTTTTTTTCGTTGTATAGGATTTTTCACTACTTTTAAAAATGACCGAGGTTATTTCAAGTCTTTTTATATACTTTTTTCTCTACTGGGTTTAGCTTCTTTTTAAATATTTTTTTCATTAAATAAAAATAATTTCTCAATATTTATTTTTAAAAGTATATTGTCCAGCGTGTCATCATCTTCATTTCTTTTAACATTTTTTTAAGGTTAGAAAAAAAATATCTAACTTGTAGTGTAGTGTGAGGTAAAAGATCTTTTGTTTTTTTTTTAAGCTTATATTTTTTAATTTTATCCTTCATCATTTGATTTATTTAGAGATTAAGCTCCTTTTTTGTTTTTGGTTTCTATATGAATTTTCACTAATTTTGAAAATGACATGGTTTACCTCGGGTCTTTTTATTTACCATTCATTGTTATTTTGTAATCATATAACTAAATTAACACGACTTAATAAATCAAGGCATGTCAATTACCTTAGTCTTGAATTTTTTTTCCTCTTTAAAAACATTGGCATGAGTCGCCTCATGGCGTGAGCCACCTTTCTAGATCTGTTTGAGCCATTTCTTTTGATCTTTTTTTTTATTGAATGTTTTTTTCTTCATTCCAGACATGTAATATTTGGTTGAATTTGAATCGGGTTTCTAATTTGTTTTGATATAGATTCCATTGTGTTGTCACAAGTTCATGCCTCATATCAAGAATTTCGCAGGTTAAACTAGGTTAACTTTAGTTAATTCAATGTGTTAGCATCTCAATATTTTTTCTAAAATGTTATCTAGTGTGTCACAATCTTAATATTTTAAAAATTCTTTGTTTATTATACATCAAACTTTTATTTTCCTAGTATTCTTATATATTTCACAACAAGGTTGTAAAAAGATGACTTGACCCGAACATGGCAACGTGACAAAAAAATAAAAATAAATAGTAAAGTTCTAAAGAAGAAAGGACCCCAATTATACTATGTACCCTCTGGTTGTTTTTTTTGTTTGCCAATAGGTCCTTTTTAATATAACAATTGCCAAATATATGAACATTTCGACGCTCCATCTGCATGAAACAATTATTCAAAAGGAAAAAGTAAAAAAAGTGCGGGAGGGGACTCATGGCCACTAGGCCGAGATATGCTCCTCTTCACAATATTGCCGTAAAAAAAAAAAAAAACAAAAAAG
The DNA here is from genome assembly GCA_007827005.2 of Populus simonii. Taxonomy (NCBI): domain Eukaryota; kingdom Viridiplantae; phylum Streptophyta; class Magnoliopsida; order Malpighiales; family Salicaceae; genus Populus; species Populus simonii. The sequence goes on from CM017464.2 coordinate 15,352,894, forward strand.
CCCTACAATATTATATTTACACGTGCTTATACAGGTTGCCACACGAGAGCTGTTTTTCTGTCCGTGCCTCAAAATTAAAAATCAAAGGGTCTGCATTGTTTATATAATATAGTTTTTCTTCACGGTCAAGCACATTTTTTAGTTAATTTTGTCTCTTAAACATAAATCCTCCTCTTCTGTCCAACAAATTCGATAATCAGGAAAATAAAGTTGTAAAAACAGCAAATCAGTCCCTAACCTTTAAAACCTTACTAATTTCTTCCTAAACTTTCCCTATTTTATCAGTTCATCCCCGTGTGAATTTCTATCACATTAAATTAAAAAAATGACTGGAAAACATGGAATGGAATTAAATTTATTTAAAATAAGTAATCTCTAAACCAAAACAGAAAGCTATAGGAAGAGATTAACAAGATCTTGAAGATAAGGATTGAAATGCTATGAGTAGATAGAACGGGGACTGAGTTGTAGTTAATGAAGCCCTAAATAAATTGGAAGGGCAACGCTAATTACCGAGAAAAAAGGCGATAGACATTCCTGATCCCACAGTCCTGTTCAGGGAATAATCTGACAGCGTATTGCTCCAAGTTGTAACGTGCATGTGGCCAGAGGGTCTAAAACGTAAAATCCAGAGTTTATAGGATATATATAAAAAAAAAATTCAAAAAGGAGAGAGAAGAAACAGTACTTTAAAATAATGTATGAATTATGAAAAATTAAAAGAAAAAAAAAAGAAAAAACAGAAAAGGACTGGAGATTAGCAGATGATATAATTGATAATTCCATGCAGGTTACACGGTGCCTCCGAGTTTTTTTTTTTTCAATTGTTTTTTATGTTTAAAATAAACTTTTAAAAATTAAAAAAAATATTTTAAACAATTTCAAAATAAAAAATATTTTTTAAAAATAAAAACCACTGTCAAAATCAAAATTAATAGGGAAAAAAAACCTCAAATAATTATCTTAGCTGTCCTTGTCAACCACCAAAGCCACCACTTCTCTTCACATGCTTTGTTCCACTATAAAATGCTCCACACACAGCCTACCAGAGGTCCATAACCATCTCCCTCATTCCTTTTCTTCTCCAAAAATGGCCCAGGACAAGCATGGCTTGACTGGAATATCAGATTCTGGCAATCACATTTCCATCTTAAAGAAAAACAAGAGACTCTTCTTAGCCAGTTTTGCTGCTTTTTTTTTAGTTGCCACAATAGCTGCCGTTGTCACCGGTGTAAATTCACACAAGAACGGCAAGAATGAAGGCGCTCATGCCATCCTCAAATCCGCATGCAGCTCCACTCTTTATCCTGAATTGTGCTACTCAGCTATTGCCACTGTCCCTGGAGTCACTAGCAATTTAGCTAGCCTAAAAGATGTTATCGAACTTTCCATAAACCTCACCACCAAAACTGTTCAACATAATTATTTCACTGTAGAGAAGCTCATAGCCAAAACCAAACTCACCAAAAGAGAAAAGACTGCTCTCCATGATTGTTTGGAGACTATAGACGAGACTCTTGATGAGTTGCACGAGGCTCAGGTGGATATCAATGGGTACCCCAACAAGAAATCGCTCAAAGAACAAGCTGATAACCTCAAAACCCTGTTGAGCTCTGCCATAACCAACCAAGAAACATGCTTGGATGGTTTCTCTCACGATGGAGCAGATAAAAAGGTGCGAAAAGCTTTATTGAAGGGTCAAACCCACGTTGAAAAAATGTGCAGTAATGCACTGGCAATGATCAAGAACATGACAGACACTGACATTGCCAACGAGCTCCAGAACACAAACAGGAAGCTCAAGGAGGAAAAGGAAGGTAATGAAAGAGTGTGGCCGGAGTGGATGTCAGTAGCAGACAGGAGGCTGCTGCAGTCATCATCCGTGACTCCAAATGTGGTGGTGGCAGCTGACGGAAGTGGGGATTACAAGACAGTATCAGAAGCAGTAGCTGCTGCACCAAAGAAAAGCAGCACGAGGTACGTAATTCAAATCAAGGCCGGAGTTTACAGGGAAAATGTGGAAGTACCAAAGGATAAGCATAACATAATGTTCTTAGGAGATGGAAGAAAAACAACCATCATTACAGCAAGTAGGAATGTGGTTGATGGCAGCACAACCTTCAAGTCTGCCACGGTTGGTAAGTCCATCTTGACCCTTTCCTTTAGCATCTTATTCTATTTTTCTTTTTTCAATTACGACAGTAACGAGTCCCTTCCTCTATATCTTTTTTCCATTAAACGTGTGGGATCACAGAATAATTATTGACATTTAGTTGTAGGTGGGTTCCATTGTTGCTAAAGTTAGGGAAAGAACACGCCTTTGCAAATAATGGCATAGTTTTTCTTCTTCTTTTTAAAAAATAAATCCGTATAACATGTTTTAAACTAAATAGTGGCGATTGCTGGTGTTTCAGTAGATACATATAGACTGTTTGCTCTAATTACCATATGGCCTGTTTGGGGATGTGTCAGAACAAGTTTTTCATTAAATTTTGAAATGTTTTTGCTTTGAATTAATTTTTTAAGTGATTTTTTAACGTTTTATATTAAAAATAAATTTTAAAAAATAAAAAACACTCGATCTAAAAACGGCAAAAAGTGTTCTGCAATGACACTCGCCTCGGTGCCATGTCTTCCTAATTCTAAACGGACGCATTTTGGAAGGCTCATTCTGCCGAGTGCTGGCTATGATTTTTTGCATAATTGAGTGGGCGCTTTCGGCGATGAAGTGATTCTTAAAAGTGATTTTCTCAAATTAACACAGGTGCTAGAAAATCTTGAGAAAAATAGTATCAACAGGAGAAAGACTTGTGAAAAATTGCATAGCCATTCAAAAGCTACAGTTGACATTTGCGGTACGTAAGAAAAACCATAGGTTAAAATATACTATTTTAAAAACTTGTAGGGAAAAACTTTAGTTGTATATAGTTGTTTGGAAATGTAGTTATGATTATTCTTTAAATATTTTATTTAAAAATATATCAAAATAATATTTTTTTATTTTTTTAAAATATTTTTAACATCAATGTATCAAAATAATTTTATTAAAAATAATTTTAAAACATTAAAAAAATATTAATTTAAAATAAAAAAATAACAAAATTTTTAAATTTTTAAAAATACATAACATTATAATTTCAAACATCACGTGACGTACAAGAGAGGACATGACCATTGCCCATCATCCGTTTTCAAAATAAAATTCGGCAAGGTTTTCTCCTCTTGTCAAATCAATTGCATGAAATCCCAACTTAACTATTATTTCCTAAGCTTCCCTTTTGAAAAACAGCCATTTTAATAGATTTTTCTTCGGCAAATGCTCCGACCGACGAGACAAGTCACAAAAATCAATCCTTTTCTAAGATTTTTGAAAATACACGCCAATTAGGGAAGCTTTTAACCAAATGGCTGGCGTGTCAAACCCAGCATGTGCTTTTCTGTCTTTTGCCACGTCATGAAAACAACTGGAGATAGTTCCAATCCAACGATGCATTAGCTATCCATAAGTCATGTGGTCCACCATCTTTTCGAAAGATCTAAATGTTTTTTTTTTTTAATTTTTTTATCAGTTTTATTTGTTTATGTTAGAAGTAGATTTTAAAAAATAAAAAAATAATTGTTTTAATATATTTTTAAACAAAAACAATTTAAAAAACAGCTCTCCTGCACGTTCTCCACCAATGCCTATACAGCATACATGAGAAATTGCTGCGTATATATATAGGGGATAACCTGGAATTTTGTTTTGCCTGTTTAATTTGTTCAAATTTAATTTGAACCGAAATATCATATAGGTCAACTTAATGTTAGCAACATTATAGCAACCCGGCAATAATGCCCCCTTTTCCGAGTTCAAATCAATGTTTTATCAAAGGAAAAAAAAACAAGAAGTGATATTCTTAACATTATAGCAAATCTTTTTGCTCGGAACATTATCATTGCAGCTCGAATCTTGAGGGTGACCCCAGGAAATGATCTTTATGCACCGATGAGGATATGATATGATAGGGAGGATCTATTCCCGTGACCCGAAAGAACATGTTTTATCCCAGTTGGTTGCCCGCTATCCTACTCATCTTTTCGGGATGTCTGAAAACATTTTTTAAAAATAACTTGAAATAAAAAAAATCAATTTTAAAACATAGAAACAATCGAGTCTTCCATGCGTTTTCCTTTTGTCTTCTTTCGATCTTGTAAGAAATTGGAACAGTGTTAAAGTTTGAAAAGTAGTCGTTACGAACCGAGCATAGATATGTGTAGCACTCGATAAAAATCAACTCCAAATTAATTTGTAAGCTCAGGTGCCATTTTCTGTGATCTTTGTTTATCGAGGAAGTGCTGGACAGCTTGGGCATTTTCTAGTGGCAAGGAAGCTAGCTAGCTCATTGTCCTTCTTGGACTGTTCCTCCTTTTTTCCTTGCCATTAGATGCTTGCGTGAGGCTTCTTCGATGCTTCCCCATGTTGTCGCTTGTTTCCTTCAATTACGACTCGCTGGAAATTATTAATTAACTCTTATATATCCGACACATTTTGTATGTTTATGCCTTATGGGCTGTGGAGTAAGAGGATGGCTAACCGGCAATTGTCTCAGGTCATCTCCTTGCTTACTCTGTGTGTCTACATCTAATGTCGCATAACACTTGAATTTTGGTCATTCTTTTTGACAATTAGAAATGTGAATTAAAGAGATAATTATGCTTCAACCACTTAAGTTCATTCAATTTGAAAATGAAGTTTCTATTCTAGACCTCTTCTAGCGTGTCATTTGGTGTCTGTTTAAAGTTAGTGTTTTTTTATTTGAAAATATATCTAAATAATAGTTTTTTTTAAAAAAATTATTTTTAATATTAATTTAAAACGAAAGAATTAATAGCATTTTTAATACAAAAACAAAGAGAATGTTCAACAATATGTTTTTTCCTGCATTTTTTATTTTCAAAAAATCTTTTGCTGTATATAGAAACTCATTCCACACTGAATTTCATGCTTTTATTGGAACTGTTTGTGTTTGTTTTTCCGGTGTAATATTTTTTTTTAGCTTTATATTATTTGTTTTGATATTTTTAAATCATTTTAATGTATTAATATAAAAAAAATATTATTTTAAAACAATTTCAAGCAAAAAAAATAAAATATTAAAATATAACCATTACCTTGATAACAAGCTACTCCTATCATGGCTATATATATATTGATTCTTGACGGGTATGGATATCATTTTTTGACAAAAATAATTAGATTTGGATGCCTTCTTCTCCATTCATTCTACAAGATATGCAATGCCAAAAGAGTAGATATATCAATAGCGCTGGACATCAATTAAAGGGGGTCTTGTTAGATGATGAGGTTTGAAATTGAATACCCCATAGTTAGTTTTGTGCCCCAGCTAATATAACTAGTGGACTGGTATCTGCCTTTATTTTATTTAGTGTTTATTAATTTATTTAGTTGAAAACGTAGCGGATTTTAGGTTAGGACCTTGTTGAATGTTTGGTAATAAAGATTAGTAGTTAAAACATTAATTACTTTAACTGTTTTCCTTAACATTGCAGCTGCGGTAGGTCAAGGATTCCTAGCCAGAGGCGTAACTTTTGAAAACACGGCTGGTCCCTCTAAGCACCAAGCCGTGGCGCTGAGGGTCGGGTCTGACCTCTCAGCATTTTACGAATGTGACATGCTAGCCTACCAAGACACCCTCTATGTCCACTCAAACCGTCAGTTTTTCATAAATTGCTTCATAGCAGGCACCGTTGATTTCATTTTTGGCAATGCTGCTGCTGTTTTCCAGGACTGTGACATCCATGCTCGACGCCCCGATTCAGGCCAAAAGAACATGGTAACAGCCCAAGGCAGGACTGACCCTAATCAGAACACTGGCATTGTGATTCAAAAGAGTAGGATTGGTGCCACTTCTGACTTGCTACCTGTTCAGAGCAGTTTCCCAACGTATCTTGGGAGGCCCTGGAAGGAGTATTCAAGGACTGTCATTATGCAATCATCCATAACTGATGTGATACAACCAGTCGGGTGGCACGAGTGGAGTGGCAGCTTTGCACTGAGCACATTGTTTTATGCAGAGTATCAGAATTCTGGGGCTGGTGCTGGGACCTCCAGTAGGGTCACATGGGAAGGATACAAAGTGATTACAAGTGCAACTGAGGCTCAAGCGTTCGCCCCTGGAAATTTCATTGCTGGCAGTAGCTGGTTGGGATCTACCTCCTTCCCATTCTCTCTTGGTTTGTAAACTATATGTATTCTCTTCGTGGCGCAACCATGTTGCATGTACTTCTAGCAGTGTTGATCGGGTGTCTTGTGTGGCCAGTGAGCACGTGTTTTCATATGTTGTGTTTTCTAAGCCTCCGAAATCAAACAAGTGATGAGAAATGTCTGACTCACAAAGATTGATAGTCGAGATTCCATAACTTATTCAACAATCTCTCTCGAGAATCATTGATTATTTTATATGATTAAGAAAATATATGATTATGTGTTGTGATTGTCAGTCAATCATGGATCAATTATGTAATAGTAGAGTTCAACTTATCTTTCTGAGACATGATACTGTCAAACAACTAATTGAGAATTGAATTATTTTTATAATTTATGTAAGGTCAGAAAGAAACTTAGCTGGTCCTAAGCAAGAAGGCTAGTGAATGAAACATCGAAAAAGATATGATTATTATGAATTATAATTACAATTATTATAAAAAAATTAAAAGAACTCAGATATACACTGTGACTTCTGAGGTGATGCACTGTTGATTTAAGCCGTGCATATCGTTGCTTGCCTGCGATTTCTCACAAGATTTATCACTTTTGTTGGTTCACGCTGGCTGCGGCTGATTCATTTTTTTGTTTTTTTTTCGAAGACTGGTCTTGGGTCTTGGCTGTGACAGCTTGGGTGAGCCTCGCTGGTGGGCTGCTTGGCCGTTTATTGCTGTCTCTTAGCGCGGAACTTAGCCGATTGGCTGGGTCATGTAGGCATTGTCTTTTATTGTCCAATGGATATGGAATGATTTGTAGTGTCCTTTGTATGCTTCTGTTCATTGGTGTAATGGGATTTCTTCGGGGAGACTTGTCGATTGCTTCATTGGTGACCAATTTCTTGGATCGTTCGGTTGCCTCTCTTCTCTGTTAGTTGGGCTCCGCCAGGTAAGTCCCCCTCTCTTTGCTCATTTAGCCGGTCTCTGACTGCCTGTTTCTTTTGCTCTTTTCCAGGCAATTTCATGTCAGGTGCTTCTGTTTGTGATTGAGATGTTTGTGGTGTGGGTGATTGGGTTGGTGGTGTTTGTTGAATTTTAAATTCATTGGGTTTCGGATGTTCTTGGTTTGTGGGATGGTCTATAGGCTTTTCTATTTTTTTGCCTTTTCTTTTAGCAAAGAGGTGCTTGATTTGTTTTTTTTGTGCTCGTCTTTTTTCTTGTGACCGAGTGGGAGGTAATATTAATATCCACGCGCATATATATATTTCAGTGATACTGGCATAAATTATTAGTTATTTTTTTTATTTCAAATAAAAATTTCAAAATCAATTGATAATTAACTTTTTAATGACAAAAAAAACTCCTTTTTCTTTCTATTACTTTTTTTTCTTAGACTTTCCACTTACAAATCCTGATATGAATCTAGATAATAAGAAAGATCATATATATAACGATTAAAAGTTTGAGGATCAAATTTGATATAATTAGCAAATATTATGATATTTTTAAATTTTTCACAACTTTCGAAAAGTGTTTTCCGCTTAAAATAAAAGAAAAACACTTTCCTGTAAATCAAGCCAAATTTTCCTTTGACTGAAAAGTGTTTTCCGTTGACCAACTTTTCTAACGGCAAATAAACACATGAAAGTTTAGAAAGTGATTTTCCGGAAACCACTTTCTGAGAAACAAACACACCCTTCATCTTTAAACTTTTTTGGGCAGGGACCAAGGGCGGAGCTAGGAATTTTTCCCGTACTGGGTTATTAAATAAATATATAATTTGTTTTAAAGATTAATTATTAACTCATGTACATGAATTTTTAAAGTTAACAGTAAATTTTAATTCAAATACACTATCTAAAATATTAAAAAATAAATTTAAAAACACATAAAATTGAAGTGAAAGTAAAAATAAACCCACTATTGAAGTTACATCATTCGATGTTTTGTGGAATATAATTCATCTATAATTGAATCTGAATTGATATTGTAATAACCCCTCAACCTCATGTCAACTAGAAAACAAAGTAATTAAATTTTTTTTTCTTTCTCAATTCTTCCTTCCTTCACTTTATTCTTCCTTAGATTAGTGTTTTATAAATTGGACTTTGTAAGTTTACAAGGTTATTCTCTCATTTTTCTTATTTTTTTCCTTAGATTTTTTTTTTAATGTTTTCCCCTTACTTTTTTCTCTCGCCTTTTATTTTATTTTCTTTCTTTTTCTATTCTGCTTTTGCCTAGCTGGCAACATATAAAAAAAAGAAAGAGCTGATTTGTTTTATTTTTTAATAGCAAATAACCATTTTATCCTTAATGAGTCATTTTGCTTTCATTTGACGATCCTTTTTTTTTGTTAGCGCTACCGAGCTCCGTTCATCCTAAAATTTTAACCAGATTTTATTTAATATATTTTAAGGTACCTCGTAAAACTTCAGCTTAATTTGATGGCCAGAGTGAAAATTACAACATAAAATTGGTCAAATTGTGATTTTTCATCAAATTTATGAATTTCTTCAAAAATTTTAAAATTTTAATCCAAGCTAAATCATCATATTAGAAGGCTTCACGCAAATTTTCAGAATTTTTTGATAACTTAATCAAGAATTACAAACTTTTTTCCACATAAAACTAGCAAAAAATATTGATAAAATCTTGACACAGACTACAGACCACCCAATCCTTTAACATACCTCCACCCATGGCAGGGACTATCCTTGGCACCCATCTTCAATTGCTGCTGTTAGTGGATGGCATGCTAGGTTGATATGTTGGTCTCATCTGTACCGTCTTGGTCGTCATAGGGTAAGGAGGATCTGGCTGTTTGTTTGTACATGGGTTATAGCCTCTTCGAGCTATATATATTTGGGTTGTTGCTGCCTGCTGATCGCTTCGTTCGTGCATTTGCTACGTTTTCAGTTTACAAACTGCATGGCATTTATGGATTTATTGGCCTTCTAGTTTATAAAAACTAATGGTTGGTTTTGGCTGCTTTTCGATGGTGATTCAGTAGATATGCATGTTAAGTCGATTCTTTAAGATTCAAAGGACTTCACAACTTTGTCATTGTCTCAGGTCAGTAGAAGACTTCTTTAAGCTAAGGCTCATGATCACATGATCACGAGGTTAATGGTTGGCTGTCCCAGAATGAATGCAACACTGGAGTAAAATGCCTAAAACATCTAATTTTGTGCATCAATCTTGCCATGGTGACACAGCCAAAAAGGCTATGTTTAACTATATGTTTTTCCAATTATTTATTTTTGTTTATTATTATTTCATTTTCCTTCGTAGCTACTTCTTTATCAGCTGCTCATGTCGCTTTGCATCAATTTTATATGTTCTGTTCATATTTACTTGAATGGTTATCAGCTCTTTTGCCTTTTCCTTCGCAGGATTTGATCGCCTTCAACCTTTTATCCATTTTCTCTGACCCCTTTTTCTTAGCTTTGGTACCAATTTCAGCTTATTCTTTTTTTTTTTTTATCCTTTTTTCTAGGTTGGTGTTGCTGCTTATCTAGCATCTGCCTTTTCTATCCTTTCTTTTTGCAGGACGCTGATTTTAGGTTCTCTCCTTGCCTAAAGTCAATTACGTTAATGCTGCTTTCATGTTTTTCCCCCCCGTCTATCTCAGCCTTGTAATTTGCTGTGAAAATATTAACTTACTGCTACATCCTCCTTGCCCTTTCTCACTGTGCTTGCTGCATCCTCAACAACTGCACTTCTTTTTAGGAGACTGCTCCTTAATTGTTGTTTCCCATGGCATCCGCTCATAGCTTATGCTCATCCTTGTCTATTTAGTATTTACTCACATTCATTATAGCTTTAGAATTCTTACATCAGCTGTATGCATACCTTGGCAATTTGAATCTTTGTTTATTAACAGTGACAAACAACATGGACCTCTGTTAATATTTTGCGTATAGAATTCTCTAATGTTAGGATTGCTTTTTGAATGCAAGATAACAATGTCTGTGTTTATTTACCATACGGTGTTGCATTTCACAATTGATTTTATTCTCTCCAATAAAAACCTTTTTTTTTCTAAAACTGGAGGTGATTATTTTCGTTTCACTTCGGTTTTTATAAAAAAATAATCAAACCGGTTTTTTTTTAAAAAACTGAAACTGGTTCAAACCGATCAGTTTCGGTTCGGTTATTTTAGAACAAAAACCGATTTTTTTCCGGTTTGAGTTTGGTTTGATTTTTTCAGTTTTAGGTTTATAAAACTAAAACAGAACCGAATCGGTTGATTTTTAAAAAAATTTTAATTGATTTACTCAATTTTTTTTAATTTGATTTTTTTAATTTTTAACTTTTAATTTTTCCTGATTTAATTGATTTTTCAATTTTTTTTATGCACCCCTCACTCACTGAAACATGTGATTCGCATAATGGAAGGTTATGCTTGCGGCGGAGCGCTGGCAACATAGTTAATACTATACACTAAAAAAGTTGAGGTTTTGACATGGTGCTTCATAGTTTTATTTTTTTTTTCGTCTTGTTTTGTCCTCAGTGTTTTTGGTTCAATCCTTGTATAAAAACAAAATTAAAAGAGGACCATAATGTAAAATGCATTGAATATGCATGGATGGTCAAGCCCATATATTTTGACATTTCTTATTTTGGTTTTAAAGTTTATTTTTTATTTTTTTAGTTTAGGGGAGAGAAAGTAATTGAAAAAGAATTCTAGTGATGATATTGGTACCAACATATTTATTTTAATGAGATGAGAGGAGTTTGATTTTTATTTTGGTGGCCAATCTAGTTTGAGATTTGAAAAGATTATTAAGAGATATATTAACAAAAAAATTGAATTTATTTTTAACAAATACATGTTTTCTATTTATTTCAATTAACTTAAATTTTTATTTTAATCACTGCTCCCTTTTACTAGAAAAATGTACTCCCGATAACAATAAAAACCAAAGTTGTTCTTGAGAAGATTACATATAATTGTTTTAGATGCATGATAGTATTTTTTTTTATATATAGATAATTATGTATTAGCAAGATATATGAAATCTTAAAAATAATTTTCTTATTAATATTCGATGATAATAAAATATCTTTATTTACTCACATTCTTTTTTTTTTATTAAATTAAGAATCCATGACCAAAAAATTATGTTTTGTTGTTGAGAAAATATATTAATTAGAAAAAGAAGGGATTATATGAGAATTTGTTTTTCAATGGAGTTTAAATTACCTTTTCTAATAAAAAATGATTTTATTATTGTATAATTAAATAAGAAAATTTGAATGTCCATATGATATTATATATTTTAATATATATTTTTATTTCAACTCTTTAACTTAAATTTTGGTTAGAATAAACAGACTTGTTATCATTATTACTATATATACTAGATGATGCATGTATTAACCATTAATTATAGTTTTTCTTTATGGTAAAAGAATTGCATCATCACCCATTTATTTCTTTGCATTTATTTTTTTTGCTTTATAAGCATGAAGAATCAAACTAGTTAAAACACAAAATAACCTTTTTATGTTGGACCTAGTATTTATTTAAAAACTTAATCGAAATCATAGAATACTTATAAATACTTATAAATTCTGCCTCGATAAGGAACAATTAGAGGAATATTTATTTATGAGAATATCGTATTATGTGTGCACTTGTGATAGTGCAGTAATGTGAAATAAAAAAAAAATATTATTTTAATATATTTTTTATTTTTTTTTAAATAATCAAAATGATATTTTCAAATATAAATAAAAGATTTCCAAGTGAATAGAAACGGTAATGGGAAAGCGCACCACATTAATTTTTGTCTATGAATTTATTTATTTTTGGATTTTAAAAGCGGTTTTAAAAATTTAAATTTTATTTTATTTTTTTGTTTTAAATTAAAATTTATTTTAGTATTTTTAAATTATTTAATGCATTAATTTTAAAAATAATTTTTTAAAAATAAAAAATAATATTATTTTAATACTTTAAAAAAATAACCACGACTTTTAAAATCCTTGATTAACGGCGAAGCTCAATTAGTGATGTGGTTGAAAATCATTGCTGGGTTTGTGTTAGATTCTTCACGGCATGAAAACCGTGAAAAAACACAGAATTGTTAACCATCATCTCTGTTCTTGTCCGAGTTGTCTCTACGTGGAGAATCCTTATCCTTAATTTATATCGTAAGCAGGCGGGTTCCACAGAAAGTGAACACATCTCTTGTAGGATGGACAAGTTTTCATCGCTTAAAGAGGAAGAATGGATATCAACCCAACTAAGCAGTGATAATAGCAAAGGTACATGCTTATAAATTCAAGCAGCATCAACAAAAAGTAAACTTCCACTACTAAAAAAAATGTAGTAATTAGCAACGGATTGCTCCGTTGCAAATAACATTAAAATTCATTGCTAAAACAATTTAGTAACGGAATCAGCAACGGCACAAATCAGATGCAGATTTGTCGTTGCTGATTTTTTAGCAACGAATTTATCCGTTGTTGATTTCGCAGCAACGAAAATTTCGTTGCTTACAATCAGCAATGGATACAATCAGCAACGGATAATCCGTTGCTAACTGTAAGCAACGGATTTTCTGTTGCAAAACTAGCAACGAAGAATCCGTTGCTAGTTTTGTGAATCAGCAACGGATTCTCCGTTGCTGATTCATGCATAACTTGCAATCCCCAACGGAGAATCCGTTGGTGATTATATTATTTTTTATTAAATTAATTTTTATTTATTTATTAAAATGACTTTTAATTTATTTATTTATGGATATTTTAAAAGTTGTAGAATATATATAACCAACATAAATTAATATTAAAAATAATTATATCATTAATAAAAAATAGAATAAAAATAATATTCATATTATAAAAATTTAGTTAAACTTGCATTAATACATTTAAGTTCAAATACACTAAAAAAAAAACAACAAAAGATACAATCATGGTGCTGGTTGCGAAGACGAACCATGATATTGTGGATCGACACAAGATTGATCAGGATATAAAGGCCGAGGTGTAGGTCGAAAAATTGGTTGAGATGTGGGACTCATAGGTGTCATTATCTGAGGAGCCATAGGTGGCGGTATTGATGGAGTCAAAGGTGGTGGCATACCTTGATCAATATTTGATGTCCCACCATGGTATCCAAGATTGTTCACAAGATATTCTTTCATGGAATCCATCTGCCGTTTCATTTCAAGAATAAAATCATTTTTTTTCTTTATCTCCTCTTCTTTATCCTTTATCTCCTTTTGCAATGCTCAATACGATGAACTAGGATATGATGACTCCACCGAGTAGGAATGTGATGAAGAGCTTGTACTAACTTTTGATTTTGGCATACGAGGTGCACCATATACCCTACCCTTTGTAACTCCTCCTGAAGCCACACACCAAGCTGCTCCATCAAATGAAGGATGATTTTCCCGATCAGTTCCATACTTTGAAATCATCTCCATTTTATAATTTTCCTACAAATAAAATACATGCAACAATAAATTCATTTGAATGTTAAATAATACTTAAGTTATATTAAGAAATAATCAAATAAAAATACATACAACCATTTTTTTAGACTTGTTGTCGACGAAGCTACCAGACTGCTAAATACTTTGATGCAAAGCTGAAAAGACATCATCCCATGGAGGTTCTTTTCCACCAGCTTCTTCTTGCTTTCAAGATTAATAAATATTATAAAAGATAAATATACAAATTTTAATTTATTATCTTAAGCATAAAAAAAAATCCTTACCATGTTAGCTCGATATGATGCAAATGACACTGTTCCTCCAGAATGAGTGCTTATTTTGCCATATGTTTTGGTTAATCGATTCCTCCTAGCAGATTCAGAACTCCTTTGAAATTCAGGGGTGGACCAAACATCTTTGATCATTTGATTCCAGTCATCATTGTTTATCCAGGCAGGACCTTTATCAAGGCAATCTAAAATATTTGTAGTGTTTTCTTTTGACATGGCTTTCTTGCGAGCTCGTGTCAATTGTTGATTCAAAGCTATCCTAGCCTTATCTTCCCAAATATTACGAACAATCGACTCATCTTCCTTAGGAAAGGAATATTTTTTCTACCAAATAATATATATACCAAGTAAAAAGAGTGCACAAAATTTCAAATTATATAAATAATTAATCATATTGTGTTATCTTGTTCAGAATTTGCAAGATGATATAATAACTAAAAAAATTAAATGATATTAAAGAGTAAACAAGAAATAAGAACAAATTATAACACAAATCAGTCATAGCTATTCAGTTGATAATTTTCATAATGCTACATTAAAGTGATCAAAATTGAAAAGAATATTATGGCAATTAGTGTTGGTTCTTACCTTAAACTCTTTAAAGAGTTCATCCCTGCACATTGAATCTACTTTTTCCCAAGAGTGCCATGCTCCCTTAAAATTGGACCTCAAAATATCTCCGATTGCACGTCCACACGATGCGTTATTGAACCTGAAAATATATAATAACAAACTTATATTAAACAAATAATTACACAATAGTAAGTAATTTTTTTCATACCTGAAAATATAACCTTAATAAGTTAGTTATTAAAAGTTTGAACTTACTCTGTTGTTCCATACAAACAAAGCTCTTTTTTTTCTTGTTATTGGATCTATTTGCGTGTCAAAACCCTTCCTTTTAACACTTTGATCATAATTGTATGGAGAAGATGTTGAACCGTGATATGATGGAACACCATCTTGATCCTCATCACATACACCTCTCTCATTACTTCCGTCTCCCTCATCTTTATCTCTAATGTTCACATCATATTCATCACCATCAACTCTCCCATGACTCCCATATAAATTATGTCCTCCATAAACAAGTTGGTTATCTCGAGAGAAACCTCCTTGAGTTTGAAGCAAATCTTGAAAACGAAAGCCCTCACAATATTGATATGCATCAACCCTCCCATAATCATGTTGAGGAGGATGTGTACTCCCCAAAGTAGGTATATAATACTCATTTGGGTTCTGATACACAGGTTGATGAAATGTGGATCTTTTGTTATTATGCCTTGATGTAGTTTGAAATGATTTGGATGAAGTGGACCTGTCACTCTTTGATGTGGACCTGTCACTCCTAGAATCTAATATGGATCCTCATCGAGGCATGCTAAAAACCAGAAAAAATATATACATTATCATATGAATATATACAACATAACAATAATAGCCATCACTCCGAAAAATATTATACTTCAAATAAAATAATTACTGTAACAAAACCAAATATGTAAATAACATCAAGACAATTTCATTAAGCATTCCTTGCAATGACAAAAATCAACCATGAAGTTTAAATTGTCAAAAGCCAATTAACACAAATAATAAAAATAATAAAAATCTAAATAATTAATTAAGCAGAAATCAAAATTTATGAGTATGCTTACCTTAATGTTTGGTCCTATAAATCAAAACATTGAGTAGGAAGAACCCTTTCTTTCACGCTTCAGCATCTATAAGCAAGAAAACGAATCACAAAATAAAATATAACATCATAATCACAATTTAAAGATTGATACTTGAAAGGTTAGAAATGATTTCAAAGGTCAATGAAAATAATTTATGTAATGTGATGCATAACACACACTTGAATAAAATAATAAAAAAAAACATTGAAAGCCTAAATATTGTCAAATAATATGAAATCATCCATACATATAATAAAGATAATTCATTACATATACTACGAAATATAATTAACTTGTGCTACTCATTATTATCATCACTCCTAACCATCACCACCATAACAATCATCCTCCTCCTCCTCATCATCATCATCTTCTTCTTCTTCTTCTTCTTCTTCACCATCACCATCACCATCACCATCACCATTTTCTTCTTCTTCATCATCTTTGTTTCCCCAATTTAAGTCAAGTTGAATCAATTCATGTTGCCCGATTTTTTCATAATAAGATGATTCAACAAGTATATTTGGATCATCAAGTGTTTGAGTAGGAAGGACACGAGATGGTTGAGAAATCTCATCTGATTGATCAACATCAAATGATCTCACATTGTTGGCATCTTCAATAAATTCACCCATGTCAACATTATAACGACTTCTAGCAGTTGTCTTAATAACCGTCCACCATTCAGATGATTTATTACCAGGTGGATATGTATAGTAGACTTGTTGACATTGTTGTGCTAACACAAAATCTTCATTTCCGTGTAGTCGAGATGTATGCTTGATTTCAACCAAACCATTCGAATGATGCACTCTAATTCCTCGTTTTGTATCATACCAATTACATTTAAACATAAATAACTTGCACTTACTCCCCAAGTATTTTAGCCGAACAACTTCTTTAAGCATTCCATAATAATCACGTTCATTATCATCATAGCAACTTCCTTTCACACAAACTCCACTATTCATTGTCTCTTTAAAACGACCATAACGTTGAGTATGAAATTTAAAACCATTCACAGAATACCCATTATAACATTTCACTGAAGTTGAAGGGCCCATAGCAAGTCCAAAGAGCTAATTTTCAATTCCGTTAGATTGGTATTCCACCTAGCATAATAGTTAACTCCATAAGAAATAATGATTTAAAAGAGATTAATAATATTTTTAAAGTAGCTAATTGACATAAAATATAAATTAATTTTATTAAAATACTTACATTATTTTTTAACCAATTTGGAAAGATCGCTTCACATAATTTTTCAATTTCACCATCACTCGCATGTGGTTGTTGTGACTTTAGCTCTTGTCGACATTGCCTAAAATTTTAAAATGTTAAAGTTAATAATAAATTATTATAAATTTAGTACAAAATAATATTTCAAACTTACTCTAAATAAGGCTTCAGTTCTTGACAATTGAATATCACATAGTTATGCGCAATTTGCATTTCAGCATGTGACAACTGCCTTTTATAAAATCTTTTGGATAATTTTTTCCCTGGATAGGAAAAAATAGAGAGACATCCATCTACACTTCTAAGGCCACCATCATCATTCCGTGGAACTCGATTCCAAATTGTTTGCACGTCATCACCAAAATAATGAGATGCAAAATTGGTAATTTCATCAATCAAGTATGCTTCACATAGGGAACCCTCAACTTTAGCTTTATTGGTCACTTTCTTCTTCAAATAAAACATATACCTATATCATTTCTGTCAATTAGTTTATTTTTTAAAAATAAAAAGTGAATAAAATTAACATAGTATGAAAACATACCGTTCAAATGGATACATCCATCGATATTGAACTGGTCCACCAACTTTTACCTCGTAAGGTAGATGTATCGTCAAGTGTTCCATGGAGTCAAAAAAGGATGGAGGAAAAATCCTTTCAAGTTTGCAAATTATTTCAATTATATTCATCTGCATTAACTCCATGTGCTGGGCATTTAAATTTGTTGAACAAATATCTCGAAAAAATACGGACAGTTCAGTTAATGCCTCTCACAATGGCCTAGGTAAGTAAGGTCGGAAAGCGGTTGGAAGAAGTCTTTGAATGAAGACATGACAATCATGGCTCTTCATTCCCGAAACCTTACATTGTGCCTCTTTCACACATCGTGAAATGCTTGAAGCATAACCATCAGGAAATGATAATTCCTTCATCCATGACAAAACTTCTTGTTGTTGTTTCTTGTATAGACTATAAGTGCCTTTAGGTTTGTAAACCCGACCACTCATATCTTGTTGCAAATGTAAATTTGGCTTCTGACAATACAATTGAATATCCAACCTAGCCTTTAAATTGTCCTTGCTTCTATTCGGACAATCCATTACTGTATAAAAAAATTGTCAAAGACATTTTTCTCAATATGCATGACATCAAGATTATGACGAATCAAATTTGTATGCCAATATGGAAGCTCCCAGAAAATGCTCTTCTTCACCCAATTGTACTTAACACCAAAACCAGGAATTTTATCATTATATAATGAACCTCCATTATGTCCCTCAGTATACTTGAACACTTCGTTTAACATTTCCAAACCAGATGCACGAGGTAAAGGAGGGAGCCTTTCAATTACTCCTTTCAAAAACTTATCAGATTGAAATCTATATGGGTGGTTCATGGGTAGGAATCGTCGATGACAATCAAAAAATGTAGTTTTCCCTCCATTTTTTAATCTAAAAGCCTTGCTATGCTCCATACAATAAGGACAAGACAGATTTCCATTAGTACTTCACCCCGATAACATGCCATATGCTGGAAAGTCACTAATGGTCCACATTAAAGCGGCCCTTAATTGAAAATTTTCCTTTCTGTATACATCATATGTTTCAACACCAACAGGCCACAAATTCTTTAACTCATCAATCAAAGGTCTTAGAAAAACATCAAGCTTTTTACCCGGATTCTTTGGCCCAGGAATCATCATTGTCAAAAACATGAATGGTCTAGTCATGCACTTCCACGGAGGCAAATTATAAACAGTCACAATTACTGGCAAACAAGAGTATGTATTTGAAGACATGTCAAATGGACAAAACCCATCAGTTCACAACCCTAACCGAATATTTCTCGGATCTGATGCAAAGCTTAAGTGGACACGATTAAACTCCTTCCATGCCTCCCCATCAGATGGGTGCACCATAACCCCATTATCAGAATTATGAAAATGATGCCATGTCATATCTTTGGCATGATATGGAGACATGAACAGTCTCTGAAGCCTTGGTGTCAAGGGAAAGTATTGGAGTTGCTTTTCCGCCTTATTGTAACCTTTACTAGTTGGATTTCTATGTTTGTATCGTGAACTTCCACAAAAATCACAATTTATTTTCATTGCATCTGCCCCATAGTACAACATACAGTAATTAGGACACACATCATACTTCTCATAACCAAGTCCAAGTGGCCACATAAATTTCTTGGCATCATAAAAATTTGAAACCAAATTTTCATCGTTAGGCATGCAACTTTTCGTAAAGTCAATAAAATTGTTGAAGGCATTCTGAGTCAAATTTAAAGTTGACTTTATATTAAAAAATTGTACACAAGCAGATAATTTGGATTGCTTGGTACACCCATCCCACAACGGCTCCTCCGCAGCTTTCAAAAGCTTAAAAAATTTATTTGCCTCCGGATTTGGAATTTCCCTTGCTACCACAGGACTAGACACATTATCATTGTAGAATGCATCACCAACCCCTACTGCATCCATAACCAGATTCCTATATGGATTCTCTAGACAAACATCATTCACAACATCACTTATTCCAATTGATGAAGGTCCAGCCAATATTGGTTCTGCGATATAAGGCTCCCCATGTACAGTCCAATTTTCATAACAAGGTAAAAAACCTTTTGTCAATAGATGTTTACAAACATCATCTTCCTTTAAAAACTTTTGATTTTTGCACCTCACACAAGGACATCTAATTTTTCCTCCAGATATATTTTTATCAATTGAAAATGCAAAATTGATAAATCTTCTAATACCGGTAATGTATTCAGGACGAAGGCGACCATCCATAAGATGACGATACATCCACGATCGATCATCCATGTTAATCTAATTAACATGACAACACCAATAAGCATTTTTTGAAATAAGCATACTTCTTTAACTACTAGTACTTAAACAATCTTTTAAAATATAATATGTTTGGTTTGTATTTTATATTTTCATTTATATTTTCTAACTAGTGACAAAAGTAGACTTTTTGATTATGTTCGGTTAGTATTTTATACAGAATAAATGGATAAAGAAAAAAAAAATATTTAGTTGAACAAATATTAAATAAATTTATCTTTATAATAGTTTTGGAGTTCATTTTTTTTATTGGTCCTTCTAACTTTTGTTAGCACCTCAAGTAGTTTTTTTTTTGGATCCTTTTATTTTTATTGGATCCATCAAACTTTTTTTATTTTTATTCGGATATTTTTTTGCTCAACTAAGAAATGGTAAATGAAATCAGAAACATGCGAGGTAATACAAGATTAAAGAATTTTTTTTATTTTTTAAAAAAGATTAAAATGCAATATAAAAAAAAACATAATTTATTATGGGTTACAATAGTTACTCACATTTGTATCTGTCTCTTATCATATACATTGTATCTATCTTTTATGTCGTAGTGAAATAATAATTAAATAATAATTGTAATACTGGTGGATGAAAATATAAATACATTTGTTTTATAAATTCTTTAGGCAAATCCAATTTAGTTGATTACAAGTTCTACACGGACAAGCAATAATTATTGTTAATATTTATGGTTAAGGTAATGGAGGTGTGAATATATTTATGTTAAACCTCTTTCTATGAAATACTTATTATTTATATTTTGTTGTGTAATCAAAGTTTATAGTTAAACATGTAAATTAACTATTAGTCTCTTGGATAAGGATTTGTTTTTGTATTATGACATATTTTTTTTAAAAATATCAAATTAATATTTTTATATTTTTAAATAATTTTAATATAACAATGTTAAAAAAATTATAAAAATTTATTTTAATATAATTTCAATTAAAAATCACACGACATTATTTAATTTGCATGGGTATACATGTTTTCCTTGCGTAATTATAATTGCAATCACCAAATTTAAAAAATACTTACTTTTCCGTAAAACTCCTAAAAGTGGTTTTGCATTTTCCAAAGTGTTGAATAACAATTTAAACATTTCTTTCAAACATCAATATCTCTCACCCATTTCTCCCATCTCTCCCTCAAAATCCGATCAACAGAATTCAATATCAAATTCAACAGATTTCAAGCTGTTTTTACTGCTGGGTTTTCTTTTTTCTTATTTTATCAATTATGTTGTGCATATAGTAAAAGGAATCAACTTTTCCATCATTGTAATGTAAGTATTGTTATTTACTACACACCTAAATGTGTAATCATGTTTATAAGTAGCAGAATTGTACTCAATATCAGATTTAATGAAAGAAAATCATTCCATTAGTTTTCTTATACAAACTGTCAATATTGTCCCAATGAAAGGCAAAGTTCCAACTACTTGAAAAGATTACAATAGGCATGCCCAACAGAAAAATTACGCACAATATAATTAAGCAACCATGTAAAAATGGAGCAAAATAGACTTACCTAAGCCCCAAGAATCAATGGCACAAGGTGAAGGTTTTCTTATTGCAACCCAATCAGATTTAGCCAACTCTATTGGATTATATTGTGATCCAATAAGCCATTCATATTGCTGGAAAAATAAAAAAACATAAACAGTATGTTACACCCATCAAGTTATAACAATTGCTAGTCTTTAAAACAAATTAGTGCTTTGCTCTCTAATCCTTTATCCTTTGTGTGATTGGAAATGGATCTATACTAATTAGTGCTTTGCTAGAACTGACTTCACAGTGTAAACATCAAGCTCCCATCTTTTATATTCATTCCAAACAATATCATAACCTTGTGAACCGAAAACAACAACTGACTAAAAAATGAACCATTGCACAATGCTGGTGCATTTTACATGTACCATTACAGACAAACCTGCTAAAAAACATGCGATTGTTTCTGCAATTACACAAGTTGGCTCCAAACAATTTGCTACTTAGTTCATGCAACATAGTAACTATAAAAAAAGCCAAAAGAGCTGTAGAACTCTTTAATACAAAAACAAATCCTCATCCAAGAGACTAATAGTTAATTTACATGTTTAAATATAAATCCAAGTTAAACTATGAAAAGCAGAAAGCATATCCAAGTTAAAGTATGAAATTTTAATATTTTTTTAGCACTTGTCTTCTCATAACAAATATTTTTTCATTTAAGATCTAACCTGAAAAATTTCATTTAATTTAATAAAAAGGAACTAACAGCTAGTGTCCTTTGATGGCTCAATAAATAAAGCAAAAGAGACGGGTGCTATTAATTGTTCCATGTGCATCAATAAATCAAAAATCTTGTTTGGTCTTATTTCTTCCATCACAAACATTCAAACTCCTACCTTTTCTTTTAGAAGCAAGAATAATATGTAAACTAGATGCTTGGCAAACTGCTTCACCTCACTTGTATAATCTGTTAGCTATATATTCTGTAACTTTTCACTTTTAATTAGTTTTAATCATTGTAATTAACCACTCTTGTAATACTCTTTTATTTTTTTAATTATTGCTATGATATTTACTCTTGTAATGCTACCCCCCACAACTTATTGTAAATATCCTTAGCATAAACTACTGACTTCCAAGACAAATATTTTTAATTTCGAGAAGGAAAATCCTGACAGATAGCTTCCTTTCTAGAATTTTCACACCGAGACTTGCCATTGTTAGCCTAGGATTTCAATATCTAAATTCAATTATATCATGTAATTAATGTGCTAAGCTGCTTGGTAGATTCATAACACTATTCTAGTACATGTATTCAGTAAGCTTATTAAATAGATAAAGGATAATCCAAAACAACAATTACTGCATAATCCAAAACAGCAGCTGTATGGGAATATAAAAAGGATATGGTGTAAATTATAAATAAGAAGGAATCACAGAAAATAAATTCTTCAATTAATAAAATTTATTACTAGCCATTTCATCAATTCTTGAACTGTTAAAACATAAAACCAGCACAACAATCATCAGTTCATCTTGATAAGGTAAATGCGCTTACTGTTTGATCATAGGCATCTATTCCTTCATTGTCTAACAGTAAGAGATTGTACTGAGTTCCATCAAGGGCAGTTCTCTAATGTGGCAGTTCCTTTTGTACATGGCCGATGAGTGGATGCTACTTGAAATCCACTGCTCCTGCCAAGAAGCTACAATACACAAGTCCACCTCTTAGTTAATAACTGACACATGAGGTCAGTTGCAGAAATGGAATGTCATAACAAATAACTCTAAAATAAGCTTCAACAAACAAAATTCCAGTAGACATTCATTGATAAATCTACTAGTGTACATCTTAGGTAAAGGAATTGTGCATAACATCTTAAACCCATCCAGTTATAACAATTGCTAGTCTTTTAAAACAAATCCAAGTTAAACTATGAAAAACAGAAAGGATATCCAAGTTAAACTATAATTTTTAATATTTTTTTGGCACTTGTCTTCTCATAACAATTTTTTTCTTCTAAGATCTAACCTGAAAAATTTCAATCTTAAACATGATTCATTTTGAAATTTTAAAATAACTAGCATTTAATTTATAACAAGAAACTAACTTATGGTTTTCAAAAACATAATGACTAACTTATAAAATCATAAAAAATGCATAGACTAAATTATAATTAACTCTAATTAACAATGGTAGCAGATGCAGAAAATAGTATCAGTTTGTATAAAAACAGTAAATGACATGTAGAAAAATTGCATGAACAAAGGAAGCTGAATGCATTAAATGATATTCCATGTAAATGACATGTAGTATAAGAGCACAAGACCTCAAAAGGACAAAGCATTAAGGAGACCATATTAAATTATAGTAAAAACGCAACACACCGCTTTCGTGCCAAGAAGAACCCAAAGGCTGATTAATTATTGAGGAAGATAACTTGATGCCACGCTTAAAAACCTAAGCCATCATATTGAACAAAGTCATGTCAGGACCCAGAAATTAAAAAAAAAAAAAAGCCAAATAACAAAGCAAGCATTAGGTACTGTAACAAAAGGAGTAAATATTACAGATTTTTATCCAAAATTCAATAGTTGAAGCATACATATAGATGAGTCATATAGCCAGTTCCAAACTCCCTATTATATCTAGAATGCCTTTGAGTTGAAAAAAATAAAATAAAAAAATAGTTAAATTAACGAAAATTTTAAAAACAAAGAAAGAATATTAAAAAAAATAAATGAAATTAAATAGTGAAATTATTATATTTCATGTACTAAAAAATCATGTCCCATTTCTTACATTGTTTCTCTAACTTTTTTAAATTCTCAATGTGACTATCATATTAAAAGCCTGCCACCTAAACCATTTGGTGATCAATAACGTTTCCAAATCATGCATGCTGACCTCAAGACAGGACAATCAAATGAAAACAGACAACATATATAGCTAATGTGGGAAATTAACTGATCACCATGCAAGGAGGAGGCAACCATGAATTCTAACCTCTTTCACTACACAATTCTGCTACTTATATATATAACAAGTCAAACAACAAGAAAAAAAAATAATGAATGAAGAAACAAAAATAAAACAGCAATCTTATTAACGAAACACAACATCAACAAGCAAGTTTCCTTATATATATATAAGCATATGAATACATTCAAAACACCTAGGTGTCTGGGCACAGGAGGACAAAAAGATTTGCAGACATCAAAGAACACCCAGCATCAATAATACTAATTGTTAAAAATTAAATTGGGGGGTTTTGATAAATTTTTAATTAAACATGCATAATTTCCATCAATCACTCTCTTCCAGACACAAGAATTGCTAGCATTGGTCAGGTTGAATAAAAACATTCAATTTATGAACCGTAACCCTAAAAATTAATTTGGGGGTTTTCATAAATTTTCACTTAAGCGTGCATAATTAGGATATAAATCATGGTAAAAACATGTCATAAACCTTATATTATCGAATTAATAGCCTAAAACCATTATTTAAAGTATCGGGAAAAAAAATTATTACTTGTGTTCTTCAGTTACAGGTGAGGGAGATGGATCAACACGACAAAATAACACCTGAGATTGGGAAAGTTAGGTTAGAACTGTTTAGTGTAACTTAAATTGTAACAAAGAAAACAAAAACCATAAATTAATTACATGAGCTATCGAAGAAAACAGTGCAAAACCTAACCCGTTTACAGAGAAGGGGTAAAACAGGATGTTCGATGATGATGATGATGGGTCTGGTGCGATGTTGCCATGGGTCTCTATTTTTGTTGGTTTGCAGAGAAATATTGAAACTGTTAAGATGAAGGAGAAGAAGATGAAGAAAAAAAATAGGGTTGCTGAAGACGAATGCGAAGATGATGAACAGTTTCGGATAAAGGAAGATGAAATCGATGAAGAGAGGGTGATTTTTGAACAGTTAGGAATCGATGTTATTAGGGACGAAGAAGGATACTGGAAGAGTGGAAGTAAATTAATTTTCAGCGTAATTGGTTTTGTTGGATCTGTATCTCGGTGTGGGGGGAGAGAGTGAAAATAAACGGTTCAGATTTTATGTAATCAACGGTCTACATAATTTTAATTTTATATTAACATTTTAATTTTTTTTTTCAATTAGCAACGGAAAATCCGTTGCTAAATTCAACGTAAATTTTGCAACGGATTATTCGTTGCTAAAGTCCATTGCTAATATTAAAAAAATAATATATATTTAATTCGTTACAAATCTGTTACTGAATTTAGCAACGAAATTATCCGTTGCTAAATTCAGATGCTAATACCCCTTTTTTAGTAGTGTTCAATGATTTCACACACTATTATTATTCATATTTAAGAGTCCAAGCCAGGACCAAAAAGACAAGCTCCACAAACGGAGGAGAACGTGACGAACACCATAAACATGAAGCGAAACTCTTAAACAAGGGCATGAAAAACTAAGACATGCAGGTGATAAAAGACAGCCAATCAACACTCCAAGTACGCAGCGGAGGTAGTTAAGATGGTAGCGTCATAAAAAGACACGTTTAGAGATCCAAAGAGAATGGGAAGGTAGTGGATTTCAACCACGTACTACCAGCAATGAAATTGCGAGGAGTAAAGCTTTAAGCTTCAGTTGCAGCAGTAATCACCTTGTATCCTTTCCAGTTGACCCTTTCAGAGGTTGCAGCACCAGCCCCGCTGTTATTATACTCTCCGTAAAACAACGTGTTCAGTGCATATTTTCCCCTCCACTCGAGCCACCCAGCCGGGTTTATCACATCACTTATGGATGATTGCATGACAACCGTCCTTGAATACTCCTTCCAAGGTCTACCGAGATACGCAGAGAAATTGCTCCTGACTGGCAGTAGATCAGAAGTGGCGTGAATCCTGCTTTTCTGAATTACAATGCCAGTGTTTTGATTAGGATCGCTCCTCCCTTGGGCTGTTATTGTGATTGTTTGGCCTGGATTGGGACGACGAGCATGGATATCACAATCTTGGGCTCTAGCACTTTATATGCTAGGTGTTTTATTTTTTGGTAGTGTAGGTGTTTAAAAATTATTACCTGTGTTCTTCAGTTACAGGTGAGGGAGATGGATCAACACGACAAAATAACACCTGAGATTGGGAAAGTTAGGTTAGAACTGTTTAGTGTAACTTAAATTGTAACAAAGAAAACCAAAACCATAAATTAATTACCTGAGCTATCGAAGAAAACAGTGCAAAACCTAACCCGTTTACAGAGAAGGGGTAAAACAGGATGTTCGATGGTGATGATGATGGGTCTGGTGCGATGTTGCCATGGGTCTCTATTTTTGTTGGTTTGCAGAGAAATATTGAAACTGTTAAGATGAAGGAGAAGAAGATGAAGAAAAAAAAATAGGGTTGCTGAAGACGAATGCGAAGATGATGAACAGTTTCGGATAAAGGAAGATGAAATCGATGAAGAGAGGGTGATTTTTGAACAGTTAGGAATCGATGTTATTAGGGACGAAGAAGGATACTGGAAGAGTGGAAGTAAATAAATTTTCAGCGTAATTGGTTTTGTTGGATCTGTATCTCGGTGTGGGGGGAGAGAGTGAAAATAAACGGTTCAGATTTTATGTAATCAACGTTCTACATAATTTTAGTTTTATATTAACATTTTAAATTTTTTTTTTAATTAGCAACGGAAAATCCGTTGCTAAATTCAACGTAAATTTTGCAACGAATTATTCGTTGCTAAAATCCATTACTAATATTAAAAAAATAATATATATTTAATTCGTTACAAATCCGTTACTGAATTTAACATCAAAATTATCCGTAGTGTTCAATGATTTCACACACTATTATTATTCATATTTAAGAGTCCAAGCCAGGACCAAAAAGACAAGCTCCACAAACGGAGGAGAACGTGACGAACACCATAAACATGAAGCGAAACTCTTAAACAAGGGCATGAAAAACTAAGACATGCAGGTGATAAAAGACAGCCAATCAACACTCCAAGTACGCAGCGGAGGTAGTTAAGATGGTAGCGTCATAAAAAGACACGTTTAGAGATCCAAAGAGAATGGGAAGGTAGTGGATTTCAACCACGTACTACCAGCAATGAAATTGCGAGGAGTAAAGCTTTTAGCTTCAGTTGCAGCAGTAATCACCTTGTATCCTTTCCAGTTGACCCTTTCAGAGGTTGCAGCACCAGCCCCGCTGTTATTATACTCTCCGTAAAACAACGTGTTCAGTGCATATTTTCCCCTCCACTCGAGCCACCCAGCCGGGTTTATCACATCACTTATGGATGATTGCATGACAACCGTCCTTGAATACTCCTTCCAAGGTCTACCGAGATACGCAGAGAAATTGCTCCTGACTGGCAGTAGATCAGAAGTGGCGTGAATCCTGCTTTTCTGAATTACAATGCCAGTGTTTTGATTAGGATCGCTCCTCCCTTGGGCTGTTATTGTGATTGTTTGGCCTGGATTGGGACGACGAGCATGGATATCACAATCTTGGAAAACAGCTGCGGAATTGCCGAAGATGAAATCGACCGTGCCTGCTATCAAACAATTTATGAAGAACTGACGATTTGCGTGGACATGGAGGGTGTCTTGGTATCCAAGCACGTTGCATTTGTAGAATGCCGCGCGGTCAGAACTAACACGCAACGCCACGGCTTGGCGGTTGGACGGACCGGCTGTGTTTTGGAAGGTGATGCCCCTGGCCAGGAATCCTTCACCCATTGCGGCTGCATTGTTCATGAGAATTGTTAGTATAAGAGCCTAAATATCTCTAGAATTATTCTATTTGTATCAATTTTTCTTAAAAAGAAAAGGAACATTGTGCAAAATGAAGGAATCGAAAAACGAAAAATACCAACTGTGGCAGAACGGAAGGCTGTGATGCCATCCACCACACTCCTACTTGCTGTAATGATCGTTTTCCTTCTTCCATCTCCAAGAAACATTAAGTTAGTCTTATTGATTGGTACTTGCACAGTTTCCCTGTAAACACCTGCCTTGATTCTGATAATGTACCTCTTACTGCTTCTCGTTGGGGCAGCAGCAACTGCAGCTGATACTGTACTATAATTTCCCGCTGCCATCAGCAGCCACCACCACATCTGGTGTCAATGATGATGACTGCAACAACCTCCTGTTGGCTACTGACAACCACTTTGGCCACCCACTTTCTTTTCTACTGTTTTCCTCCTTGAGATTCCTCTTTGTGGTTTTAAGCTCATTGGCAATGCGAGTGGCTGTCATGTTCATGTTCATTGCCAGAGTATTCATGCACATTTTTCTAACATTATCTACTCCATCCGAAATATCTTTACGCACCTGCTTGTCTGCGGCGGTGTGAGAGAAACCATCCATGATCGTGTCTTGGTAGGTTATGCAAGAACTCAGTGGGGTATTGATGTCCGGCTCAGTATCTTGATCGCTAAGAGGAATCTCGTTAGTATAGTATTGGAGACTGTTTATAGCATTTTCTAAATCACTTTGAGACAATTCATTGTTGTCCGTGGAAGCATCGAGAGCATCACTTTGCTGATTGGTGAGTTTCATCTTATTGGTGGTTTTGTAACTCTCTATACCGGCGGTATTGGTGTCAATAGCTTGTTGAGTGGCTCTTATGGATTCTTTAAGAACATCGTTTTCGTCGTTGATAGCTGCCAAACTGGCGGCAGCTCCAGGGCCATTGGCAATCGCAGAGTAGCACAATTCTGGGTATCTTGTGGAGCTGCATGACATCTTTATAATGGAATGAGCAGCATCATTTTTGTTGGAGTTCTGTGAATTTACGGGAGTAACAACGGCAGCTATAGTGGCGACAAGCAAGAGAGAAACAAAGAGAGCTAAAGAGAGGCTTTTGTTTTTTTGGGAGAAGGAAATGTGCTTGCCAGAATCTGATATTTCGGTCAAGCTTCCCCGATCCTCTTGGATCATTTTGATTCGACTGCGTAGAAAAAAAAAGGAAAGAAATGAAGGGCCGGCGGGTATAGAGTCTGTAGACTTGCAGTGATGGTGTGTTTTGATGGAGCACACACAAAACTGGACCATATTTATAGAGACAAAGAAAGCAATTAATATTAAGACTAGGGATTTAGTGTTAATGTATACGCTGGACGTCTCCCTTGTGGCTTGTCGATCTAGTGTTTTGTGTTAATTTCTTGTTTGTAATCAGAAAACTCAAGTGGGGTCCTCCCTTTGTGATTGGAAGGTTTATATTAGGGAAGTCATTCCGATTCCTCTATATTTTTGAAGGAACAAAAAAACAATTTATAAAGTGAAAGGAACAATATAAGTTGTCGAGACTACTTCTGTAAATATATTTGAGGAGAAGAATCACTGTTAAAGTTAAGCTGAGTTTTTATTTTTTCCTACAAATTCTTTTAGAAATTACTTATGTATTTGACATCTCTATCAAAGTGAAGGATATGGAAATGACATGTAAACGAATATCTTGAGGCCCCTGGGGTGAGATTGTCAAAATTTAAAGGCTTGATGATAAAAGTAGACATAATCTGTTTGGGGCAAATCCTTATCTAGTTATAGCAGACTCGTGCTTGACTGCTCAGAATCACTTTTTATCACTAGCTCAACTACATCATTCTCCTCGGGTTAGAGAGAACTCGTTCTCGAGTTCTATTCCTCCTCCAAATAGGAAGTCAAGTGTTGAACATTGAAGACATTAGAAGTCTTCATATGATGAGGAAGACGAATCTTATAGGCATTATCATTTATCTTCTACAACACCTCACAAAGACCTATCTTCCTTTCCTTCAGCTTGTTATACTCATCCACTGGAAACTTGTCATATGTAAGGACTATCCACACCAAATCACTGACTTCAAACACCACTCTTTTACGATGAGTATCAGTCAGAGCCTTATATGTGATATTATTGTCACTGATTGTCTACTTGACTTGCTTATGAATTCCATACAAGTAATTTGTTATGTTAGTACCTTGGACTCTCAAGTGTCCAATATGAGGAACGAGAATTAACTCTAGTTCTCTAGAAGAATTCTGTTCATAAACAATCTCAAAGGGGCTCAATTGGATGGTCCGATTCCGAGACCTATTATAAACAAACTCCGTCTGTGGGAATGCCATATCCCATTGTTTTGGCTTATCTCCAACCAAGCTTCGTAGTAAGTTGTTGAGACTGCGATTAACCACCTCTATCTACCCATCTGTCTGAGGGTGATAAGCACCGCTAAAGTTCAACCGAGTTTCCATTCTTCCCCACAAACTCTACTAAAATTACTCATGAACTAGACATCCCTATGCAAAGTGATGGACCTAGGAATGCCATACAAATGAACCACCTCATTAAAGTAAAATTAGGCTACCCGAGATGCATCCATAGTCTTTCGGCAGGCTATAAAATGGGCCTTATTTGAGAACTTGTCAATTATAACAAAAATAGAATCTATAGCTCGTTGTATACGAGGTAAGTCCAATACAAAATCAATGCTCATGTCTAGCCACAGAGCATCAGGAACTGGTAATGGGGTGCACAACCCAGCATTCGATGAAGCTCCCTTGGACCTTTAACAAACAGCGCACCTCTTGACAAAGTTAGAAACCTATCCTGGTAACTTAGGCCAATAATAATTTATGGACACCAAAGCCAATGTTTTATCCCGTCTAAAATGCCCCTTACAATACAATTCATGAATGATATGCTCTCGCAAAGAGAAAAGTGGAATACAAAGTTGCAAATCACGAAAAAGATAACCATTTAAAAGCAAGTAGTTATCTCGTTTGCCTCCCTTCAATAACTCAGTATAACTCTGACTGAACAAGGCATCACCTGAATATAGCTCGCAGGAAGTATTAAATCCTAGCATATGGGTGTATATGGTTCTGAGTAAAGTCACACGTCGACTGAGAGCATCAACCAACTTATTTAAACTGTCTAATTGGTGTCTCAATTAAAAAGTGAACTCCTACAAAAATACACTCATTTTGCATGTCGACGACTCAACTTATGCTACCCATTTATGTACTTTAGAGCCTCATGGTTAGTGATTAAAATAAACTCCTTTTGCACAAGGTAAAGCCTTCAATGCTTTAAAGCTTGAACAATAGCATAAAACTCCAAATCATAGATGGAATAGTTCTTCTTTAAGCTGGACAATTTCTCACTAAAGAAGGCGATTGGTATCCATCCTGGCTAAGAACTCCCACACTGCTTACTCCTGAAGCATCATAATTTACTTCAAATAGTTTCTCAATATCTAGTAATGTCAAAACTAGAGCTTCGATCATCTTCTGCTTCACGAATTGAAAAGTAGTTTTAGCCTTATTTGTTTACTGAAAGGTATGTCTCTTTAGGCATTTTCTAATTGGTACAATAAAGGAACTAGAGTTTCTGATGAATCTTCTATAAAAAGATGCAAGGCCATGAAAACTCTGCACATTGTAGATGCTCTTCAGTGTCGGCCACTCAATAATTGCAAAGATCTTACTCTAATCAACCTGAACACTATCAATAGATACAATAAAGCCCAAAAAATCAATAGTATCAGTGAAGAACTTTCATTTATTTCAGTTGACATACAATTTTTCATTCCTCAAAGTATCAAAAACAACTTGTAGGTGTTACAAATGAGACTCCAAAGTGGGACTATAAATAAGAATGTCATCGAAATAGACAATGACAAATCTGCTCATGAATGACCTTAATACCTAATGCACGAGCCTCATGAATGTGATAGGAGCATTAAGCAATCTGAATGGTATGACCATCCGCTTATATAACCCATGGTGAGTTTTGAAGGTGTCTTCCATTCATCCCTTAGTCTGATTCTAATATGATGATACTCACTCTTAAGATTAATCTTGGAAAATACCTTAGACCCTGCCAACTGATCTAACATGTCATCTAGATATGGTATGGGGTATCTGTATTTTATTGTGATTCAATTTATGGCTCGGTTGTCCATACACATACATCATGACCTATCTTTTTTTTAGAACCAAAAAGGCTAAGACTCATACTTTCCTGGATATATATGTTTTTTCTAGCAACTCCAAAACTTGCCTCTGCAACTCTTTGGCTTCTTTAGAGCTAAGTCTTTAAGTTGCCTTGTTTGGCAAGCTGGAACCCAACATTAATCTAGTGTTGTATCTCTTAAATCTAAAAATTTTGCCAACACACCCCACATCTTTTCAGGACTATCATCCTCTTCTTCCTCCTCCTTCAGGGTTGTACTACTAGGTATTAGAGCAAACATCAATCGCTCACTCCTTATTTTCTCCATAAATTGTGATAAGGACAACATATTCTTCCTATTACCAGCCTTCATCTCAATCTTCTCCCTTCCAGGTGCCAAAACCATACTTTTCCCTTTAACACTAAAGGTATAAGTGTTTTTCCTACTGTCATGAACCACACTCTTATCAAGCTTTTATGGCCTCCCTAGTAGGATATGACAGGCATCCATCAAGACCACATCACACCAAGCATTATCAAAGTATTTTTAACCCATAGAGAAAGAAACAAGGTAATGTTTGTCCAAAATTACATCGGTATCTTTATTCAGTCCTGCCAACTTGTAGGGTTTGGGATGAGTTTTAGTCACTAGCTGAAGTTTCCTTGCTACCTCCTTAGAAACCACATCCTCGTATCTCCCACTATCTATGATCAAACTGTAGACTTTATCCTTGATGGTGCATGTATAGTGGAAGATAGTTATACGCCTTTAATCTTCATCAGAATCACCCTTGGGTGCCAACAAACTCTTTCTGATCACAAGGGTTGTACCACTATCTCCATGTAAAACATCAACATCGCTATTAGAATCATCCTCATTCTTAGTAAAATTTGTTGTCTCTTCCTCTACTAGTAAATTCTTTCCCAGACAACTCTCCAGTTTGCTCTACTCGTTAATTCGATATCCCAACTCACCACATCTAAAGCAACGAAGCTAAAAATAGAACCTTGACCTGTTGCCTGTTGATTTTGTTGGTTTGGCCTAGCTTGGCTGGTGGTCTGACTTGGTTCATTACCATGTCCTCTATTAGTCTGTTCTGAGTTTTGGTAACATTCCTGACAGTTTGTTACTTCTCCACTGTTAAAGCCCTCTAATACACTTCTGACACTGTCCATAAAGACTGAAGACACAATACATCCTGAATGGACTGTCGCAAGTCACTAAGGTATCATGCCAGTAGCTGCTCCTCTGTTTATGCCAGATTATTCATTGAAACAAGTTGGTAAAAATCATAAGTGTAGTCATTGACAAATTTACCTCTTTTTTTAGCACGTGGAGCCTCTAATATAAAGTCTGTGAGTAGCCAAGAAGAAGAAAGTGCTCTTTAAATCTGTCTCAGATTTTCATTTATGGTCAGGGACCCATGATCACTCTCCTGGTCATGGTCACGTTGTCCCTAGTCTCGCAGGTCCCTCCTCTCTAGTCTATAGGCTAACTTTGCGATCTATCTTTGCATGTCTTCGACGATGAGCTCCTGGACATTCCACTCTCGAAAGGGGGCTCCTTCTTATCCCTTTCATGGCCACGCCCTACTCCATGATCTCTTTCCACCATGGTTTGTTAGCGTATAAAGCGGTAAATAAATTCTTTCCACTGGATTGCAAAAAACAGCTCGCAATAAACCACGGATGATTGGGCTCTGATACCAACTAATACAGACGGAAGCTAAAGATAGTAAAAATAAAGAAAGAACATGGGAATTTTAATGAGAAAAAGAGGTTGCCAATATGAACTCCAAGTTTACAGGTTCTATTTTCTCTAGAATAATAATGATAAAATCTTCTCCTTAAAAGGTTTACAAAGCTTTAAATAGGACAGAAACCCTACCTCAACTAGGAAACCAAAATAAGAAGTTGAGAATACAAAGGAAAGAAACATAAAATCCAAGAATAGCATGAAATCCAAAATATAACTAAGAAAATAAAAAAAAAATGCCAAAATCAAGGCCCCATAAAACAGCCTCCGAAAAATGCTGTAAAAATTTGAGCGCGATCCAACGATTGGGTCAAAAGTTATGACCTTTTTTAGCCGTTACTCTGGTTTGGCGCGACCAAATCTTCTCTTAAACCTAGGACCTAGTCTTGTCCCATTGGTCTATAAATGTATCTGCTAGACCATCCACATAATCTGTCTATGACAGATCCTTATTTAGTTGTGGCAGACCCACACCTGACTGCTCAGAATCACATGTTATCACTAACCCAACTACATTAAATTCTCTTCATTCCTTATTAATAAGTATGTTTTTCTTTTCTCTTGTTACTTTTCCTTCTCTCTTTTTTTCCAAAACACAAACTAAAGTCTTTGTTTTTCTTTCTTCTTCAACAGCTATATATATATATCACTCTCCCAAATTTTTTCAACAGTATTTTAATTTATCCTTCAATTATCATACAATACAAAACAAAACATGCTTAAAAAACAAAATCTTATTCTAGAAATAAACAATCTGCCAAGTAAATTATTTGTGAGTGTTTTGTGTTAATTTCTTGTTTGTAATCAGAAAACTCAAGTTGCGTCCTCCCTTTGCGATGGGAAGGTCTATATTAGGGAATTACTTGAACTCACACTTGGGTCTGCGTGAGAACTTAAATATAAACATGAAAAATACTTTACTCATAAACCTGAAAAACACTTCTACTTTTACATACTTAGACTAATGAATTTTGATCTTATTTGTCAGAGTTTTTAATTTCCTGTCAATTTCCTGTTTGTTTCCCTCTGGCAAAGCATTCCGATTCCTCTATCTTCTTCTGCTATTTCTTTTTTTTCTTTTCTTTTTTCACTTTTTGTATTTACAACGTTAATTTGACACTACTTAATTCACTGGGTTCGTCCTTTTCTTTTCAATTCTTATATGTTATATACTTCTTTAATTGATTCCTTACTTGATTCTTGTGTAATGTTAGCACGTTAATCACGACAATTGGGTGCAACAGTACCCCTCTCTACTTGTAAATATTTTTATCAAAACATGGGTGCCTTCACAAAGATTGACTATGCTTCTCTTGAGTTAACAGTAAAATTACGAATAAAGCTAGTACGTAGAATCCATATTATGAGTCTGATTTTCAATCGTTAAAACTTCATGCAAATTAGTGAATGCTTAGAAACTTTTTAAAATTGGTGGGTTTTTTATTTAAATTTAAATTATTAATCTCAAAACCAATGATTTAAGATTTCACCGAAATAATATATCATGTTAATTATCACTGACTGAAAATAAGCCAAATCCAAGGAGTATATGTGTCTATTTAAAATTGTTAAGTTCTTGTAATTTGAAATTAAAATACATAAAAAAAATGTTTTGTTTCCCATTTTTTTTAATTAAAAAAATAAATTTATTACAGGATCTACTATTTTTTAAGTAAAAATATAACAACTAATTACCAAACAATATTTTTATTAATGGTGAAAATACACTCCTGGTGACCCCTTTTTCGTGTATTTTAACTCTTTTTTATAAAATCTTATTTGCATGCATGCATGCTT
Source organism: Populus simonii (assembly GCA_007827005.2). NCBI lineage: Eukaryota > Viridiplantae > Streptophyta > Magnoliopsida > Malpighiales > Salicaceae > Populus > Populus simonii. The sequence continues at coordinate 15,388,590 of CM017464.2, forward strand.
TTTGGCTTTCATAGATGACTTTAAACACCTTATTATTTCTATTCACAGAGAATATCATTTTAAACCAGCTTAATTAATCATGATGTGAAAAGATTTTTTTAATGTAATTGAAAATTATATCTTTGAAGGGGAAAAAAAACAATTTATAAAGTGAAAGAAACAATACAAGACTCTTATGACATCATTGGCGTGATGCAGAGCTATGGCAACAAGGTCCCAGAAGGCAGGAACATCTACCAGAGAAATGTTACTTTGTAATAAACTAATAATGTTGGGGCAAGGTAATCTCCTTCTCCTTCTCCTTCTTCTCGCTTTATTCTTCCTTTTCCTTTAAACGTTCATTCATTATATGACTACTCATAAAAAGAACTGGAGATGCTAAAGAGGGAAAATGCATCGAAATATATGGAGTGCAGAAGAGGGAACCAAGAACGGAATATAACCAAAGAGAGAAGGATCTTTTAATAGAATCACACAGAAAGCATTGTTTTTTAAGCTTATTTCACGAGTCCCTGAACAATATCTTTGATTACTGCACCATCACAAGTGCACACATATGATACGATATTCTCATAAATAAATATTCCTCTATTTGTTCCTTGTCGAGGTAGAATTTATAAGTATTCTATGATTTCGATTAAGTTTTTAAATAAATACTAGGTCCAACATATATAAAAAGGTTATTTAGTGTTTTAACTAGTTTGATTATTCACACTAATGAATAATTATAATTTTTAATTAAAAAGTTGATACATGCAATTAATAAACTAGAAAATGATGAAAATAAATTTTAGTTTTCAAAATAGTTTTTCTATAATTAGATAGACCAATTGAATGCTAATTTGGGTTAATAAAAGCTCAATCCTGAAAAAACAAATGTTTGAGAATTAAATAAAAATTAAAAAAAAAAGTTATTGTTCCAATCCATAGTGACATGGAAGATATTGAAAAGTAATTTTCAAACAATAAAAACATCACACCATTTATCTTTTTTTATATAATAAACATCATAATATATATATATATATATAAAATAATATAATATTCAATCTTATAAAAAAACATCAAAAGAGGTATCATGATTTAAAAACAAAAATTTTACATCGTTAACCATTATTTTTGAAATAATGAATCTGCCAAGAAATTAATTATTTGTGATTGTTTTGTGTTAATTTCTTGTTTGTAACCAGAAAACTGAAGTTGGATCCTACGTTTGTGTTAAAGATATATGGTTATATAGTAGGGTATTACTTGAACTCTCACTTGGGTCTGCGTGAGAACTTAACTTACAAACCTGGAAAAATACTTTAATTTTCAAACTAGACTAATGAATTTTGAGTTTATCTTCTTCTTCTTCTTCTTTTTATATTATGAATACTTTTCTGGACATAATTCACAGATGAACAGCCACTCCAAAAAATCGAACTCGAGGTGATCGTATACTTTTTCCTCTAGCAAGTCATTCCGATTCCTCCATCTTCTTCTGCTTTTTTTTTTTTCACTGTCCGTATTACACGTTAATTTGACACTACATTTTTTTTTTTTTGATTTACGCGGGGTGTCCGGGCCATCTTGCGCGCACCACGACTATTCCCCACGGCCCACTGGACATCCTGCAAGCCCAAGAACAGGTAAGGCACCGCGGGAGTGACAGACGTGCACATAGAGGATCGAACCCGGGACGGGGACAGAACAAGTCACACGATTGACCACAGCAGTTAGACCATAAAGTGCTTGACACTACTTAATTTACTGGGTCCTTATCTTTTCTTCTCTTTTCAATTCTTATATATGTTATATACTACTTTACTTGATTCTTATGTAATGTTAGAACACGAGCTTTAGACATGCACGTTAATCACGACAATGGGGTGCAACACCTCCCTCGACTTGAAAATTATATCTTTGAAGGAGAAAAACAAAAAAAAACAATTTATAAAGTGAAAGGAACAATGTAAGACTCTGATGGCATCATTGGCGTGATGTAGAGCTATGGCGACAAGGTCCCAAAGGGCAGGAACATCTACCAGAGAAATATTACTTTGTAATAAATTAATAATGTTGGGTCTCCATCTTCTTCTCGCTTTATTCTTCGTTTTTCCTTTAAACGTTCATTCATTAGATGACTACTCATAAAAAGAGCTGGAGATGCTAAAGAGGGAAAATGCATCGACATGGAGTGCAGAAGAGGGAACGAAGAACGGAATATAACAAGAATATAATTAGAATCTCGTCTTCATTGCCAGGCATTAGATGTTCTTGCTGGCAAAATATTATGGATAACCACTGAATCATTTGGCAAAATAAGAAACATAAACTAGCTAGACAAATAAAGATGAGAAACATAAACTAACTAGCTAAAAAATTATAAATACATTTCGGATATCCCAACTTTACTTTAATAAGATATTCGTTTACATGTCATTTCCATATCCTTCACTTTGATAGAGATGTCAAATACATAAGTAATTTCTAAAAGAATTTGTAGGAAAAAATAAAAACTCAGCTTAACTTTAACAGTGATTGTTCTCCTCAAATATATTTACAGAAGTAGTCTCGACAACTTATATTGTTCCTTTCACTTTATAAATTGTTTTTTTGTTCCTTCAAAAATATAGAGGAATCGGAATGACTTCCCTAATATAAACCTTCCAATCACAAAGGGAGGACCCCACTTGAGTTTTCTGATTACAAACAAGAAATTAACACAAAACACTAGATCGACAAGCCACAAGGGAGACGTCCAGCATATACATTAACACTAAATCCCAAGTCTTAATATTAATTGCTTTCTTTGTCTCTATAAATATGGTCCAGTTTTGTGTATGCTCCATCAAACACACCATCACTGCAAGTCTACAGACTCTATACCCGCCGGCCCTTCATTTCTTTCCTTTTTTTTCTACGCAGTCGAATCAAAATGATCCAAGAGGATCGGGGAAGCTTGACCGAAATATCAGATTCTGGCAAGCACATTTCCTTCTCCCAAAAAAACAAAAGCCTCTCTTTAGCTCTCTTTGTTTCTCTCTTGCTTGTCGCCACTATAGCTGCCGTTGTTACTCCCGTAAATTCACAGAACTCCAACAAAAATGATGCTGCTCATTCCATTATAAAGATGTCATGCAGCTCCACAAGATACCCAGAATTGTGCTACTCTGCGATTGCCAATGGCCCTGGAGCTGCCGCCAGTTTGGCAGCTATCAACGACGAAAACGATGTTCTTAAAGAATCCATAAGAGCCACTCAACAAGCTATTGACACCAATACCGCCGGTATAGAGAGTTACAAAACCACCAATAAGATGAAACTCACCAATCAGCAAAGTGATGCTCTCGATGCTTCCACGGACAACAATGAATTGTCTCAAAGTGATCTAGAAAATGCTATAAACAGTCTCCAATACTATACTAACGAGATTCCTCTTAGCGATCAAGATACTGAGCCGGACATCAATACCCCACTGAGTTCTTGCATAACCTACCAAGACACGATCATGGATGGTTTCTCTCATACCGCCGCAGACAAGCAGGTGCGTAAAGATATTTCGGATGGAGTAGATAATGTTAGAAAAATGTGCATGAATACTCTGGCAATGAACATGAACATGACAGCCACTCGCATTGCCAATGAGCTTAAAACCACAAGGAGGAATCTCAAGGAGGAAAACAGTAGAAATGAAAGTGGGTGGCCAAAGTGGTTGTCAGTAGCCAACAGGAGGTTGTTGCAGTCATCATCATTGACACCAGATGTGGTGGTGGCTGCTGATGGCAGCGGGAATTATAGTACAGTATCAGCTGCAGTTGCTGCTGCCCCAACGAGAAGCAGTAAGAGGTACATTATCAGAATCAAGGCAGGTGTTTACAGGGAAGCTGTGCAAGTACCAATCAATAAGACTAACTTAATGTTTCTTGGAGATGGAAGAAGGAAAACGATCATTACAGCAAGTAGGAGTGTGGTGGATGGCATCACAGCCTTCCGTTCTGCCACAGTTGGTATTTTTCGTTTTTCGATTCCTTCATTTTGCACAATGTTCCTTTTCTTTTTAAGAAAAATTGATACAAATAGAATAATTCTAGAGATATTTAGGCTCTTATACTAACAATTCTCATGAACAATGCAGCCGCAATGGGTGAAGGATTCCTGGCCAGGGGCATCACCTTCCAAAACACAGCCGGTCCGTCCAACCGCCAAGCCGTGGCGTTGCGTGTTAGTTCTGACCGCGCGGCATTCTACAAATGCAACGTGCTTGGATACCAAGACACCCTCCATGTCCACGCAAATCGTCAGTTCTTCATAAATTGTTTGATAGCAGGCACGGTCGATTTCATCTTCGGCAATTCCGCAGCTGTTTTCCAAGATTGTGATATCCATGCTCGTCGTCCCAATCCAGGCCAAACAATCACAATAACAGCCCAAGGGAGGAGCGATCCTAATCAAAACACTGGCATTGTAATTCAGAAAAGCAGGATTCACGCCACTTCTGATCTACTGCCAGTCAGGAGCAATTTCTCTGCGTATCTCGGTAGACCTTGGAAGGAGTATTCAAGGACGGTTGTCATGCAATCATCCATAAGTGATGTGATAAACCCGGCTGGGTGGCTCGAGTGGAGGGGAAAATATGCACTGAACACGTTGTATTACGGAGAGTATAATAACAGCGGGGCTGGTGCTGCAACCTCTGAAAGGGTCAACTGGAAAGGATACAAGGTGATTACTGCTGCAACTGAAGCTAAAAGCTTTACTCCTCGCAATTTCATTGCTGGTAGTACGTGGTTGAAATCCACTACCTTCCCATTCTCTTTGGATCTCTAATCTTTTTATGACGCTACCATCTTAACTACCTCCGCTGCGTACTTGGAGTGTTGATTGGTTGTCTTTTATCACCTGCATGTCTTAGTTTTTCATTCCCTTGTTTAAGAGTTTCGCATCATGTTTATGGTGTTTGTCACGTTCTCCTCCGTTTGTGGAGCTTGTCTTTTTGGTCCTAGCATGGACTCTTAATCATGAATAATAGTGTGTGAAATCATTGAAGTTTACTCTGTTGACGTTCCTTAAATTTATAAGCATGTACCTTTGCTATTATCATTGCTTAGTTGGGTCGATATTCATTCTTCCTCTAAGAGATGAGAAAACATGTCCATCCTACAAGATATGTGTTCACTTTCTGTGGAACCCGCCTGCTTACGATATAAATCAAGGATAAGGATTCTCCTCGTAAAGACAAGAACAGAGATGAAGGTTAACAATTCTGTGTTTTTTCACTGTTTTCATGCCATGAAGAATCTAACACAAAGCCCAGCAATGATTTTCAACCACATCACTAATTGAGCTTGGCCTGTTAAGCAAGTTTCAAATCACAGAAATTGAAGGGACTTGCTCCTCTTTACTGGTCGTTTAAGAACCGCCTGTCGAAATGAGCTAGCAAGTTGTTGATTATAGCAAGAAAGTATAAATGAAGCCAGCAACCACATGAAATGAACTTGGTCAGAAGCATGCAGTTCTGACAAACACAAACATGTATCTCCGGCACTTCCTTGTCAGAAGTACTTGTGATCTTCCAGGGTTTTACATTAACTTATTAACGTAGGAGGTCTTGTGATTTCGGGGGATTTTAGTCAGTTTGATGTGCAACTGTAATAATTAGATAAGAATATGATTCAGATTAAATACATGGAGGGCTAACATATATTTATTTATAAACCAATAGGATAGAATTAGATTTAAGAGGAAGTCTGATCATGTTAAATAAAAAAATAATTTAAAATAATTATAATTTTTTATTGAACATTAATCACACTTAAATTTTTACATGAGTTTTTAAAGGTTATTTTTTTAAAATAACTATGAAATCACTATTTCAATCTTTTAATATTTAAATTTTGAAAATCTCACATCAAAACTGATTTATATGTGTGATTAATATACATATAAACCATCTTAATTACAAGGAAAAAATAATAACGGTGTTGTCTCAACAAAATATATATATATATATATATATATATATATATATATATATATATATATATATATATATATAATTGTTTATAAATTCTCAAAAAAAAAAAAAGCATGTTAGGAAATGATGGTGATTTCTAGAAATAAATACTAAGAAACGCAACATTTGTGCTTAGTGATTAAAAAAGAAAGTAATTTTTTTTTGTAGTTCAACGTGGGTATCCGGGCCAGCTTGCGCGCACCTCGACTAATCCCACGGGCCCTAAAGTTAACGACCATGTAAGCCTCCAGTGGCCATCATATGAGCAACCACAGGGCTCGAACCTGAGACCACAGAGGGAGCAAACCTCTTAGTTCCAAGCTTTTACCACTGGGTCATTAGCTAAATGGTTAAATGGTTAAAAAGAAAGTAATTTAAAAGAAGAGCACTGTCCCATTTAAAAGTAAATTGATGCAAAATACAGAGTTTTTCCATCAAATCGTGGAATTGTTGCTGTAATAGTGATAGAAACAGTATGCCGCTTTTGCTCATGAGAAGCAAGGGACAAAGACTAGTGTGGTGCGCTTTCCCATTACCGTTTGTACGCACTTGAAATCTTTTGGAATTTTGGTATTGGAAAATGTTGTTTTTAAAAATATTTTTTATTTAAAATATATTAAAATAATAATTTTTTATTTTTTTAAAATTATTTTTATCAAATGATCTAATAATACTAAAAATATTAATTTGAAATAAAAAAATTAAAAACATTTAATTTTTTTCAAAAACATTTTCAAAACATAAAAATAATGTGTGTGAAATTGCATCCATGCCATTGTGAGTGTTCCTGAAGGATTTGTGGTGAATCGCTAGGTTTGTCAACAAAACCTAATCCATATAATCTTCAAGTTAAAAACTGCATGCTTAGGAAAGCAAAATCCAAAGGATTGGTGTTTCTTGGAGGGCTAATCACTAATGGGCTGTCTGCAATGCTTGAGAAGTCGGTAGTGGACTTTGGAAGTTCTGCAAATCCTTCAGGAACACTTACAATGGCATGGATGCAATTTTACATACATATACATATACATATACATATATATTGGATTAATCGAGTAATAGAGAGATAATTATCAAAAACCTAAAGGGATAAAGAGAAGTTCTGCACACCGTGTAACAAAAGAATTATCCATGAAACAAAAAAATCTTTGAACTAGGTAAAGTGGTTTGTTTTAATCATATAATGCCTATTATTCAAGGGTGTTTTCATTTTTTTAATTTTGTTAAAATAATGTAGTTATATTTGATGTTTTTGAAAACAAAATTAACTTAACTCTTTCACAATAATTTTTTTTGTCATTTTATGTTAATTTTATTATAAATTTGAAGGTTACTTATAGACATCTTTATAATTTACATATATTAAATATTATTAAAAAAAATATGTTGGCATGTGCTATGTAAGTTGACGGCCACCATGTTGTTAGGGCAGCGCATTCACAAACATTTTGCCACCAAACTCCACCTTTCAGGATAGTGTTTTAAAGGTCTCGACGTCATCTATGTGATGGTGTGGTGTGTGGACTAAACACGTCTCTGGTTTGATGTTTACAATCTTTTTTTTTCTTCTCTTCTTCCTCCTTGAATTTAGCAACAACCCCTTTAAAATTTCAGACCAGCCCCTTTAATTTCTTTTTCCTTCATATTTGATCTGTGTCCTCTTAATTATTATTTTTTTAATAAGCTATAAAATTATAAATATGTTTCAATTTCACCTCATTTTTTAATCTTTCAGATTTGGTTTCTATTCTCTTGATTATTTTTTTTAAAAAATAAGCTATAAAATTACAAATTATTTCCAATTTCACCCTCCTTTCATTTTTTTTATCTTTCAAAGTTGATCCTCATTCTTTTGATTGCTATTTATTTTGTTTGGGATCTTTCTTTTGTTGTGCTTTTTTTTTTACAATCTCATCCTCTATGAGTTTTTTCTATCAAATTCGATCCCTATTCTTTTATAGATATTTTTTTCCTTTGACAAGTTTTTTCATTTGATTTTTTTTTTATGATTTCATCCTTAAAAATTAAATTGGTTGGAAATTAAACTTCTCGATTAAACCAAATTCAAGGATTTCATGAGTTACGAGTTTTAGATATTAGATCAAATTTAAGAGGTTTGCCTAAAATGAATTGTTTATTTTCCTTTTTAAAAGTTTTTTTTTTTACTTTTTTTTAGAGTTTTGCTTTATTATTTTTTATGGTTTGTCTTTTATAGAATTAGTCTCGGGTTCATAACCAAAGTCATCAATTTCAGAGGTTAATTTGGGTTGAATTGTGTTTTTAGGGTCCCTTTTTTAAATTTGATTTATTTCAATTTCATCCTTCAACATCTAATTTATTTGATATTGGTCTTCCTAGCTTTTGATTTTACTTTCCTTTCTATTGGTCGCAGAGCTTGCGGGTTAACTCAGGTTGACTCAAATTTTTTTTCATTGCTATGGGGTTAGTCCCGGGTTCATGATTAGAGTCACCGGTTTCAAAGATTAATGTGGATTGATTTTTTTCTTTTTTAATTGATTTATTTCAATTTCATCTTTAAACATTTGATTTATTGGAAATTGATCATTGTACCCTTTTTTTCCCTTTCTTTTCTATTGGGTTATCTTAATCTTGCGCTTATGATAGCGAGGTTACGGGTTAACCAAGTTTACTTATATTTTTTTCATTTTTTTATTATTTGTATTATTCAACATTGAGTTGTTCGATAATTGAGTTTTATAATTTTATTATTAAATTTACTTTCAAACACTGTTACCTTGGTATAATGACTTGGTCAAAGATTTTGCTTCTTGATTCGGGTGGGTTTGGATCCAGTTTTTTTTTTAACTTTTTTAAATTATTATTTTTTATCATTCAACATTTTATTTGCTAGAGACTAAGCTTTATCGTTTTTCTTTTCATTTTATTTTCTGTGGAGTTATCATATTCTCATTTGATTTATTAAGAATTGATCTTCAAACTATTTTTCTTGCGTTTCTTTTTATGAGATTATCATAATCTTACATCTATGGTCGCGAAGTTTGCAAATTAACCTGGTTTAACTAAGTTTTTTCTATTTTTTTATTTTATTTTCATACTTGTTCTCTTTATCTATTTTTTTTATTATCATTGTTTTTTGTCAGTTTATTTTCTATTATTATATATTTTTTAATTACATTATTCAAATCACCAATTAAATCAAACTGGGGTCTTAAATATTTTTTCCTCAACATTCCCTTTTTATGTTAAAATTCTTTTTACAAGGTCCACAGCGTGAGCCACAAATCTAAGTTAAAACTAAGCAAGTTTTACCGGTTCCTAATTCATAAACATCCGGCCTAGAAAACAAAACTAGCCTATGGGCATTACAGTAAAATCAACTGACATATGCATAATTGCATATAGTGGGTTAAGGGTGTTGCCTGCCCCCATAGGCATAGCATAATTAACCGCGTGAGCGTGAAGGATCTTTCTTTCCTTTTGTATTCATTCATTGTTGAGTACAATACTGCTGCAGTCTAGCAATTTCTTCCTGCAGTTTTTTTTGTTTTACAGCTCTGGCTCCGCGTACTGTACTGTACTGTACTGTTGTTTGTGTACACGGAATCGTGTTCCGCCTACCATCAGATAATGATAATTTGACGCTTGCATTTACACGAGGATACCCAAATCTCTTGAAAATGGATCTGGCCTTTATTAAGGATTTTGTTGTAGATTTATTTTTTAAAAAAACATTTTTTCTTGTTATGAAATGTTACAGACTCTGTATTAAAAATATGGTAATAATGATGTTTACTTCTTCACTAATTTTAAATTATAAATAGTATCTTGACATTATTAACGAAGCTCACACACCAATATCTGCACCGAGCCAAAGTCCCTCGCAGGTCCTATTTAACGAAGCTCACACGCCAATTAAAGTTTGAACTTCCCCTCAAAGCCCTCGCGCTGATTGTGCCGACAAAAAGCTAAGCTAAGCAGTTTATGGACTCCATCAATTCTTTCAAGGGATATGGTAAAGTAGACGAGGTCGAGCAGCAAGCCTTCCGGCGAAAGACCCGTAAGCGTTTGATCATTGTCGTTGTCTCCTCCGTTGTTCTTTTAGCTGTGATCATCGGTGCTGTTATAGGAGTTGTTGTGCACAACCGAAACAACAACTCTTCGTCCAACCCGGTCCCTCCTCCCGAGTTGACTCCAGCCGCTTCACTCAAGGCTGTTTGCAGTGTGACCCGGTACCCAACCTCATGTTTCTCCAGCATCTCTGCCCTTGAAACAGGTAACACTACGGACCCAGAGGTGTTTTTCAAGCTCTCATTACGTGTTGCAATGAATGAGCTCTCCAGGCTCAAAGACTACCCAGATAAGCTCATACAGAGCATTGATGACGCTACCCTTCAAGATGCTTTGAAAGTCTGTGCCACCGTGTTTGATGATGCTGTAGATAGACTCAATGACTCCATATCATCGATGGCTGTCGGTGAAGGTGGAAAGATTTTATCAACAGCTAAGATGGATGACTTGAAGACTTGGATCAGCACTACAATTACTGACCAAGAAACATGTTTAGATGCGTTGCAAGAGTTGAACGTTACAAAGCATTTTAACCAGACACTTGTTGATCATGTCAAGGCAGAAATGGAGAACTCTACCGAGTTTGCTAGCAATAGTTTGGCTATTGTTGCAAAAATCCTGGGTTTGCTTTCTGATTTCAACATCCCAATTCATAGAAGGTTACTTGGATTTGAAAGAACCCATAATTCAGGGTTTCCACATTGGGTTGGTTTAGGAGATAGAAGACTACTTCAGATGTCTACTCCGAAGCCGGATGTCACGGTGGCGAAAGACGATAGCGGGGACTGCACGACCTTACTTGAGGCAGTAGGAAAAATTCCAAAAAAAAGTAAATCAAAATTCATCATATATGTCAAGGAAGGTGAATATTTGGAGAATGTGATTTTGGATAAAAGCAAGTGGAATGTAATGATCTATGGTGATGGGAAGGACAAGACTATTATTTCAGGCAGTCTGAATTTTGTTGATGGAACTCCCACCTTCTCTACTGCCAGTTTCGGTAAGCCCTGCTTTCTCTAATTATGAGCTCAAAATCCATCTATGCATTTCTGTTTTGAACATATCGGTCTATGCATCCATGATTCAAAGTTCACAATTGCTTTCTTGATTTCTCCATATGTCTTTCTTACGTCACATTGCATCATGATTGCCCAAATTTCTGAACCTTGATGTCCATGTGCCATGTGAATCCTTCTGCAAAGGAAAAGAGCAACTGGGTAGTAGCAGAATGCCATCTTCTAATGAAAGGATTAGGAAAGACACATGGATTTGGATGTCCACTCCCCCATGTGAAATGATGTGCAACTCTTACCTGAAATTCTGCTAGGCCCGATGAATGCTGCTTTGAGCATAATTATGTTAAATTGCATCTCTGCATTAAAAATAAATAAAAAGAAGTTAAATCGCATCTAGGTTGGGTACCTACCATGTGCTTGTCTGTCTTGTGATTTATAATTATCTTCCCTAATGGTCCCAATGTTTCCTCATAATCCAACGCAAGTGAAGGCCTGAAGGGCCTGCAAGTGATGCATAGACATTAGGACCTGGCTTTCGACATTAATGCACTTCAACGACAGCACACGTGACAGATGTTGTCTGCTTTATGACTGTAGTTTTGTTGGCCTGCAACACTTGCACTAGAACATGCATTCCCCAATTTCTGTCTCCGTGTTCTCATCCCAAAAGGGCCTTCCAAACCCAAGAGAAAAGATTCACATTCAAGCTGATTTTTATAATGGAGCATGCCATGCCTTGCACTTGCACTTGCACTTCTCTAGAAGGATGTTGTTAGTGTTTCAGATATTTGGTTTTTTTCTTTTCTTTTCACATCCATAAAACGAGGACTAATACTGCTGTGATCACCAGCTGTTGCGGGCAAGGGCTTCTTCGCCAGAGATATCAAGTTCATTAACACGGCCGGGGCAGAAAAGCACCAAGCAGTGGCCTTCAGGTCCGGCTCGGACATGTCAGTACTTTTCCGGTGTGCATTTGATGGATTTCAGGACACACTCTATGCTCACTCAAATCGACAATTCTACCGTGACTGTGACATTACCGGCACCATTGACTTCATGTTCGGCAATGCCGCTGTCGTGTTCCAAAATTGCAACATCAAGCCCAGGCAACCGTTACCTAACCAATTCAACACCATCACAGCTCAGGGAAAGAAGGATCCTAATCAAAACACTGGCATTTCAATTCAGAATTGTAAATTTTCTGCATCGGGTAATGTTACAGCTCCAACTTACCTTGGTAGGCCATGGAAAGATTATTCCACTACTGTCATTATGCAGTCCGATATTGGGCCGTTCTTGAGACCATCAGGTTGGATGTCATGGGTCAGCGGTGTGGATCCACCTGCCACGATATTTTATGCAGAGTATCAGAATACTGGGCCTGGTGCTAGTGTGGATGGAAGGGTCAAATGGGCCGGTTACAAGCCAGCTCTTACAGTAGATCAGGCAGGGAAATTTACAGTGGACTCTCTCATCCAAGGAAGCGAGTGGCTGCCGGCAACCACTGTGACATTTCAGTCAACCCTATGATTTTAAAGTGTATGGGAGGTTTGGTCATGTAGGAGAAGTTATGCGGTAATCTTCACCAACCATTCATAAAAAATGTTTTAAATTTTTATTTAGAGAAAAAAAATTATTAAATCTAGAGTGCTAGTTTTAATTTTATATTTTTATAGTTTTTTTATCTAACAGACAACCTCTTAAAAATAAAAAGACGTAACTTACTATTTATAAAATTTTTAAAAATCCTATAAATTGATAAAATATCAATTTTTTCCTTAAATAATATTTATATATTAATTCATGATAATTTTATATATTTGTTTTTGATAACCCGGGGTGTCCGGGCCAGCTTGCGCGCACCACGACTATTCCCCGGGTCTACTGAACATCCTGCAAGCCCAGTAGACAGGTAAGGCACCGCGGGGATGACAGGCGTGCACATAGAGGGTCGAACTCTGGATGTTGGGCAAGGCAAGCCTCACCTGTTGACCACTGAGCTAGACCCTCAAGTGCATAATTTTATAAATTTACTTAATCAAGTCCTTGATTTTTCTAGATTTAGAAATATAACTCATGTATTAATTATATTCTTAGTCTTTAATTTCTAAAATATATCTTATCAAGTCATACTTAATTAAATCATCTCAGTTTAATTTCTGATTAATGGTTCTTAATATATGTGACCCGTTAGGTTACTAATATGATGGCCCAAATATAAATTCTAATTCTAATTAAATAAAATTAATTAAATTTAACAATTTAATTTATTATCAATTAAATAATTGATTCATTTATATTTGAATATCAGGTACATCATTTAGCAACGTGTCATGATCCCAAAATATTAGAAAAGTCAATAATGGTTTGACTTAATGTTTTAGTGACCGGTTTCTCAGTGTAATTAATATTTTTTTCATCAATAATATTTCGATTTAATATTAAAGCATGAAGTATATTTGTCTTATTAAATCATGTTTGTTCTCTACATAATAGTTATTAATCGTTTGAATAAGATTTGAAACTTTTTTTAGATCTCATTCTATCTTGGTTAAGAATTTCTCAATCAATACTATTTGAGAACAGATAAAACATTTTCATTGATTTACCTTGGATGATGATTCCTCTCTTGATCACTCTATCTTTATATAATTCATGTTATATCCAATGACATTTCATTACCTCTATTAGGATAACATATAACAAGATCAAAACATAACATTCTCTATATAAGATAACTTAATAATTTTAAGTTTAAGGATTACTTACACAACCATCACGTGAGCCTTTCCTTAAACATAAGTGATCTCTCCATCTAGAATTCTTATACGGGTCAATTCAGTGTACATGTCTTATGACAAACACCTACATATTAGTTTTATGTATCTTTCATACCCCAGTTTATGAAAACAACTGCTTTCTTTCATTAAAAAAATTAGCATAATATTACCAGTTTTTATAGCTATAATAAATGTCCGTTATTTAAGAGAGCATCGACCATGAATATTTTAGAAACAATGTTTTGATATAATAGGAATCTCATGTTTACAACAATTTTATAATTTTATTTGCAAATTATTTTTGTTTTATAGACTTTATTTTTACTCTAAATTCATTAATATAATATTATATGAATATTAAAAATAAATTAAGTTCTTAATTAATAATAAATATATATTTATATAAATATTATAATGCAATATATAACCAATCGAATGACCATATAAAATATTAAATTAACAATAATATCGTAACCAAATACAAGTCAAGCACGATAAATATCTATAGAAGAGGATGATTTTATTATTTTTATTCATTTTTTAAAGCATTAGTGTTATATATATATGTCCTTTTCAGCTTTTATCATCTTCTAGAAGACTTTTCTCTCTTGTAATGAAAGTCTAATGAAAAGTCAATGGAAATCATATCATCTTTTGGAATTCGTTCTAATTTTATGACCTAGAAATCAGAAGGCAAGATAGCCTTTTCCTCTGCCTCATTTGAATATTGTAAAGATGCCTCCTTCATGGCCTTCTCCTCTCCCTAATTTTAATATTGCAAGGATGCCTTCTTCATGTAGTCAAGAAGGCGGCTATTTATCTTTTATTATTTCTTTAAGCTGTTAAGGGCAGGGCCTTGATTCTCAAAACTCGTTTGAGCATCGTGGCAAAAAAATATAATAACTTGATTAAGCACCAATTTAAACCCACAGTAAAAATTAATTAACGTAATCGATTCAAGTGGTTTAATATTTATTTATTTTTTTTTTTAAAAAAAATTTAAATTTAAATCTTGTGTATAGAGCACATTATCGCTAGAAAAACTTTACTTAAAATTTAATGAATTGACTGATCAAATTAATCAGGATGAGCTTAAGATGTTGAAATTTAAATAAAAGAAAAACCACCAGTAAAAGCCACGTAATGCGTGATGCAATGAAGGATATTGATAAAGGTCTCCCTGATCTTTAAAATAATAAATTAGTTGGTTTACAAATAAAAAATCAAAATAAAAATTAAAAGTTTTTCAAGTTAAAATTTACTAATGTATTTAGAATTGTGAACGAGGTTGCTTTTTAAAATGTTTTTCATATAGATTTATATTAAAATAATATATTTTTTTATTTTTAAAAATTATTTTTGATGTCAATATATTAAAATAATTTAAATATATTAAAAAATACTAATTTAAAATAATTTTTTAAAAAAAACGTAAAATCAAAAGGATTGAAGATAATTGGTTAATTGTCAAGGAGTAAGGGCGTTCATCATGATTGCGTGCAATTCTTTGTCTTATCATGTCTAATTGTGTCATTACAATGGGCATTAAAATATGTTGATTGCAAAGGTCAAGAAAATATACGAAAGAGGAGCTTGTGCAGCAGCACGCGTGAAAGTGTGATAATATTTATTTTATTAAATATATTAAAATAGTATTTTTTTATTTTTAAAAATTATTTTTATTATTAGCCTATTAAAATAATTTAAAAATATAAAAAATAAGTAAATTTAATTTTTTTTAATATTTTTAAAATACAAAAATAACATCTGAAGTTGAACCGAGGAGAGGAGATGCACTTGCACCGGATTCAGACAAGTCCGTGGGCACCAAACTGAAAAACCAGACCAATGGCACGCAGAAACAACCCTTTCCTACCTAGTTTTTCGCGGTGGGTTTCATAAAAATAATCGGGTCCGCTTTTTTTTTTTTCTTCTTCTTCTCAGAAGCACAAAACGCCCTCTGTCTCCGGGGCGTTTCTTGTAGTGAATTTTTGGTGTGATATTATACCATTTATCAAATAACATCTGTTATATTTAGTGGTGTTTAAAAGTTTAATAAGAAAATTTTTCAAAGTATTTTTTATTTTAAAATATATTAAAATAATATTTTTTAATTTTAAAAAATTATTTTTTGATATTATATCAAAATAATTTGAAAATATTTTTTTTAAAATGTAAAAACAAACCTACACTTGTATAAAAAGGACGCGGAGATTCGTTATTGTATCAGCTAAATCCTTCCTGTCAAAATCAACGAAACGTGCTGCGTCCCTTATCCTCTTCTCATTCACTTTACCTGTTTTCTACCTCTCTTCTTGATTCTCCTCCTCCTCCTCCTCCATCTATGGCTCCTGTTTCTCTTGATACCATAAATCCCAAGGTGCCTATCCTCTTTTCTTTTCTTTTTAACGTCACTTCTGCTGCTTTTATTATTATTATTATTATTATTATTATTGATTTACAGTTTGATTGCTTTTTCGTTGTTGATTTTTTCTGCGTTTTCATCTTTTTTTTTTCTTTTTTTGCTCTCGGGGTTTATGCTCTGGGTTTATATTATTTTTTGTCTTTTCTGTTTGTCTTTGTTGTTTTAGATTCCCTTTCTGGCTATTGGGTTGTGCGGTGCTTGATTTGTCTTTGCCCATTTCTTTTATGGATACATGTCTGTGTCCTTTTCTTGTTCTGCTCATGAACTGGACGTCCAGTAAGCAATGTTCATAGGCCTAGTGATTATCAAATTTTATAGCTTTATTTCTTTCATAGCATTAATTTTGCTTGGTGA
The DNA here is from genome assembly GCA_007827005.2 of Populus simonii. Lineage (NCBI taxonomy): Eukaryota > Viridiplantae > Streptophyta > Magnoliopsida > Malpighiales > Salicaceae > Populus > Populus simonii. The sequence goes on from CM017464.2 coordinate 15,405,210, forward strand.
TAATATCATATTCTATAGAACTTGATTAAGGACATGCAAAAGCTCTTTCTGTGCTGTGCGCGCACTATCGATTTTAAAATTCTTAAATGCGATTCACCTGTAAAAAGACCATTAATCATTTTTACTAAAGTCAAGGAGTGTTTGGCCATGCGTTCAAATTGAATTTTATCGTGAAGTTTTTGAGATTGAGCTTGTAGTGTTTGGTTATTGGTAACTTTTCTCGAACTCTCTTGCATTTGTTTTTTGTTTTCTCCCCCCCTTGGTGTTCCTAGTTTATTAACTATGATTTTTTGTTTTCCCAGGTTTTGAAATGCGAATATGCTGTCCGTGGTGAGATTGTCACCCTTGCACAGGTAATTTTTATGACTGGCGGTATTATGCACTTCAAAGTTAAAAAGGGCAGGATGTTTCTATTTGAAGTTTGAGCTTTTCTTGTGATTGTGTTATTGGAGCTGCATGTACTGCATTTGATCATGAATTTTCCATCATCTTACACAGGCGGTACAGGAAGAGTTGAAGTCTAAGCCAGGCTCTCGTCCCTTTGATGAGGTGTGTTACTTTTATCCTTGACATTTTGTTCTTGTTGGGATCATAAACTTGGTATTTATCTAGCACGGTTAAGCGGCCCTAAGGTAGATTGATGATTTTGTTCCTGATGCTATCATTGTGTTGTGTTACTTTTTTGTTAGCGACTAGATTCAATGGAAATTTCACTTGATTTTGCAGAAAGCAGATTTGTGTGCTGGATTTTAAGTTTTCTAGGAATTGACATTCTCTGTTTCAACTGAGATTATATAAAATGAGTTTGATCAACTCCTATAAGAACAAGAAAAAGGAGATGCTACATGCATGTTTCCTTTCAATTGATGCTCCCTAAAGACTCCATTTTGTTTTGTGATTCATCTTATGGCAGATACTTTACTGCAATATTGGAAATCCTCAGTCTCTTGGTCAGCAGCCTATTACCTTTTTCCGCGAGGTAAGTTTATAGTGGTGCATTGTAGGGACTGTGCTTTTTATTTAATTGAGGCGTTTCTCACCACTGATTATTTTTGCTTAGGTTCTTGCATTATGTGACCATCCTTCCATTCTGGACAAAAGTGAAACTCGGAGTTTGTTCAGGTATTTAAACTTTTCATGAGATCATTGGACTTCTCTGTATGCTTGTTTCCACCAAAATTGAAGAAAGCAGATCATACCATTTCTCTTTACTAAGAACCAGTTAGGGAAATATAGTTAACCTTGAATTCTTGAGTCTGCCTATTTTTTTATCATTCAGATTTTATACAAGAACTCTCCCTTTTTTATTGAGTAGGTGAAATATTTTAGGACACTGATACATTTCTGTGAATTTTTATAGTGCTGATGCCATAGAGAGAGCTCGGCAGATTCTTGATCAAATTCCTGGAAGGGCCACTGGTGCTTATAGTCACAGTCAGGTTATCAATAAAGCTTACACCTTGTAGACTTTGAAAAGTTTCGTTCAAATGGAATATTTGTGGTGTAGATAGCATGAATCAAATTTTCCTTCTCCACATCAGGGAATCAAAGGACTGCGTGATGCAATTGCTGCTGGAATTGAAGCTCGCGATGGCTTTCCTGCTGATCCAAATGATATTTTCTTGACAGATGGTGCAAGCCCAGCGGTAACATTTAATCCCATATAGACAGAGATACTTGCATGTATTATGCTCACATCACATGAAACTAGTTGTGTTTCTTTATTGCCAGGTCCACATGATGATGCAGTTACTGATACGATCAGAGAAGGATGGAATACTTTGTCCCATTCCTCAGTATCCCTTGTACTCTGCTTCAATTGCTCTCCATGGTGGTACTCTGGTTTGTCTTTTTTATATAAAAATGCTATTCAGAAACTCAAGTTAAGTTTTTTGGTTGCTCTCCATGTGTTGAGTTTTAGCCTTTTAGGTGACATATGGCAGCGAGCCAAGCAAGGATTAACCAAGTTGCTAGTTGCTTTGTCAACTCTTCTTGTAGCATAGAGTTGAAATGAACTTGATAAAATAGAAAATTTGAACATTACCAGGCTGACTTTTGAGTTTGAAGTAGAACCTTACGCTTCTTTCAGGTTCCCTACTATCTTGATGAAGCAACTGGATGGGGCTTGGAAGTTTCTGAGCTGAAGAAGCAGTGGGCAGATGCAAAGTCCAAGGGAATTACTCCTAGGGCCTTGGTTGTGATAAATCCAGGCAACCCCACAGGGCAGGTAAGCAGTAATTAGCTTTACAGAAATTGGATTAGATTTTCAAACGAGCAAGTATTTAAAACTCTGCAAATATTTTTCGTACAATGGAGCCAATAACTCTCTGGCTTGCTTGTATAATTTGACTTCCTTTGTCCATGTCTCAGGTTCTTGCAGAGAATAATCAGAAAGAGATCGTGGACTTCTGCAAGAAAGAAGGTCTTGTTCTTCTTGCAGACGAGGTAGGTGCATCCCAATAGTTTTGAACTAGCCTTAAATTCTTGGATTCTTACTACATTTGTCTAGATTGATCGGCCATGTAATTTTACCTAATGAATGTTATACAGGTTTATCAGGAAAATGTTTATGTTCCTGAAAAGAAGTTCCACTCATTTAAGAAGGTTGCTCGCTCTATGGGGTATGGTGAAAAAGATATATCTGTGGTATCTTTTCAGTCTGTCTCTAAAGGTAAAATTGATTTTCAAGCTAAATTAAGAGTTCCTGCACTTTTTTTGAATTAAATATGTGAAGCACGTGCCTTTTTTGTAATGTTTCAGGTTACTATGGAGAGTGTGGAAAGAGAGGAGGTTACATGGAAGTCACTGGGTTTGGTCCTGAAATAAGGGAGCAAATATACAAACTTGCATCTGTGAATCTATGCTCCAACATTTCTGGTCAAATTCTTGCGAGTCTTGTCATGAGCCCACCTAAGGTCAATTTTTTAATAACTGACTTGTTTTCCTATGCCTGTGACATTTGGATTTATGATCTAAGATTAGACCAGCCTAAGCTTTTGGCGAACTTGATTTAGCATTTTGTCATATTGTTAGTGAGAACACAGAGGAAAAAGAACAAGTAAGATTCTACTCATTTCTTATTTTAACTGATCTCCATTAGTGTATGTATGCAGGTTGGAGATGAATCATATGAATCATACTCTGCAGAGAAAGATGGAATCCTCTCTTCTTTAAAGAGACGTGCAAAGGTCAGTTCAATGTTGTCAATTTAATTTAGTTAACATAGTCAAGATAAAATATGAAATTACAAGGAAAAAACTGGTTTTTGGAATTTATTGGATGAAGTTATTGCAAACTTATGGTAATTTAAGTTTGAGTAAAAATTGTGTAGCAGAGACTCTCTAATACTGCTTTTTATACTGTATGTGTAGTGTATGCTTACTATTCTCTGGGCATTTCTGATGCACAGCTTGTAGAATTGCTTGGTAGTTAAGCCTGCTCTTCTTTTTCTCCGACTTTTTTTTTATCTTATAGTATTGATAATTGTTTGTTACAAACAACAGACTCTGGAAGACGCATTCAATAAGCTAGACGGTGTAACATGCAACAAAGCAGAAGGAGCAATGTATCTCTTCCCCTGCATCCGCTTGCCTGAAAAGGCAATTAAAGCTGCAGAAGCTGCAAAAACAACTCCGGATAACTTTTACTGTCGCAGCCTACTCAATGCCACAGGAATTGTTTTTGTTCCTGGCTCTGGCTTTGGGCAGGTGAGTTCGTTGTCTTTTTTCGGTGGAAGAGATGTACAAAACTAATTTATCTTCTCCTTTAACATTTTTGCATGACTAATTCTTTGTATTTATGTTTTTTCATAAAAGGTTCCGGGCACCTGGCATTTTAGGTGCACCATACTGCCTCAAGAAGATAAGATTCCAGCTGTTGTCTCCCGTCTCACAGAGTTTCACAAGAGTTTCATGGAGGAGTTTCGCGAGTGAGGGATGAAAAGTTACAAAATAAGATGTTGCCTTGAACTGTTTTCAGGGTTGACTAGTTTCACAAGAGTTTCATGTTGCCTTGAACTCTTTTTGAAAGGATATATAGGGTTTTTTTTTTTGTTTTTGTTTTTTTAATGGCATGGACAGTTTCTTTTGCTTCGTTGTGATCGAGAAAACGAAGTTGAGAAATCTTCATTAAGAACAATTGGCCCTCAATAATGGATCCTTGCAAGTTGCAGGTAATAAAAGTCTCCAACTATGGATGGTCCCCATGGACCTCCGCATGGTCTATATAAAAATGGTGCTGAGTTCTATGTTTTGAGTTTTGACTAGTTGGGCGTCCGTCCCTGCTCAGAAGTTGTCAGTTCCCAGGATTTGTTTCTGGCTTTCGAAGGTGGTAGCCGGTAGGAGTATTTTTAATATCGTGATTGCTATTGTTATTATTATTTTTTTATTTGGATGCATATTAAAATTATATATATTTTTTTATTTTTAAAAAATTATTTTCAATACCAGTAATCAAAATAATAATAAAATTTTAAATGTTTAAAAAACATGTTTCAAATGCTTTTCTAAACAGTCTCAAGCTTTGAATTGTTTTATCTATTTGGAAAGAAACTATTTTATGAGAAATAAACATAGTCTTATTATGTGTGTGTGTGTGTGTGTGTGTGTGTGTGTGTGTGTGTATATATATGCTAATAATTAAATTGTGACCGCATGTTTATTAGTTTTATATTATTTATATTTTTATACGCACAGTTACAAAATTGAAGTCATGCAACTCAGTGGTTCACTTTTATTTATTTTTTATATGATCAAGTAAAATGAAGTGCAGAATTGAAAACCAAATCTTCATGGGAGTATAGTGGCATTAACAAGTAACAAATTACAGAATGCAACTGTGGTGAAATGGGCAGCTGTTGGTACGTATTTATTTAAATACTTCTTGGGATGATCCACGTTGAGCATGGCTTCGACGAGAAACCCACATTTGCGTTTTTATTTTCTTTTTATTCATAATATGTTTTTAATGTTTTAAAAGTGTTTTTTTTTAATTATTTTTTTTTAATTTTAAATTGTTTTGATATGTTAATATCAAAAATAAATTTTAAAAAATAACAAAAAAATTATTTTAATGTATTTTTAAATAAAAAACACCTAACAATTTATACATGATGAATCTAGAATAATCATTATTTTCATTAAGAAATTTTTTTAGAATCATGTATTATCATTTATTTACCTGTGACTTGATATCTATATGTATATACTTAATTCATATTAATTTCAGGTATGTAGGAATACGAAAAGCCGTGAGAGAAAAGAAAAAAAATACGTTGTGTCCTCTTACTTCCCGTATGATAATAGCCGGTTAAGGTACTCTACTAACATTTGGGCAAGTGCTGCAGGCTTGTCTCTTTCAAGCCACTTTTAAGACACTGCCATGTCCCGATCTCACCTCATCCAATGGTAAATTTTGGATAGCAGCGAGCACAGAGTGCTAGCAAAAAATGGAGCGTTGGGCTTTGTTCAAAGAGATTTGGGGGGCTGGATGGCTACAATTCCACCATGAACATAGCCTAGAAATAACTGGCTGCACGCAGACATGGTCTTCCGGAAAGAGGCTTGTCGATTGGAATTAGAAGCTTGCAGCCTCTTGAGAACCGCTGTCTTTTGAGAGGCACATATTTTCATGCAGAAATATGGAAAGATGACAATTTTGGGGTTAGGGACTTGAAAATAGAAGAAATGCATGGACTCACATCAGTTACCAGTCAAAATAAAACATTTAGCTCTCACTCAAGTTGAGTCCCCAAATCCCATAACAAAACACAATTTAGAAAAAAAAAGGGTACCCTGTTCAATCAGTTTAGGAAACAGGGAAAATTCTTCAAGGAAATTTCAGAAGATTGTTTTCAAAGGCGGCTAATGACTTCCTCCACCTCAGCAGGGGTGTATAAATGGTATGTGGGTGCCACCTTCGCAATGTCAACGTTGTTGGGAGTCACCTGAAATCATTAGCATAAGAAACCAGTTAATGGTAACGAAGTGTAACACGCAAACAATGAAACAGTTTGATTGATTAAACAATTTGATCTTCAAGTGAAAACGGACAAAGAGATTCCTGCGTTCATAAATACAAACAAATTTCACATTATATACTACGCAGAATAAAGCTTTTTCACCTTTTCTTCCATGACTTGCTTTAGAATAGAGAGAGCGATTGCCTCAGCTTCTTTAAGAGTAAGGTCCTGCACATGATTACCAAAATCAATCTCTCTTCCAACTTCTAATCTTATAGTATACGATAAGATAGAGGGCATCAAGAAGGCTAATGAACTTGATTCATTAGCAAGGATGGCAACTTATTATTTGGGCACCTCAGATACAGAGGCTGAAAAGATACAAACATCAACCACCTTGTCATCCCAACTCCATGCATTGTATTACGAAGTCTTTCAGTGTTTTAGGGAGAGGGGGGGGGGGGGGGGGGGGGGGGGGGCGCGCAAATAGGAGTCTAAGCAGCAATACCTTGTTATATTGCTCCTGCAGAGTGCTGTCTGCACCTTCTGAACCTGAACCAATAGCCTTTGCATTACACTGCCAAAATGTGCCGGATGGATCTGTGTAATACCTGCATAATGAAAGTTTCTTGTTTTAGGCCAAAGAGCAACGACAACAAAGAGCGTTTCCACAGGGCCTCAAGGAACGTGAAGTTTTCATTCAGTATATACTGTACAGTTAATGTAACATATTTTGCAGCTAAAGAAGCATGGAGGAATGACAATTACAAATGCTAAGATATCAGCTCGATTACATGTAGCGGAGATGACATCCACAGGCAGAGGGAGAAAGAGAGTGAATCAGGAAGAGATTATAGGCATTTTATGGGAGGTTAACTTGCTATACATTTGAAAACAGTAGTCCTCATGCTTGGACATGCTCCTACTACTTGGGGCCAAAAAGTAAGATCCAACAGGGTATCTTAAATAAAAGAGGAAAAAAAGGAGCCTTGGAGAAAAAACCACCACCAGACAAGTACTAACTGTTTATGTGCCAATAAGAAAGCATCTGAAACCAAATGAAAAACTAATTTAAAGCCATTGTAACATGTGGCAATGTAATGATTTTGTAGCAAATCAAACAGGAGCAAAACTTACAAGCTGGGTCCATGCTCATCATGACCAGCAATGAGAAGAGACACCCCAAATGGTCGAGACTGCAAAGGAAAAAGATCTTCATAAATAACAAGTGTAGAAATAAATGCATATAATATTGATATTTCCAGGTTCAACCTTAGATGATGGTATGAAAAATTGTTCCAAAAACATTCATTCACGCATAAGTGCAGCAAGTACAGAAACTTGCTTTTCCTATCTTCCCAAAACACAGGAGGATGATCAGGCACAAAGTAAAAAATTTCAACATAAACCACTTGATGATAAATAGATGCGCCACAGCATCCAAAGCATCTTAACAAACAATGCTGATCATACATTTCTGGTATTTAAAATATCTTGGTATTGACGTGCTATACCTAGAGATCATGAGTATCAAAATTGGATCTAAGAGATAAATACAGGAAACTGATATTCAAGAATAATCCTCATACATCTTTGTCAGTAAAAGGAAGAGGATTTTAACATCTTTACTCTAGGGGCACATCATAATGAATAAAAACAGCTGTAGCTTAGGAAATGACCACAAAAAGAATATCATAAATGAAGAATGCAGAAAAATATAAACAAATTATCAAAAGGTAAGCAACTATTACCATGGATTCTTCATCACCTTCACCAAATCGCAGGGCCAAATCGCAGAGTGCTTGTGTTGTGGACTCAACTGTCATGGGCTCACCATATGAGAATCTATGGTTCTGCAAGACAAATTAAGAAGAAAAAATAATCAGTGCAGGAGCTATTTCACCATGCCTAAGTCATGACAGCAGCAAAAAATTACAATCGACAACCATACCTGAGTTTCAACCCGTGCATGCTCAACAAGTGTACGAGCATCAGCAATCAATCCACTCATAGCACATCCAATATGATCATCAATTTCCATGACTTTCTCCACACTACTGGGCTCCTGAAAAGCAAATTAAAACAAAATGATGACTGAAACAAAGCTATAATCATTTATATTTCAAACATTACCAAATGTGACCAGTAAACAAATTCTACATCTAAGTTAAAGTGTACTTCCTACACAAACAGGACGAACCTGTTACATAAAAACAGTAGGACTGCAGGACAATTCTTCTGAATATGACATACCAATCAGATTTTAGGATTGCCGGAGATAAATCATGGAACATGGAAAAAGTTCCAGAGCTTATGAATCATGATGGAGATTGATTATTTATTTTAGAAAGCTCTTCAGAAATCAGAAGTCAAATATAAGGAACTGCTGCTTCTTTGAATCAACTAGAAAGTCCAGATCCACTAGTCTCATTTCATAGGAGCTCCAATATGTAATTATGTCTATTGGAAATTCAAAATATTACATCCTCATAAAAAAACAAAGGAAATCATCAAACTAGCCTGTCAAGGTGATCCATTCTTAGGTTTATCAAGTCAAAGCTGAATAAAAAATGTAATACCATAAAAATAAAAAGTGGATGCAAGGAGAAAAAGACAAACCAGCAGAGGTGAAGTGATACGCTTCTCAACTGCAAGTACAACACCTTCTTTCGTCTTTAAGCCAATAGCAGTTGAACCAAGCTGTAATTAAAATAACACAACTTCATTTTCAATCATGTAAACAGCAGCGCAACCTAATTAAGACCACAAAGGGAGAAGATTGAAAGGGAGGGGAGGGAAAATAAAAAGGCATTGTTGTGAAGTAAGGTTGGGACAAAAAAGCAAATAATAAGATGACGAACAATTTCCAAAAATTTTACAATTTTGCAGGTTACTTGGAAAGGAGAACTGATAGTTTCCACATTGCTATGGTTCTAAGTGAATATGTCATTAATGATGTATCCTGACAGTGGGTTATAATGCATCAACATGGAAACTCCACAAACACTCATATTCCTACACTAAAGAGATCATATAATTAAAAAACTCTTAGGTTCTTTGATAACCAGAAATATCAATGCTTTCAAATTAACATATAACGAGAGAGAGAGAGAGATTCTCCAAGTTCTTATAAACACATATGAATACAATTAATCATTCGAATTTTTAGCTTATTTAGATAGGTCATGAGGACTTACAATTTAAACCACTTAATGCATTTAAAGGCAGTTACTAAAGCTAATTCGTTTCAAAAGGAGAACCACAAGCAAGATTTCCTAGAGAACATATAGCTAGTCATCAACATCTGCTTCTAAGACTTATAGCACCCATATGCACAAAAAATACAGTTGATAATAGAACAACTATCAGTAAATTCACGGGCTACTAGTACTTGGCCACTCCATTATTATCATATAAGGAAAGCCCCAAAAACTTGCTACATCCTGTGGTTTTAAGAGTAACATCACAATGAATCACCACCAAACATCAGTTAACAAGACTAATTCTTCAAAACCCAGTTGAGAAATCCCAAAATAATCCTTTTCTAGCTAAATAAGGCGCACAAGATCGAACATTCAGTAATGGGTTTCGAGCAAAATTTCAGAAAAAAAGAAAAAGATGAGAACTTTTTTAATGGAAACATGAAAAGGATTTTGAGGAAAGGTTTTAAAGGGTTACCTTGATGGCTTCAATGGCATATTCAACCTGAAATAATCTTCCTTCTGGAGAGAAAGTGTTCACTCCTCTATCATACTCAGTCCTTTATCAAAATTTAAAAACACAATCACAAATCGTCAAAAAAAAGAAAGAAAGAAGGAAACTATAATGAAAAGGGACCTTGTAACGGAGCCCCTATTCATTACCTTGTGAGAAACATCTTTGATTGGATCTAAAATGCTTTAACAATTACGTGTTCTTGGGAGTGAAAACCTTGCTTTGCTTTGCTTTGCTTTTGTAGGTAGTCAGATAGATGGGTTGAACTCTCTAGCCTCGCTCGACTTGTTTCACAAGACAACAAATCCGAAACGTTTCGTGATTGGTTTTTCCAATAGTGGTGCTTTTGGGCTGAATCAAACAGAGTATTATGGATCTCCCTATCTTTAAAATCTAACAGGCTTGCTTTTTTTGATCGATAATGGGCTTGTTTCTATGTTTTGATCCTCTCTTTTTAGTAAAAAGTCAATCCCCTCCTCTGCTTTTTATTTTTGGTCATTTCCCTACTAGTCGGGAAAACTAGATGACCGGCATGCGATATTTCGTGGATCTGAAAAGAAAATTAAACATAAAAAAAATATTTATATCATTAGAATTATTTGGAAGTGTTATTAAATTTAATATAATGAATTAATTTTGTAATCTTTCAATCTAATTTGAGTTTCAAATTAAATAATGTGAAAATTGGCCCGATATAATCTAATTAGAGGTGTTCAAAATAACCAATTAACCAAGAAAACCGATAAAACTGAAGAAAAATTAATCAAAAAAACTGAATAGAAATGAAAAACCGATTTAAAAAACCATGAATGTTAACAGGTCCGGTTCCGGTTTTGAACCAGAAACCGGACTAAACCGGACCGGACCCATTAAACAATTAACAAAAAATTATAGTATAAATACTTAACTTAACCTAATCGGCCTCCCTCCCTGTGCATCTCATTCTCATCTCACAAAAAGTCCCCTCCTTCCCACTTCCCAGAGAAATTCTCAATCTTCCTCTCAATTAATTCCCAATCTTTCTTTCCCAGAAATCGTCTTCATTTGAGCAACGACAACAAGGTAAATTGATTGTGCATGCCTAGTAGGTTTGAAAGTCTATTCTAAGTTATAACATCTAACAGAACAGAACGAGGTTTCTCAGAAGTAATATGTTGCATAAACCGTCTTCATCTTTGTCTCCATCTTTCAGGCTTCAACGTTTGTCTCCATCTTTCTTCTCTCTTTACTTCTGCACAAACCGTCTTCATTAGAGAAACGACAACAAGGTAAATTTTGTAGCTTTGGATTTCAAGTAATGTGTTGTATACTTCTTTTTATTCCGTATGTATTGTTTTAGATTTCAAGTAATATGTGGCATACTTAATTTATTCTGTATATATTACTTTAGTTGGTTACCTAAAAACTCAATCTGTTGACTGTTGCTTTAGTTGCTTCTGTTGCTTTAGTCTAGATAACGTGATAAATAATTAAATATAATGGGTTGTTAAGCTTTAGTTGCTTCTATTGCTTCTGTCATAGCGATATAATAAGATTCTATTGATCATAATATAGGATTTTCTAGCTGTTTTGGGCTACACAAGCATATATATATAAATAGATTAATTGTTAAGAGACTGTAATGGCTAGTCCCTTCTGCTACCCCTGTGATTTTAAGCTTAAATTCATATCTTTGTTCTGTTTTGTTGATGTTTTTTTTAGATAATGAGTTTTGTTGATCTATTTATTTGTTTTTTTGGTTTTATGAATTGTGTAAAGTGGGTTGTTTTTGTTTCTTTGTTTTTCAGGCGTGCATCTTAGATCATCTAAGATTTGTGAGCTTGGGTTGTTGAAGTGCAGTGTTTAAGGTGATTTTATCTTGTTCTCTAGCAGTAAGTATTATATGACTTTTATTGTGCAATACTATTAGACAACCTAATAGTATTACAAATTGCATTTCCTTTTCTAGATGTAAATATACGTTTCATGCTAAATTATTTGTCTTTTGTGTACTGTTGATAAAAAAAAAATGTATGTATTTCTTCTAATTAATTTGATTGTGAATTTGATAAAATATGTATATAAATTATTAATTTGATTGCATATATATAAATATGTATGTAAATATACGTTTCTTGTTCGAATTTGATTGCGTTTCCATGTTATCAGTTTTTCCTTTGTTTTTAAAGCTACCATAATCAAGATTCTACAGTTTAGTCCTCTTCTGACAAAAATATAGTATAGAAAACAAAACCAGAAGTTCAAACAGAAACCAATGATAAAAACTAGAACAAGAAAAGAAGAGAAGGGAAGAGCAGCAATACTGTAAAAAACATACACACTCCTAAATTGATAATTTATTGCTGGTTGCTAATGTATTCGCTTGTTAATGTTAACTTTTCTAGTGCGAACAAACTTTTAATTTGAGATGTTCAAATTTGATCATGCATCTTGCATTGATTTATCATTTTGTGGGAAGCATATTAAAAGTCAGCCAATTTGCATTTGATTTAATTCATGTCCAAATTCATGTCCAGATTTTAATTCATATTAAAAGTCAGCCAAGCTGTGAATTAACTGAACATCAGGTTGTTGTAAATTTTAATGTAAGGCTAAGCCAATTTAAAAAAAAAACAAAAAAAAACCCATATATGATGGGATTAGGTTTCCCGGTTTTTTCCAAGAAAAACCGGATTTAATCGAACTGGTCCGGTTCGGTTTGAACCAGTTTCCAGTCCGGTTCGGTTAATATTTATCAAAAATACTGAAATTCGATTCGGTTGGTTTTTTGAGTTTAAACCGAACCGAACCGAATTGTGAACACCCCTGAATCTAATCGACTTGACAAATCTTAAGGTAGCCTGAACGACAAGTAAAAACATGACTTGACTTAAAAAACAAAATCCAAGATGAGATATTTTTTTAAATATTGAGACAAAGAATTATTGGATCAACCCAGGTTTTACGGTTTCCTATCAAACCTTAGATCCAGGTCCATTAAGTAAAATAAATTTTCTTTTTAGCTATTTTTTATTTAATTCTATGACAACAAAAATAAAAACTAGTAAAATTAACCACCATCCAAATTTCTGATATTTGTTTGAAACTACGATAACCTCTAAAAAACAAACTAAAATAAAATATGAAAAATGATTCAAAATTAATTAAATGTACTAAATTAGATAGCATTTAATAAAAATAAAATGTTGAATGATAAAATTAAAAAAAGAAGAAGCTTAAGGTTAGCCAGTGCACTTGAGTCTTTGAAACAAAGGCCAAGTGTGTGGGCCTGCTAACCCAGACCAGCACGCCTAGACCTTTCTTTATTATTTTTTAGGTCATATGTCACTTCTCTTAAAAAAAAAGAAGAAGCAAACAACACATTGTTTACCTAAGCTGTGCCTATAATCCAACAACCACTATGAAATCTATTTTTTAAATTGAGGATTTACTTTCTCCAAAAAACATATAAAAACACTATAAAAATCTCTATAAACCACTTACCAACAAAAAAAAACCCAAAATCACTGAAAAAACAAAAATCAACCTAATAAAAGAAAATATAAACAAACCATATTCTACGTTTTCAGACATGTTTATAGAAAAAAAACCATATCACTATCGAACTTCTCTCATCAAATGAAATATATTGACACCAATATTGACTATTTTTGTTGCTGAATTGTGACGAAGCGATAACTTTCTCTCTCCATGCCATAATTTGATCAATTCCTTTCTCTTCTCTTAAACATTGGGACTAAGAAATAAAAAAATAAAATTTTAAACCAAAAGTAAAATTGCAAAACTCATAGGGACTAAAAAGGGGAAAAAAAAGTAGGTTGACAAAAAATACTTTTTATAGTGAATTTGAGATTAGCCATGTGATTAATTTCTCTATATTTTATACTTTGATTCTTTTTTATTGAATTGTTATTTTCTTAATAAATTTTTAGAGATTGGCCGTTAATTTAGGTGTAGAAGGTTGCAATTGAAGAAAAAAATAAGGTCAAAATTAAAAACAAATGGTGTTACTATGTATTGATGAAGTGATTTACCTAGCTGATATAGTATATTCTATAATATTTGCAAGATCCGGTGCCATTCATCTATTAGAATTTAATAAGTTTTTTGAATATATAAAATTGATGTAGGGTTGCATCTTTAAAATTTCCATATGAGGAATTTAATCTTAGTTAATATGAAAACTATTCCAAAATTATTTTTATCGTTAAAAAAAATGAAAAATTTAAAAACTAAATGTTAAATAATAAACAATTTTTTATGTGCAAAGACCCACTTATAAAAATAGAATAAAGCAAATTTAATTTTAGTTAAAATGCAAGTTATTCTAGGTTACTTTTATTGTTGGAAGAATATGAAAATCTAAAGCTAAATAATTAACAAGTTTTTACGCGCAAGGACCATTTATGAAAACACTTTGATAGGCAAAGAATAAGGTGAGCTTATAAGGTTAAAAATAAAGTTTTTATTTAAATTATGAGATGGAATGAGAATTGGATAATAATGCAAAAATTCTGAAAACCCCATTTAGCTAAAGTAAACTCCACATATCTAACTTTAACTTTAACATATGGTGATTTTAATGTATTAATGTTGACTTATTTTTTAAAAAAAAAACATGATGAGAAAAAAAACTCTAATAAAAAGTTGATTTATAAAATTATTATTATTATTATTATTATTATTATTATTATTATATAATTTCAAAAATAAATAATTTCATCTCAAGTAAATTTTCTAAATTACACTAATATAAAATTTATTTATTTACTTTTTCAATAAAAAAAGACGAGAATTAATTACATAAAAGGAAACAACTAGTACAAGGCCAAACTTTATGGGTATTTGGTAAATTTAGGAGGGATCCAGGAACAATAACCTAAAAAATATTAATCCAACAATAATCTAGTCTCCAAGATATTCAAAAAAATGATAAACTCTAAGATAAATAAATATATATAGTGAAATCCAAGAACTTTAAAATATAGCCAAATCAACTATAGACATATCATCATAATTCTAATATATTGCAATCTTCACTAAGAATAGAATATTATTAAGTTAAATCTGTATATTTCTCATATAATGATTGATGTATACATGTTAGAATAGTCAAATACTTTTGAACAATCAATTGTTAATTTACCACCAATGAGTCATGTAGAAAGTCTAACATTCTTATTATGGACTAGTGAGACTTGGTTGAGCCCAAGAAGAGATCTATTCACGCCAGACGTATAACTTGATATAAAAAGATCATAACTTTCGATCTTGTTGTTGGATTAGTCTTAAATTTCACTAGATGATTCTATAAGCTTAGTTTTATAGAAGACCCGACTTACTCTAACTAGGTGAGCTTTGGAAAACCCTCAAACTAGACCTTAAATATGTTTTTCGAGTTAGTTTCATTATTTTTCTTCTTTTTTTTGGATTTATTGTTGTGTTTCCTTTTTTATTTAGGATTTTAATTTTTCTATCTTTAAAGATCAATTATTGACCTAATTAAGGAGTTCAAAACTTTTTAGAAAAGTAAACTACATCAAAAGTATTCATTTAATAATAAAATATAAGTTAGGTTTCTGGTGTGAAAACCATATTTCATTTCATTTTAATTATATTCTTATTCTTGTTTGATATCTTTTTATATGTCCATCTATGCAAGTTGTTATTAAAGCTTAACTATTCCTGATCATTATTTTCTTATTATGTCCTGCTAAACAATTATGGTTGGAAAAAGAGATACAAAATTAAACATTCTTAGGTAAAAAAAGATGAGGAGGTTCATCCTTGAGAAAATGACATTTAAAATATGGTAATAGATGACATAAAATGGTAGTATTGAGAGCCCTTATATCCTCTCTTTCTACCAATTATTGGATTACCTCTACAATCTGTCTTTGCATAATGACCATAGATCCCTAGCTAATATTAAGAACCCTTTTTTAAAATAAGATATAAAAGAAAGCAATCTCTTTATTAGAAAAAAAATATCGTAAAGATTTATGATTTCATATAAAGCTTTTTGATTTTGTAAGAACCTTTCATGTAGAAATGTTTATCAATTAACTGAATAAAGTAGAAAGAATTTTTTAGTACAAGAAAGTCCTAAAAACAATAAGGACGAGATTAATCACCATTATATTAAAAGGGTGGACTTTTGCTTAACAGAAGCAATTGAAGAGGTCATAAGAAAGGTAAGGTAAGCCAATGATTAATGATTGAAATAAGATTAAGAAGAATTTCTATCCATTCAAATATGCCTAAACTTTATACTAGTGACTCCATACACTAAGAAAATAAAGTATGTATGTTGATGATTACACTAATGGATTTTATTAGTTGGTAACAAGGAATGATTTTTCCACAATAAAAGACTAACTAATGGCCAAATACTAAGTGTTTTATGGTAGTCCATCCAGGATGTGCTATGTTTGCAGTATTTATGAATAATTTTAAAAGCATGTTAAAGGGATATAATGGTAGAGAAGTAACAAGTTTTTAGGGTAGCCAAAAATAAATTTCTAGACTAGCTAAAATTATAGAATAAAACGTAACAATGATAAAAAAAGTGATGGTTGCTCAACCCAAACCAATCCCTTAGCAAATAATAAGTCAAGGTTTTGGTTTTATTTTTAGAATTTGATGTCATAGATATGGTGAGAAAAGGTATCAGACTAATGAGTATCATAAGCCAGATAGTCATTTGGATAAGAATTTGCAGCCAAAAAAACATGATAAGGTATATGATTCTATCTTTGATGATTCTAATAGCATTGGGGAGATATTTCACATAGATGAAAATGATAACATGGTTATTCGAGAGAGTATGTTAACTCAAAAAAGTAACTTGAGTGAAAATTAGTGATACACCCATATCTTCTAGTCAACCTGTACCATTAAAGAAAAGATATGTAATTTGATAATTAATAGTGGTAGCTGCAAATATATAGAGTTTTCAAAGATAGCGAAAAAACTACAATTCAAAATAGAAAACCACTCTAGGCTTAAAAATCTGACTCGACTGAAAAAAGATACTGAGGTAGTCATATATAATTTATGTCGTGTCATTTCTCATGGAAGAAATATTATTATAATGTCTAATGTGATATGATGATGATAGATACTTGTCATATGTTACTAAACATCCCTTGACAATATGATAAAAGTGTTTTGCATGATGGACAGTGTAATATGTACACCCTCAATATAAAAAGAAAGTATATAATATTAACGTCTACAAAAAAAAAGGTAATTACTCAAACTAATTTAAATAGGAGGAAACTTGTTATCTTTATCTTAATTCATGAATGAGGTAGAGAATAAGGGGTGGTGTATACTTTAATGCTCAGTAATGGTATTAGAGATGAAAAGGTTGAAAACAGTCTTCTAGAATTTCAGGGAGTTTTGACAGAATTTGAAAATATAATACCAAAAGAATCTCCCCAAAGGTTGCCCTATATGAGAGACATTTAACACTGGATTGATGTGATCCTAGGTTTTGACCTATCAAATAAGCCAACATATAGACTCAACCTCAAGGATTCTAAAGAATTATAGCGGTAGGTGGTAAAGTTGTTGGAGAAATAGTATATTTGGGAGAGCATAAGCCCTTGAGTAGTTTCAACTCTTTTGGTTTTGAAAAAAATGGTTCATGGCATATGTGCATGAATAATAGTCATCTATCAAATCACGATGAAGTACAAATATCACATATTATAACTAGATAATATGTTGGATCACCTAGCTAGTTTTAAGGTATTTTAAAAAATTAACCTTAAAAATAGCTACCAAACTAGCTAGTTTTAAGGTATTTTTAAAAAAATTAACCTTAAAAGTTGCTACCATCATATTAGATCAAATTGGGGGATAAGTATAACATAGCTTTTAAGATGCAGCATAACTTGTATGGGTGGTTGGTGATGTCGTTTAAGTTGTCCTATGTTTCTAGCATTTTTATAAGATATATGCATAAGATGTTGAGACCGTTCATAAACAGATTTATAGTATTCTACTTTGATGATATCTTAGTTTATAATTCATCTTAAGAGTCGTATTTGGAGCACTAGCAAACTATTTTTAACATATTAACACTAAATCATTTATATAATAATTATAAGAAATGTAATTTCTTCACCAATACTATTATTTTCTTGGGTTCTGTTATTTTTTGTTAATGGTGTCTATGGTGATTAGTCCAAAGTGGTGGCAACTATAGAATGGCCAACTTCAAAAAGTATATATGATGTTCAGAGTTTCTATAAACTTGTATCTTTTTATAGTTAATTGATCCAAAAATTCAGTACTCTAATTTGCCTATTACTAAGTGTCTAAAATTGTATACCTTTCAATGGATAGAAGAAGCAAAAACTAATTTTTAGTTGGTAAAATAAGAGATGACTAAGGCTTTTATATTAGCAGTCCTTGATTTTGATAAATTATTTAAGGTGAACTGTGATGCATCATGTCCAGGCATTAAAAGTGTTCTTAGCTAGGATAGGAGACCTATAACATTTTTCAGGAAGAAGCTGTAAAGCTTAAAGAATATTTTTTTATGTATGACTTAAGATTTTATGATATTGTTCAAACATTAATGTATTGGCGACATTACTTAGTGCAAAAGGAATTCATACTTATTATTAATCATGAGATTTTAAAGTATATTAACATCTAGCAAAAGTAGAGTCGTTAACATGCCAAGTAGGTATCTTTTATATAAAATTTCATTTTTTCTCTAAGGCATCAATCCGATAGTCTGAATAAAGTTGTTGTTGCATTTAGTAGATGAGTTATCCAACTCAACATTATGCATACTTACATGGTATAATTTGAATCCTTTAGAAAGTTGTGCCTAAAAGACCTATTTTTAGGTAGATTTATTTTAAGTTGATAGATGGAGGTAAACAAGGTGATATGATATTTGTGAATGGTTACTTATTTTATAGTGTATAGTTATGAGTCCTAAATTATTATCTACATGAACATGTCATTCATAAATTATGTTGTGAGGGTCGTTTTAGGCATGACAAGACCATAGCCCTCATGTCATCATATTACTATTAGCCTAAACTGTCAAGTCAAGTATTGTAATTCATAAAGAAGTTTGTTATTTGTTAGTCATCCAAAGATGTCTTAACCAATATTGGGTTATATATTGCATTGCATGTTTTAGATTATCCTTAGTTGGATGTTAGTATGTATTTTATATTGGGTTTCACTCGTACCCAATGGAGTATGAGTTCAATCTTTATAGTAGTGGATAGGTTTTCAAATATGACTTACTTTATTACATGGAAAAAGACCATAAATACTTCTTGGATTACCTACCTTTAATTTAAAGGGGTTATTTGCTTGCATGAAATCCCTAGATCTATTACTTCTAATCAAGATACAAAGTTTATGAGTGATCTTTAGAAGAGTTTAAAAGATTAGTACTTAACTAAACTTAAACATGGCTTATCACCCCTAAATATATGGTTAGACTGCAGTGCTAAACCATAACTTATGGAATTTACTGCAAAGTTTAGTAGGAGAAAACCCTAAGCAACGAGATCTGGTTTTGTCATAAATAGAGTTTGCCTATAACAGGTCTAAAAATTGAACTCTTAACTAAGTGTATTTGAGATTGTGTATAGATAAAGTCTTTTTGATGTGCTTAAGTTACCATATGTTCCTTGTATTGGATGGATAAGCATCCAGATTGAAGGTATGACATATTATCAAAGTCAAGTACACAAATAGGTTAAACAAGCTATTTCAGGTAGTAATGCCAAGTATAAACCCCAAGCCGATACTCATTATAGAAATTTCATATTTGAGGCAAGAACTTTATATAGGCATTGCTTATTCGAGATTGATTTCCTATGAGAGGAGTACACCAACTTAAAGAGATGATGATCAGTCCATGAAAGGTGTTATAGAAGATCAATAATAATGCATGAAGACTTTTTCTTCCAAGTTATTTAAAGATTTCTAATATTTTTAATGTGCAACATTTATCTCTGTCCTTTATAGATGACCAAAACTTGAGGGCGAGTTCTCTCCAACCTGAGAAGATTGATATATACAAGTTAGAAGAGCTAAATAATTTTGAATAGTCAGTTGTAGATATGTTATCAATGGATCATATAGAAATCTTAACATATTTATTTATGGACTAGTGAAATAGAATTAAGCCTAAGAAAAGCTTGTTTATGTCAAACATACAACTTAACATAAAAAAGTCATAACTTTTTATTTGACCATTAGATGGAGCTTTGATTTTATCAAATAATTTTACAGGCCTATATCTATAAGAGGCATGACTTAATGTAACCAATTAAGTTATAGAAGACCCTCAAACTAGGCCTCAAAGATGTTTGAGTCAATTTCATTATATTTCTTTTTCTTTTTGAATTTTAAGTTTAATTTTGGATATATTATTGTGTTTCTTTGTTTATTTAGGATTTTAATTTTTCTACCTTGTAAATATTAGTTTTTGACCTATTTCAAGAGTTCTAAACCTTTTAATGAGGCATATTATATTATAATTATTCATTTAGTAATAAAATACGAGTTAGGATTATCGTGTGAAAACCTTATTAAACTTCAATTTTGTTTTTATCCTTTCTTGTTGTCTTTTTATTTTTTTGTATGTTTGCATCAGTAACTTAATCAAATTTAACCAATTTAGTGAATAACTCAGGCCTTTTGGTGCCTAGTGATGCAGTTAGGCATGTGGAAACTAAAGGTTTTAAGTATTTATGTGAGGATTTGTCATAATTGGATAAGTATTTGCCATAGACAGATTATATGGATGACCTAACAAATACTTTTATGAACTAGTGGGACATGCTAGACCTAAGAAGAGGTTTGGTCGTGTCAGATCATGATAGTGGTTAAAATAGCAATAATAGAATATTTGACTGTTGGTTCAGGCTTAAATTTTTTTCAAGTGATTCTACAAGTAGTTTTCTTTAAAAGAAACCATTTTGTTATCTATCGTACCATTGGATCTCATAAAATTAGGCCTAGAAGTTGTTATTTGGGCTAATTTTGTTAATTTTCCTAGTTTTTTCTTGGATTTATTTTTTTATTTTTGGATTTTTATTGATTTCTTTTATGCTTTTGAATTTCTATTTATTTCTTAGCAGAGATAGAGTTTTTTGAACTATTTAAATGTCTTGTAAACCTCTAAGAAGGTTGACTCCATTAGTCTTATTTTTTAAAGATAAAATTGTGAATTTAAGGTTTACATCTGCAATCATTTTTACTATAAAATATTTTATGTTTTCTATGTTGTCCTTATCCTTATAGCTTTTGTTTGTGTCTATTTGTATCAGAGTCCAATAATGTTAAGTTTATTATTTATTATGTGTTGTAATCTCATGAATATTTATTTGCTTGCTATGTGTTTCTAACAACCATTATAGAAAGAAGTTATAGAGTAGAGCATGGTCAAGGAAGGGACAAAAAGGCTTTCTATTTGGAGAGAAATGTTTAGGAGCTCATAGTAAAGGACATGCAAGGGTAGATAACAGAGTTAACCTGCAGGTTAGAGGAAAGAGACATATATAGGACCAAGACTAGGAGAGTGATTATGAGTCACTGCCCACCAGTAAAAACTAGAGGCATAATCATAAGAGATGACCTCTTTATCGAGAAACAAATAAGTATGGATACTTCAGTTTTCATATAAAAATCCATGAGTTTATGTGAGCTTTATAGGTAGAGGATTTCATAAACTGGTTGAACGAAGTTTAAAGGATTTTTCAGTGTAAGGAGTTTTCTAAATAGACACGAGTTAAGTTGATCATAATTAGATTGAAGAGCTAGGCATCTGCCTAGTGAGAACAGTTAAAGAAGATGCAATAAAGACAAGGAAAGTTAAAAATCATTTATTGGGATAAAATTATGAGAAGACTCGTTATATTAACGTAAACTTGCATCGGGTATTGAAGTCATTCATGAGAAGACTCGTGATTTATTTTGATAAAATTATGATTTATAGTCCCATTTTAAATTCTTATTTAGAGTATTTACGGGTTGTTTTTAACACTTTAAAAAAGGACCAATAATTTGTGAACTACGAGAAATGTAAGTCTTCACTAATAATGTTTCTTTTCTGGGTTTCATCGTCTTTATTAATGGTGTTCAGGATGATCAGTCCAAGATTTTTGTAATTATAGAGTGCTTAACTCCAATAAGTATTCATGATGTTTGGAGCTTTCACAAACTTGCATCATTTTATAAGAAATTCATCTAAAACTTTAGTTATCTCACTGCACTCATTATTAAGTATCTAAAGAGAAGTACCTTTCAATGTATAGATGAGGCCAAATCTAGCTTTTAGTTAGTGAAATAGAAGATGATTGGAGTGTTAGTATATATGTCTAAAAGTCAATCGATTGGTTACACGTGGCATTAACTTTGTTCATGTAAACATATTCAATTTTTAATAAAGGTTTTATTTATCTTTAATATTCATCAAATATTTGATTAATGAATCTAGAGTAAAGATAAAGTCCTAGGAAAAGAAATGGTTTACAAAGAAAATTATAAAGTTGTTATAATTATAGGATTCTTATTGCATTACAATATTGTTCGTGATCAATACTCTATCAAAAAGAAACATTAATTAGAGTTGTTGAGACTGATATATATTATGTTATTTTTTTTATTAAAAGAAGTAGTTTTTTTATAAGTTAATGTATAAAAGATGCCTAGAATTAATATGTAGGTGCTTGTCCGATGACATATATATTGAATTGATTAATATGAGAATTCCACATGGAGAGCTTACATGTGTCTAAGGAAAAGCTCTTGTTATGATTATGTAAGTTATCTTTATATTTGATATTACTAAGTTATCTTATATAAGAAATGTTATGTTTTGATCCTGACCACACGTTGTCCTAATTAAGGGTAACAAACAAACATATATTAGATATAATATGAACTATATGAAGGTATTTGAGTGATCAAGAGAGGGTTCATCACCTTAGGTGAATTATAAAAAATGTTCCATATATTCTCAAATAATATTAATTATAAATCCTTGCGCAAAATGGAATGAGATTTGAAAAGAGTTTTAAATCTTATTCAAAAAATTAATGACTATGGTGTTAAAAACAAACATAATTTGAAAGAGTAGATACACTCCATGTTATAATGTCTAAATCAAAATATTATTACACTAAGAAACTCATTAGTGAAAATGTTAAGTTAAACCACTTATGTATTTCCTACTATTTTGGGGATCATGATAGGTTGTTAGACATTGTATTTAATCTTCAAATATAAATCGATCAATTATTGAGTTGATAATAAATTAATTTATTTAATCTTATTTTATTTAGGATTGTGATTTATATTTTAGGATTGCGTGTGTTTGGGAGTGTGGTAGCGGTTGTTTTTCAAAGTGCTTTTCATTCCAAAACACATCAAAATAATATATATTTTTTATTTTTTAAAAATAATTTTTGATATCAGCACATTAAAATTATTTGAAAACATAAAAAAATATTAATTTGAAGTAAAAATAAAAAATAAAAAATTTTCAATTTTTTTTCAAAAATGCTTCCGAAACGCAATGCAAACACACACGCCAACTTATTACGAAACCTAATGAGTCACACACATAAGAATCATTGGCCAGAGATTAAACTATGATGATATATCAAGTGTGACTTGATGGTAAATAAGTTTCAGAAATTGAGACTATAATGTAATTAATATAGGGAATTACCATTCTAGACCTAAAAAAGATCAAGTAAGGACTTGATTAAATTTTTTAAAAAATTATCCCAAAATAATATATGTGATATTATTAAGGGGTAAATTAATATTTTATTATTTATAGGGTTTTCAAGTTTTCCTATAAATAAAATGCTGGACCTTTTATTTTTTGTACAGTAGAGACAGAGAGAAAAACTATGTAATAATCTCTCTCTCTTAAAAGGGTATAAGAGATTTTCTATTGAAAGTTTGTATGGATTATCGTTAGAGGTCGGATATTTGAACGACTTGTGACTCGTGATAACCCAGTCATGAAGTAATTATTCAAAGCAAAAAAAAAAAACATATGATATTTAGGTAATCTTTGTATAAACCCTAAACAACT
This sequence comes from Populus simonii, assembly GCA_007827005.2. Taxonomy (NCBI): domain Eukaryota; kingdom Viridiplantae; phylum Streptophyta; class Magnoliopsida; order Malpighiales; family Salicaceae; genus Populus; species Populus simonii. The sequence goes on from CM017464.2 coordinate 15,428,981, forward strand.
CTAGATTTGTCTAACGAGATTTTTGGAACTCCTAATTTTTTTTAATTTATTCTTTTCAAGAAACCCAATATGAAGCTCTTGTGTTGGCATTTCTAGATTTTAAGAAACTATTTGAGGTAGATTATGATGTATCCAAGACAGACATTGAAGGAGTCTTTTAGCCAAGATGGGCGACCAATTGCCTTTTTCAATGAGAAGTTGTCTAACGTAAAAAAGAATTACTCAATGTATGACTAGAATTTTATGCTATTGTTTAGAGTCTCAGGCATTGGTGAAACTACCTAATGTATAAGGAGTTTATCCTAATCACATATCATAAAGCTTTAAAATATATAAATGAACAACATAAGTTAAGCCCACGACATGTAAAGTAGGTATCATTTTTGTAAAGTTTATATTTTTGCTAATACACCAATCGGGTAGCCTAAACAAAGTAGATGATGCACTCATTGGGCGAGTAACTTTATTTAGTACCTTGCGTACATAAATGATAGGATTTGATGCTTTTTGAGAGCTATATTCGAGTGATTTATTATTCAAGCAGATTTATGTTTAGTTGACAAATGGAAGTAAGTGAAATAACTTTGTACTTATTAATAGTTATCTATTTTATAGTTTACAATTGTGTATCCCATATTATTCTTTACAAGAGCATATCATTTATGAATTGCATTAAGAGGGACATTTTGGGCGAGATGAGACATTGACCTTAGTGTTAACAGATTATTATTGGCCTAAGTTGCTAGGTGAAAGATAAAAGAATACAGAGAAAAAGATGTGCGGAAGAAGTATTACAGAAATATATTTCCTTGAATTAATCTTTACTGTTACACCATGGTCTTATATATATTACAGTCCCTGATTCAAAAAATCCTATCATTAAGAATGCACTTAATGATAAGATATACATTTAATTCGTAGAATATCTGTTGCAGATATGACTACCATTATCTTCAGTATCAGTAATCTTTTGTGCAGATATGATCAGAGATCACGATTATCTTCAGTATCAGTGATCCCTGATCATGATGAGGGATCCCTGATCATGATCTCTTCAGTATTAGGGATCCCTGATTATGATAGCAATCCCTGATCATGATTATCTTCAGTATCAGTATTATCTTCAGTAGATATGATATTATCTTCAGTATCAATAATCACTAATCATGATTATCTTCAATATCAGTGATAATCTCTTATGCAGATATAATCAGAGATCACGATTATCTTCAGTATCAGTGATCCCTGATCATGATAGTAATCCCTGATCATGTTTATCTTCAGTATTAGTATTATCTTTAGTAGATTTGATAATATCTTCAACACGCCCCCGCAATCTAAACGGGAGGTTGCGAACGTTGAGATTGGAGCACAGAAAATTGAACCGAGCAGCAGAGAGTGGTTTTGTAAGGAGATCGGCTAGCTGATCACGACTAGATAGAAAATTGACAGTCAAGTTTTTTTGAGAAACAAGATCTCTGACGAAGTGAAAATCAATCTCGATGTGCTTTGTGCGTGCATGAAACACTAGATTGGAGGATAGATACGTGGCACCAATATTATCACACCAAAGAGTGGGACTTTGAGATAGGTGCAAACCAATTTCTGCAGCTAAAAATTGCAACCAATGGAGTTTAGTTGCAGTGTCTGCGAGAGCCTTGTATTCAGCCTCAGTACTACTACGAGCAACTGTAGCCTGCTGTTTGTTACGCCAGGAAATTAAATTTGAGCCAAGAAACATACAGTAGGCACCAACAAAGCGACGGTTATCTGTGTCCCCTGCCCAATCTGCATCAGAGAACGCTTGAAATGTGAAGGAGCTGCTGCAAGACAACAGTAAGTAGTAGGAGATGGAGTGTTTGAGATAGCGCAGGATTCTCTTTACACATATCCAGTGGGACTGTTTCGGTTGATGCATGAATTTGCTAACACGATGAACAACGAAAGCAATATCAGGCTAAGTGAATGAGAGATAATGAAGGCCACCAACAATGCTTTTGTACAGGGTAGGATCATCAAATGCTTCAATATTAGTGGCTGTCAATGCCACAGTGGTGGACATTGGGGTGGAACACGGCTTGACACCATCTATTTTGGATTTTGTAAGAAGATCAGCAATGTATCTGCATTGAGTGAGATAGAGACATGTAGCATCATGTATGGCTTCAATGCCTAAGAAAAAACTGAGAGGACCAAGGTCAATGATAGCAAATTCCTTATGCAGCCGCTGAATGATATCTGTGACAACATCATTAGAACCAATGATGATAATGTCATCAACATAAATGAGGATGTAGATGATGCTAGAGGTGTCGGTGTGTACAAAGAGTGACAAGTCTGCCTTGCTGCCAACAAAACCGAATTGTATCAACACAGCAGCAAGGCGTGAAAACCACTGGCGAGGCGCTTGTTTCAGGCCATATAAGGAGCGTTTGAGCTTACAGAGATGATCAAGAAACTGAGGATGTTTGAAGCCTGGAGGTTAATCTATGTAAACTACTTCTATCAGATTTCTGTGAAGAAATGCATTTTGGACATCTAGCTGACGAACTGTCCAGTTGTTGCAGACTGTAATGGATAAAACAAGGCGGATAGTTGTAGGTTTGACAACTGGACTGTAAGTCTCATGAAAATCCACCCCTAGCTGCTGATGATAACCTTTGGCTACCAATCGGGCCTTATATCTTTCAATGGAACCATCAGCTTTCCTTTTAATCTTGAAAATCCAGCGACAGCAAATGACATTAAGATGGTGTGATGGAGGGACCAGTTCCCAGGTTTGATTGCGAAGCAAGGCATCAAATTCAGAATTCATTGTAGATCGCTAGTGACAAGATTTAGAGGCTTTAGTAAATGAGGTAGGTTCGTTGCAGGAGGGAGAGGCAGAAACCTGCAGTTCTCGGGGTAGGGGGTATAAGTTGTGTCCATCAGGGGTTCTTTTTGGTTTGGAAATGTGATTTTTTGATCTTGTAACCATTAGGTGAGTATTTGAAATGGCTAGGATTATGTCTGAAGGGTGTGGAACTGGTATTGGAGGGGAGGCAGGGGTAGTATCTGCTGGGGATGGAGGTGCCGGCTTTGGAGTTGGAGACGATGCTGACAGAGGAGAGTCAATGTGTGGTGATGGTGAAGGTTCACATGTACCTGCAGGTGTTAGTGACAAGGAAGAAACAATATTTGAAAATGGAACTAATGGAGGGTGTGTCTGAACAGATAGAAGGTTGGTGATCAGGACTTTTGTATGGAAAATGGTTTTCATCAAAAACGACATGATGGGATACATAAAATTTACCTGTTGCAAGATCAAGGCATTTATATCCATGTGATGGTCCAAGCTATAACCAATAAAAATACAGTTTTTAGATCTGAAATCAATTTTGTGTTTGTTATATGGTCGAAGATAAGGCCAGCATGCACAACCAAAAACTTTAAGGAAATGATAGTCAGGAGTATGACGATAAACAATTTTGTATGGAGATTTTTGATTGAGAATAGGAGTAGGGAGACGATTGATAATATAAGTGGCCGTGAGAAAAGCATCTTCCCAAAATTGTTGTGGAAGTTTAGAATGTGAGAGTAAGGAAAGACCGACTTCAATAATTTATTTATGACGACGTTTAACTGCACCCATTTGCTGATGAGTGTATGGGCATGCTCTACGATGATGAATGCCAATTTGAGTTAAAAGTGTAGACATGCGGCGATATTCGCCTCCCCAATCAGATTGAATGTTTTTTATGGTACGATTGAATTATCGTTCAACCGAAGTTTTAAATAGCAGAAAGACTTTCTCAACATCAGATTTAGTTTAATGGGAAACAACCATATGAATTTAGTGCAATCGTCTAAAAAACATACATAATACCGAGCACTGCTGGTTGACAAGATGGGTGCTGGTCCCCAAACATCAGTATGCACTATGTCTAAAGGATTAATGGATTTATGATTGCTGGTTTTGAAAGACAATTGACTGCTTTTAGCTAGTTGACAATCAGAACAAACTGGAAGTCTTTTATTTGCAACAGGTAACGTAAATGCTAAAATAGATTTTTGAAGAACTGGAAAGGATGCATGACCAAGCCTGTTGTGCCATATTTGGTAAGAAGCTCATACAACAGTGAGTGCATGAGGAGGGAGTGTGTTTGACAGGCTGGAGAAGGAATACAGACCATCTTTAAAGGTGTCGCGATGAAGGATTTTCCCCGAGTAGTCCTTAATGAGAAAAAAATGATCATGAAATTCAAAAAACACAAAGTTATCACTGCAAAACTGTTGAACAGAAATTAGATTTTTTTGAATTTCAGGGACAAGAAGTAATTGTTTGAGCACAAACGGTGTTTTTGAGGGAGTTAAAATAGAGGAACCAATATGAGAAATTTGCAAACCTGCACCATTGCCAACAAAGACTTAATCTGAACCAGCATAGTCTTCACTCCGTAGATTTAAGTTGGCCATGTTATTGGTGAGATGGTGTGTAGCACTTGTATCTGGATGCCAATCAGTTGCAGAAATAGAACTTGTTGTAGCCATTAGACCTTGCAGATTGCTGGATTTTGCAGCATTGTCACGATAGGTAACATGAAATTGATGGTAGCATTTTTTTGCAGAATGGTCAGGTTTGTCACAGACCTGACATATCATAGTATCTCTATGAAATGTGTTCTTGCCATTGGAACCATTAGAGAAAGAGACGTCTCTGTAATTCCGGCCTCTGCCTCTGTATTGATTTCGCCCTCTATAGGAAGAAGAAGAAGACTGACAAGTAACAACATGTACAGTGGGCTGGACAATGGGTGAATTGTGGTGCTGCAGACATGACTCTGTGGTGAGTAAGAGAGCATATACTTCCTGCAGACGTGACAGGATCTGTGCGGGCTGTGATGGTAGTAACAAAAGAGTCATAATCATGGCCAAGACCCGATAGGAGATAGGAGATGATTTCATCACAGTGAAGAGCATGGTTGGCAACAGCAAGTTCATCTGTCATACGTTTAACTTGCATAAAAAAAATCATGAGCTGATTGTGCACCTTTACGAGTGTTAATGAGTTCAGTGCAGAGTTGAATAACTCGAGCACGTGATTGAGAGGAGAAGGATTTGGCTAGAGCGCTCCAGATGGCAGCAGAGGTGGTGTGAGAGACCACTTGAATAAGAACGGTTTCTGAAATTGTAGAAAAGAGAATAGCAACGATGATGGCATCTTGTCGCTGCCAATATTCATAGAGAGGGTTGGAGATAGCAGAGGAGGTTTCAGCCATGGAAATTTTATTGGGTGGGATGGGAATGGTTCCATCAAGATATCCAAAGAGACCTTGCCCACGGAAGAAGGGAATTAATTGAGCTTTCCAAACATGGTAGTTGTCTTTTGAGAGTTTTGTAACATTTATAGCTGGAGGAGAAATAAGTGGGGGATTGCCATTAGTAGCAGCATCTGAGGTGTTTAATGAAGAGGAAGCCATTTGTGTGACGTGATTCAATGGCTCTGATACCATGAAAGATAAAAGAATACAGAGAAAAAGATGTGTGGAAAAAGTATTACAGAAATATATTTCCTTGAATTAATCTTTACTGTTACACCATGGTCTTATATATATTACAATCCCTGATTCAAAAAATCCTATCATTAAGAATGCACTTAATGATAAGATATACATTTAATTCGTAGAATATCTGTTGCAGATATGATTACCATTATCTTCAGTATTAGTAATCTTTTGTGCAGATATGATCAGAGATCACGATTATCTTCAGTATCAGTGATCCCTGATCATGATGTCTTCAGTATTAGGGATCCCTGATTATGATGGCAATCCCTGATCATGATTATCTTCAGTATCAGTATTATCTTCAGTAGATATGATATTATCTTCAGTATCAATAATCACTAATCATGATTATCTTCAGTATCAGTGATAATCTCTTATGCAGATATAATCAGAGATCACGATTATCTTCAGTATCAGTGATCCCTGATCATGATAGTAATCCCTGATCATGTATATCTTCAGTATTAGTATTATCTTTAGTAGATTTGATAATATCTTCAACACTAGGCCAGGTATCCCAAAGAAGCCTTATTTAATGTTGGGTTATATACTCTATTTCCAGTTTCTGATGCTCCATGGCTAAATGTTAGTATAGATTTTATATTGCACTTACCTTGTACCTAACGAGCCATAGGTTCTATTTTTATTATTATGGATAGGTTCTCGAAGATAGCCTATCTTATAACTTGTTAAAAGATCATGGATGTATCCTGAATAACCCAATTTTACTTTAATGAGGAGGTTTGTTTACATGGAATTCCTAGTTCCATCACTTCATATAGAGATGTGAAGTTTATGAGTAATTCCTATAAGAGCTTATAGGGAAAAGGTGGTTAACTGTAGACTTAAAAACTTGTTATGAAGTTTAGTAGGAGACAAGCCAAATCGGTAGGCCTTGTTGCAAGTAAAGTTTACTTATAATAGGTCTCAGAATTAGACTGCACAACTAGGTTTATTTGAGATCGTTTATAGAAAGAATTCTTCTAGAATGTTGGAGTATCACTTGTTCCTCATATCGGACGATTAAGCATCCAAGTTGAAGGTATGGCATATTACTTGTATGGTGTTCATGAGTAGGTCAAGAAGACAATCACCGACATTAATGTTAAGTATGAGGCCCTGACTGATACTCATCATAAGAGAGTGGCATTTGAGGTTGGTGATCTAGTATGGACAATCCTTCAAGTTAAAGGTATGATATATTACTTGTATGGTGTTAATAAACAGGTTAAGAAGACAATCACCAATATTAATGCTAAGTATAAAGCCCTAACTGATACTCATTATAGAAGAGTGGTGTTTGAGGTTGGTGATCTAGTATAAGCAATCCTTACTCATGACAAGTTTCTAATTGGTAAGTACAACAAGTTGAAGGAAAGAAAGATAAGCATTTGTGAGGTGTTATAAAAGATAAATGACAATGCTTATAAACTTCGCCTTCTCAATCATCTGAAGACTTCTGATATCTTTAATATTCAACACTTGACATCTTATTTAAAGGAAGAACAGAACTCGAGGATGAGTTCTCTCCAACCCAGTAAGAATGATGCACTTGAGCTTATGGAAATTGAAGGTTTTGAGCATTCGGGTGAGGATATGCCATAAATGGATGGAGATTTGCCATAGATAGACTATATGGATGGCCCAACAGATGTTTTTACAAACCAATAAGATGTCTGGTCGCTTCAAACCAAGATGGTGGCTTTAAATGGCGATAATAGGAGATTCGTCATTGAATCGGGTTTAGATTTTTCCAGGTGATTTTATAGGCAATTTTCTTATTAATAAGCATTTTATCATTCAACAGACCATTGGATATCTTGAAATTAGATCTAAAAATTATTGTTTGGGCTAATTTTGTTGATCTTTTTAGGGGTTTTTTTTTTAATTTATTGTTTTATTTTAGATTTTGTGTTAATTTTCTTGATGCTTTTGAATTTTCATTTATTTCTTAGTAGATATATGATTTTATGACCTATTAAAGTTCTTATGAACGTCTAAGGACCCGTTTGGGAACGCGGCTGCGGCGGCGTTCCCAAAAAATTTGAAATTTTTTTTTTTTTGCTAAAATTTAATATGGTTTTTACGTTTTGGATCGTTTTGATGTGCTGATGTCAAAAATGATTTTCAAAAAATGAAAAAAATCATTGGCATGCATTTTGGCACGAAAAGTTATTTGAAAAGCACCCGTAACCACACTGCCAAACACGCTCTAAGTAGGCAACACCACTAACCTTATTTTTCATGGATATAGAATTCATATTTATAACCTTCTTCTCTTTTTTTTCGAAGTTGTTTTTGTCCTCGTAACTTCCCGCCTACATCACCTAACTTGGGTGTTCGCTTTCAGCACTCTAAAGTTGAAGACAACAAAGGTTAGAAAGGACAAGGTTGGATATCAAAGAAGAACATGGTGGATGCAATAAGTGCATGGCTTAGCCTAATTGTATATGTACTTCTAAGAGCACACTGACGTGCAAGCCACAAACAAACACAATATCTTTACTTGGATGCTCTGATAGCAATGCTGGAAAAAGAAAGAAAAAAAAGAAAAAAGAGGCTGCGCCTAAAAGAGTAAAGTAGCTCTGCAACTTTGTACAATAGTCGTTGCAGGGCAAACAAAAAAGTTTGCTTGCTTTGCTAATGTTTCGGAGATCTACCTTTTTGTCATGAAGTGCCTTCTGATAAATCTTCCTACATGGGAGTCCCAAATCTTAACACAGGTACAGTCAAAGTTTTGAGGATAATCTGAATGAATATTGCTTGTGATTTTTGTCAATCATTTCGTGCATATTAAGTTGTAGGGAGAAGGTGATCAAGGGTTTATAATTCTAGCTTAATTAGCTTGATTGGCACTGATCAGAAGGAAATTATATACGCAAGTTCTCCAAACTAAGAGCCTATCTAGTTTACTGAGTGCTGCTAATTCAGGCTTACTCAATAATTCAAAATTGCCTGCTGCTAGGTATAGCAATCAAATGTCACACAAGTGACGACCTCCATTGGGTCTGTAAACAAGCTGGTTTACGAGGAAAACCAACCAACACCAAGATATATAGGACGGATTCAGCTGATATCTACGGGGACTGCCATGCCTTAAATGACAAATACTGTAAACGGTAGAAATTGGAAAACAACCCCATATATTTAACTTTATTTCATGTTTCTAGATGACCAGTTTAAAGAACTGATCATGCATGTGTTTGATCAGCCTGATGAATTGATTTGTGATAGTATTAGTTATTTAATGTTTGATTTAACTACTACTATACTGAACAAAGAATTTTGACTCATTTGATTTTGTATGCTTGTCCTTGTGTAAATTAAACATAAAGCAGCAAAAGTCATCGCTGTTGCTTCGCCAGTGGGGTATGTTTTCACAGGTAAGGGATGCAGTTCCATGAAATAATACATGGAATAAGATGGCTGTATATTTAACATGAAGACAACAGTCTTATCAATACCCAAAACGCTAGTGTTATAAAGAGTTCAACAGGCAGCTTGAATACAAAATCATTCCTGATAGAAACTACCTAAACATTCAAATGGTGGTTGTAAGATAGTTGGAGAAGCCATGCGTTGATCAGCCTTCTTCTTCTTGGATTAAACTGCTGATAAGCTTAACAAGTCCAAATAATGACATGGAGCCTGTAAAAGCATAACCTGCAATTAACATTGCCGTAAACAGCTAAATAGCGAAATTAACTTGTCACTGAACAGCAGAGCAGGCACATGAAGAGAATTGATGCCGGTGAAGCAACTGTGCCTTTGAATTTGTAATTAAACAACGAAATAGTTCTTATGATTGTTTTCTCGCTAAATCCTAGCGTGCATTAACGTGGGACAACAATGCTGGATGTAAGATTGCAAGAGAATCTGAAATTTATACACCCTTCCTTGTTAGAGGTAGGCTGCAAAAGAAGCTCAGCTTCCTGTCTTTCATTCTGGCATACGCACCATCACTTTGCAATTTAAAATATATGGTAAATGACAGCCCACACATATCCCAATATGTCTTCTAATTGGGCGAGGCGGTTAAACCAGTGATCCAAGACCTTGGCCAGGTCAGGCAGGCTCCAGACCCAACATCTATGGTTTAAAATTGTATAATTATAGGCGACTACTGGCCTTGTCTGATATGACTAAAATTTAGTACCTTGACTTGATCGAGTTAGTGGATTCTTCAGATGCCAGCCTTGCAAAAAAAAATATAAAAAAAGATTTGCATTCTGATAGATATCCCTACAGAACTAAAGATACATCCATCTTTTGTTATGTTTCAATGATTATTGTTGCAAGGAAGGCAACCACAAGAAGTGTGGCCAGAAAATTGCATGTTATGTCTGTCTATGATTATCTTCTGTGCTTGTACACTAGCCCTTTGAGTCTGCTCAGTGTGCCGGTGGTGAGCTGCTGCTCTCCATTCTTCAGCTTTTCTGTGTACAACTGCCATCCTCTTCATCAACTTCTCTTCTAGATTTGATCTCATTTTCTGTATTTTCACCTGGAAAAATCATTTTGACAAGAAAAGATTTTCAATTATAGACTACACCATTGGCAGAAACCAGCCATTGTTGGTACACTATCGAAATCAAAAGAATGCATAGCCCCAAAACTAGTAAGGTGACAAGCAAAAATGCATAGAAATTAATGTGGTTTCTCATTGGAATTACGTTTTGTTATATTTTCCAATTGGAAATCAGTCGCCCTCTGTGCGCCCCACCTCCTACCAATTTCGTACTTAACTCCGGCGCACGTTGCAAAGTGTGAATGCAAGGCACGAAAAGTAGAGCATGGAGGAGTGCTGCCTTTGTTAATTGTGTACTTGGGCATTATTTTATTGATATGAACTAAAAACTACGCCTTCCAAGCATAAGGTAGCCTAAGTTCAAGTGAATATTCCTATTCACTGTGAACTTCAAAACGATAGATATCCACTTGGGCTAAAAAATTTACAACAAAGACTACAGAATTATTTATTCAAACAATGATGACTTCTAGTTTTCTTCTTAGTTGTTTAATCTTGAAGCATGTAGTTAAGAATATACGGAACCAAAGAAGACACACTAAACGAGGTGGACCAGTCAAGAAAACAAAAAGAAGAGAGGTGTCAAAGAGCTGCGAGGGACTCGAGGCGACTAAGCCAACAATAAGTCCGACAAAACCCTCCAACTATAGTAAACATTTGGTAGATATGCCCAAGCATGAATTGATAGACATGGATAATCTGTAGTTCTGTACATACTCTTAACACCAAGGGTAACTCAGATCATCTTCACTTAATTTTTAATACCAAAATACAACTACTTCGCATGGCTTGTTCCATCCCAACTATGAGGAGTTCAATAAGTTGCTAGTTTGCCTATGATTACTGTTGCTATTAGCAACAAAGTGGAGTATTATTGGGCAGAAACTTTAAGGAAAAGCGCCAGTAGCAAAACAAAGGAGAGGACTATTGCAAAGAAAAGTACTGAGACTTTATATTCTCATGTTCGATTGTCCATGGTGCTTGATTATTCATCAAAGAAAGAACAGCATGAAACAACTAAAATGAATTAGACAGATGACGAATGTACCTCGAGCTTTCTTGATTGCGCTTCTGCTTTTGCGCTTTCGAGGTTAACCCAAGCTTGAATTTTCCCCTCCTCTCTCTGATACCTGTATCTTAAATTACAATTGATAACTCACTAAAAAAACAAATCAACTGCTAAATGCTGAAAAATCTGTGAGCTCATATTATTACCTAAGGCAGCACTTTGTCTTTTCCTCTTCTTCCCATGCAGCAGCTCTCGAGTCTGAAACATTTTTCTGAGATACAATGCCTGTTTCAAAATGTCTCAGGCTCTTTGATATTTCCTCTTCTTCCTCTTCCCTTGAGCTCCAATTTGATGTGACAGAACCATATTGCGTCCCAAGATGTAGCTTAGCCAAATGACATTCTTGCAGCTGTGAAATGTCAATAGAATTATTGCCACTGCCCGAGTTCCCTAATGCCAATGGGCCTGACCTACTGGCAGGTGTGTTATGACGAGCAGGCGATGAACTCTTGAATGGGGTGTGGCACCTAGAATTCATGGAACTGCCTAGTGGAGTCATCTCTGTCCCGACATCTCTGTGTTTCACCTCATGAATTATTTCAGTGCCGGCATCTTTCATGCTTTCATTGTCTAAGTTTCTAAAGAGAAAACCTTCTTTCGATGGCCCTGAATATATAAAATTTGGTAAAACCGGCTCCACCTCGCTTGTGAATTTATCTACAATCATTATCAAACTTCAAATAAGTACTCGTTCCATTTGATTGAGATGAATCCAAGTTGTGAACATAATTTAACTGATCAAGAATTGGATAGTAAATACAAATTCAATGAGAAAGGGCATTCTAAATGGAACTGTGAAGATTTTGCACAATGATTTTATACATATTAATTGGACTTGTTATGCAGACTTCATGAAGCTAAAATATAACATGAGCGAGGTAAAGTACTACCATTTAGAAGAATCGACTCACTCCTTTGGTAGCACAGTAAAGGTGAAAAAGCAAAGCAACAAAAACTCTGCATCATTTTTTCCCCAGCAAAAAAACGATTTGCATATAATTTCATACCAGTCCATATTCTGTTGCTTTTCTCAAATTCTGGGCAGCTTAATTCTAAGTTGAATAACATTGTCCACATTACTTAATTTGCTGCAGCAACAAAAACTCCCATAAACAACCACAGTCAAACAGCAGTGTATAGTTGAAGTGGACCAGGAAGTTAAAACAGTGGAGAGAAAAGTTCGAGTCTCTGTTGAGCTTTTAAAAGATAGGTGAATAATAATAGTGGGCAAAATATGGACAATGAGAAGTAAACGCCAAATGGGTCATCGAGGTCCATTAAAGCTGAAATGAAGATAAATCCTACCTTTTAGAAGTATATCAGCAGAAACAGAAGTCCCATTAAAAGCTGTGGCTGAGTTATGTTGGTCCAAAGCCACTGACCCTTGAAAGCTGGTAGTAACTTTTGGTGCTTTCTCCTCCGCAAACCTTGATTTCTCCGCAAATACCTCTATTTGCTGCTTAAAATTATCACATTGTTTGTGAATCTTTGAAGACTCTGGTGATGGCTTTATGACATGAGCAGGAGACTCGTGGCAAGAACTGCTTATCAGCCACTTCTCTGCATCATCCCACTTGGATGGAAAGCTCTTTTTTGCAAGATTACCAACACTGAAGCTAAATACTGGCCTACCAGGAGTAGGAGGAGCTTCTACTCTTCTCTGTGTAACTGAGTTCACTCCCTCTGTTCTCCTTGGAACTGAAACTTCAAGAAATCCTCTGCATTCGGCGCTGCTATTTGCCATTGGAAATGATTTGACAAACTCAGATGTCTCCTTGAGATTGAGCTTGCACAGTGGGTCTTGAAAGGAGTCTGCAAATGGATTTTCCTTAACCTTCACATAGAAGCTTGTGCTGGTCTTGGTCTCCAATGCTGGTTCCTAAAATCACAAACACACCCCCACAACACAACAAGCCAACATGTTATCAGTACCGAAAATCTCAAAACCCAAATGAGACATAAAAAGACAATAAGAGAAGAAAAGCAAATTATGTGAATTCTTATACCCCATTAGGAACAAAAACAGGAGGAGGTTGAAAGTATTTTGGAGCAGTGAGATCCATGGTTGTGAGGAGGGTCACTGCAATGTTCTCGATTTAAAACAAGTAGAGGAATCTTCTGGACTAGTCTCTGGTGAAGTTTATACCTTAGGTCTAGTAGTCCCTAGTGAGAGGTTTGGTTACAGGCATGTGCCTCATTTTTATGTAAAGCACAGGTGATGAGAGAAAGAGAGGAAGCAGTTGAACAGTGAAGCTGAAGAGGGAAACAGCATTGACTACCCGAGAATCATGGTCTAAAAAGGGCTACTGTTACACTCAATATTGACCCCACATGTGATATAACAACTTAGACAGTAATGCTACAGTGTTCTTTCTGAAAAAAACAAAAGAAAAGAAAAGAAAAGGAGACCACCAGTATACATCACAGTTACATTACATGCATGCATAGTTCAAAGTTCAAACTCTATATAATCTGAGGAAGGAGACGAAATAGTACTTCATGAAAAGAAGTGTTGGAGGGGCTTTGAGGGGTGCAAAACAATTTTCTGTTCATCTTTTTGGATTTGTTCATTTTTTTTATCCCTCTGCTAGTGTGTAACAGTGTCTCACCTGTTCCACGACAGGAAAAAGCTTTAAAGATAACCTTTTCCTTTCCATTCTTTCCGTGAACCTGGAAATGGGTTTCACCAACGAGGGCTAAACCCAATCCATACAAGGATGGCCCAGGAACAGAAATCAAGCTCTAATGAGATATAAAACGGGCCCTCGTAATTGATTATTCTGATATTCTTGAAAAGTTCTCTTCTGGTAGAATTCTTTTAGTTCATCACACATAGTAGAATCGGTTTAAGGCTATTCTGGACCCCAATACATGGAGTTGGAGGAGCAGGCCATGTATGTTTGTGTGCTGGCAAGTGTTCTCCTAGCTGCAAGGTCGAGGCTTAAGGACACACATATTCCACTCATCATGCATCATGATTCATGAACGATCTTATTCACGTACAACTGTGGGTGAATAATTGAATATAGTTAAAGCTCAGGGTACCAAATGTTCTTGCAATAAAAAATACAAATAAGATTTTAGATTTGGTAAATTATGGGCAGAGCTTATAAATGTGTTTCGGTAGAAATAGTGAAGAGAGGGGAGAGACAGAGAAGGGATGAGGAAAACTTTTAAGTATACAGATGCTGTTTTTACTGCATCGCGACACAATGCAGATTGCAGTGCAAACTTCAAATTTTTAATTTTTAATTTTTTTTGAAGTTCTTAGAAAAGTTCAATTTGTTGTCTAAATCTTTTATGTTTCTTTTTATCCTTTTTACTCTTGTTTCAATTCTAAAACTTTATTTTTCTCATGTATTAAACATGATTATTGAAAAGATTTTAATTTAGTTCTTGAAGTTTATGTAAAAGTTCAATTTAGTTTCTAAAGTTTTTTATTTTAAGATTTTTATCCCTTTAGTTTTAAAGTGTGTTTGGTATTGCGGTAGCTGTTGTGGTTGTGGTTTGAAAAAAGTTATTTCATAAAAAGTACTTTTAGTTGAGGTTGGTTTGAAAAAATAGGTGTTTGGTTAAAACTGTGATTGAAATTAAGGTTAAAGAAAAAATAGTTTAACGTGTTTGAATAAGAGTGCTTTTGAAATTGAGGTTATAAAATAATTTAAAAATATATATATTAATATTGATGGTTTTTAATTTAAATACTGTGGATTTAACTATTGCTATTACATCATGAAATAAATCATACTTTATATAAAAAAATTTTATTGTTCCATTAAACTATCTACAATTCCATTACGTACAAAATTCATCCAATAAGAACTACAAAATTAGGTAAAATATTATCAAGAATAAAATTAAGATTACAGTACGAGTAAATTTAATTCACCTTAAACTAATTTTTGAAAAAAAAAAATTGTTGTTCACGTTCATGTGAACAGTGCGAGTGAAATCAATTAATTGCATTGATTTTTCAAAGAAAAAAAACTGTTCAGTGAACAGTGGAGGCATGCATCCACTGTTCACTGAACAGTAGAGCACGGTTCTTTTATTTTAACGCGCAGGAAGCAGCTCCTAGCTGCTTTCTTTTTTCTTGCGTTTCAAACGCAGCAGACCATGGGACCCATGAACAGTAACAAGCGTTTGTTAATTAACCAAACAGCTTGTAAAATGAAACCGCAGGAAACGTGGACGCTACCACGTAGCCAAACAGATTCTAAGCGTACGTTTTGATCCTACAACTTCATTTTCAATTAGGTTCCTGATATACTGTAAAAAAGTTCAATTTAATCCTTTTTTCTAGTTTTATATATTTTTTTAATCTATGTAGTTTTAGATATTTATGTTTATATATAAGAATTCATTTCTATTCAAGTAATTAAAATTTTGAAGAAAAAATGTATATCTTTGGTCAAAATTCTCATTTCTAATTTTTGTGTTTTTTTCATGTTTTTCATGTATCATATTCTTTTTATTAACAACATGATTTTTAGACCTCCGAAACCCAAGGTTTCATCTTGTTTTTCATATAAAAAAATCTTGAAAACCTTCTATAACTCCATTTCTAATACAAAAATACCTTCTAATCAATAAAAAAAAAAAAATTATAATCACCTATCTATGTTTTCTATTGTTAATAAAATCATGTTGGTAATGAAAAAAATATCTTTCATGAAAAAACATGAAAAAAAAAAACATAAATAAGAATTAATTGACGTGGTGGCTAGTTGCCTAACTCGTTAATATTTTTCCATGAATATTGAAAAGATGTTAATTTAGTAGTTCATGTAAAAATTTAATTTACTCTCTAAATTGTTTTATCTTGACATTTTTATCCCTTTAGTTTTAGGTGTTTACGTTTTGATCCTATAACTTTATTTTCAATTTGATTCTGATCTCTTGTTAAAAAGTCCAATTTAATCCCCTTTTTTAGTTTAATATTTTTTTTATACATGAAGTAGTTTTAGGTATTTATTAGTATATTAGTCCGGCTTTGCAGGGAGTTAATATCAATTTATTTTTAAATTTAAAAAAATATTAAAAGTTCAAAGAATATTTTAAACACCTGAACAGCTATATAAAATAATAATAAAAAAGGTAATTATGCTAACTCAAATAACTTGAATCTAAAAACCATGTTAATCCAAAGCCATGCTGATAAAGAACAATTATACATTTTAATTGTTAAAAAAATATATAAAATACAATAATGATGTTGATAAAGAATAATAATGCACTTTAGATGTAGGAGAGAGAAAAGATATCTTCGCTGTTAAAAGCATCTATAGCCGTAGCTCTACTCTGTTTTCTGAATTATATGCCACAGCCTGCGATGAATGTTGATCACCAGCTTAACTGTTGACTCGAATAAAATAGCCATCTTTCAGGGGACATCTGAAACTGATTGATGGAGAATTCTTCCACGAATAGGTACACGGTGCTGCCATTTGAAGAAAAGGTCTGATTGATGCTAAGCTCGTGACAGAGGATGCTTTACTTTTTCCTTTCAGCAACCGTTGGAATTCTGAGGAGGCAGCCCCGCTTCTCAATGACCGGAATATAATTATAATCTTTAACCATCACCATTGTTTAATCCTTAGATTATGAAGACTGCTATTCATTTTACCTTTAAACACATATTAGTGTTGACTGTGATAGTAAAACTTATCTGGGTATATTGCATAATTAAAAGTTATTATATATTCGGCGAGTTGATATCATCTATGTCATAAAAAAGACGCGTAATATATTTTAAGGTTAAATTTATAAAATTATATTTTTTTTAGCGTTTTAAAAATATAAAAACAAATTTTATAGTTAAAGTTGTTACTTATTTTAATATGATAATATTAAATATAAATTTTAAAAAATATTATTTAATATATTGTTAAATAAAAAAACTTTAAGAACTCGAATCAATCACTTGTGTAAATTTCTTTCCTTCCATGTTGCTCTGGTCGACCCACGTTCAGCCTTGGATCAAAAAGGAAAAAAACTATGATCATTGATAAGATGCGCACATACATCGATACTTAGGCATATTTAATGTGAAACAATGAATAGACCCGCCAACCAATGAATCAGAAACACGGAAGCATCACCTAACTACAAGACAAGTAAGGGCTCACCAATCTCAGGAACAGGTATAAGATAAGCAACATGGGACCCATTTGTAAGCTCTGTATTTTACGGGCCCTACAATGCATGCTGACATGACATAACCTAACAATAATTGAATTTTATATCCTTTTAGACCTACAAATACCTGGCGATCAAAACTACCTTATCATGTTCTTGCAGAGCCAGGCACAGATCCTGAGACAACAAACAAAACTCCTCCTCCTCCCTCTTCTTCTGGCATATGATCAATGGCTGTAACATGCTTGTCTTCTCCTCA
The DNA here is from genome assembly GCA_007827005.2 of Populus simonii. Lineage (NCBI taxonomy): Eukaryota > Viridiplantae > Streptophyta > Magnoliopsida > Malpighiales > Salicaceae > Populus > Populus simonii. Next base: position 15,446,521 of record CM017464.2, read on the forward strand.
CATCCTGGTTCAAAAACCCGGACCTGTTATAAAACCTGCAAGCAGGATTTTGATGCTTCAACGGAATAGGAGTCATGTTCCACTCAAGAAAGCACCTACTCTTCCAGTCAGATCCTCATTAAAAGCCAAGGTATTAAATATTCGTACACTTGTTCCATGTTTCTTGATGCTATACATATATAAATATAACTCCCTGTTTAATTTCTAGCTGGTTTTCGAGAATCGAGCCGAGGGCATAGTTTGTTATAGAGATGAAAGCGGGGAGATAATCTGTGAAGGATTCGATGAAGGCCCTCGATTTCACCAACAGCTTCAATGTTCATCATACCATCCAAGGTTTCATTATTCTCAACCAAGTAGCATATTGTAATTTAGTCCTCTATTGTAATATGTAACATAATTTTAAGATCCAAAATCAATACCTGAAAAAGTTTTCTCAATCTTTGGTTGACTTCAGGAATGCTGAGATCATCAATCTTCTTCAACAAAGATTGCTTCAGATTGTCAGTGGCGGTGAGTTTAACAACACTGAAAATGGTGTTATTGTTGTGCAAGAGGACTGTAATCGGAATGGCTTTAACAAATTCTACTGATCAGTAACTAACTCCTGTAAGTTTAACCAACGTTATCTGAAATAAGTCCCAACATAACGGGGAAAAAACACCTTTCTTCCAATCACAGAATGTAAATGGTGACCATAAAATCACTCGTCTGTATTGAAGCATTTCATTTTTCATTTTTTCTGTGATCAATATTTCAACTTTCTCCCCTTCTGCTGGCGCTTTTTTTCTTCATTGAAGCGAATATGCATGCGCACTCACCCCTTTTGACACAAATAGAGAACAACAATGGCAGCTTTCTAAAACTGATTCTTAATGCTGTTTCAAAGCTAAATGGGTGAAATGGTTGGGCCTATGAAAAATCACCCGCAATCATTTGCAAACGCCATCATATTTTACCTCGGATGCAATTAGTAAGGAGAGATTTTGACAAAAATGAAGCGCAGGAAACGCACCTTGCAGAGCACAGGACATGATTCTTGTGCTAGAAATCTAACAGTTTGAATATTTTCGAATATATTATGCATCAGAGCGTCTACAAAGAGATTTGAATATGCTAGTAACAAGGTGGAAAGATGAAAGTGTGAATCTGCATATCATGTTTGACAGGCAATTACCAACTGGCTGCAAGTTTTACTCTAATACAAAGCTCGTTTGACCAAGTAATTCTACCCCCAAAGTCAATTTGCAACACATTCATTGGGCACTTGTTTCAGCAAAGTAATCCAAGGTTCATTATGCCACAAAAACGAAAAATGGCATCTCAATTTACAGAGATCAGAATGCCAAACAATGCTAGACAGACATGCTACCACCAAATCAACTGTTACATTTTGAACGTGTCCTTTATCTCATCTACTTTACTCTTAGTCCTTACAAAGTACCAGGCTATAGTATGTCCTTCCGAGGGAAAGAAGCAGTTGGGGAAGAGATCAAATGATTTTGGGAATGGATATCAAAATCAGCACTAAAACACAAGACATAATATTCACTTTTGATACATGTAATAAATGTTGCAATGCTTCTTTTTTTTCATTTGTTTTTTTTTTTTTTTTTTTTGTACAAAGATTTCAGGGAAGGACATCCAATATTATATACCCTCGACTGAATCTCATGGCTTTGACAGCCTTGTTCTGCATCTCCTAACTAATAATTATGAGCTTCTCTTCTTAACTAAAGTTACAAAGGTAAATTCTATAGAAAAAGATAAAAAAAAAAATGAAATGAAATATCAAGAATGAGAGAAAAACTGTTGGAGGAATGTTCCAAAAATTCAAGTTTAAATGTGCATGAACGCAGACCCGAAATATCAGTCAACTGAAGCCGCACCTTGTGTATTCTCTTCGCCCAAATCAGACTGGGATTTACTTGGAATGATAGAGGGAGGAGACCATTGATCTGGGACCATCAGAAAATAGGTAGTCATCGCTTTCCTAAACCTTTTCTTATATTGCTTCGGAGAAATAACAGTTGGAGATTCATTCTTTGGCCCACCAAGTATGCCTGAAGCCTTAACCCATGTTTCCAAATGTTTGTCCCATGTATACTGCCTCATGAAATCAATTATCCCAAGAGCCAACTCATGCTTCTCCTCATCAACCCCAACCAATAATGAGTAATCCATTACATCAATAGACTGCATATTTATAACCATGACAAATTAAAAGCCGACAACGAAGACATATTCATCTTCAAATGCTAAATAACCACAGCAACTAGACACTTTTGATGAAAAAATAATAAAAGTAAATAAATAAATGGAAAGAAAGAAAGAAACAGATTTAGAACTTACTGCAAGAAAAGAAGTATCATTCCAAACAGCTCTCTCCAGCAGCCGCTTTGACTTGTTTCCCACAAAAATGGGAGAGGTTGGCATTGCTTCAATCAAGTTCTGATCCAGCAGAACCTTGTTGCTCCCACTAGAATCAGGATTATACCGTGACCTGGAAGATCCTTTAAGATCATAAAGGCGGGTCACTTTCCTCCTATATAGAAGGTTCTCCATCACTAGAACATCCATCTTCGTTTCTTTCCCACCTTTCAGATTCTTCGATGTAACCTTTCAACAAGAAAGAAAAAAACAAAGCAATAAGTTGCCAGGAACATATTCAATGCCCTGTATTAAGTTGTTAATACAAAATCTCCTTCATTGGCTGCAAAAGTGACAGGGGCTAGCATCCTCAAATTTTTCTTACAACTATTTTCATACAAGACCGCCGATCAGATTGTATGAGTATTTTAATTTTAAAAATCAAGAGCTTTTTAAAAACTTCTAAAGCTCCACTTGCACCAACCAGCTGGCAGAAGCAGAACCTTGGCAGATACTGGTAGCCAGGTGTTCACAAACTTTTGTGGTCACCCATAAGATTACTTACGTATTTGGCATAAGGTACAGACAGTCAAACAAAGTTTCAATTGACTGGTGAACTAGGCAAGACGTCAGTCAAACTAAATAACTATGATAATTTTGCCTACTTTTCATTTAAGGTCTCAAGAATAAGCACCTGGTAAATTCCCAAAATCTTTGCCAGGCATGTTGGACTTCTTGAGCTAATTGATTCAGAGAGGTACTTGAAGTAAGCAGGGGCAAATTTTATAAACGACTCCAATTCTGTTTTTGTGACTTGTTTGATGATAAAACGATCGTCCAAGGTTTTTGCAAAAAAGACATTGCTCTTGCCACCTTGAGCTCCCCACTTCTTACAACGACTAAGAGACCTTACAAAATCAAGTTCAGATGGGCAGCATATCCTCCTCAAGGTTTCAAACCGCTTAGCATAGTAACAAGTCACAGAATATCTTGCCTTACCATCTGGGCCGTCATCTCCAAAAGAAACTTTGACATGCATAGCCTTTGTGTAGGAGAGTGGGTCCAAAATCAAAGAGCTACGTGATCCAGACATGGATAAGATGCTCTCATCTGTAGATCCAAAACTTTTATACAAATCAAAGCTTACTTCTTCAAGAGAGTGGAATGATTCAGATAAACTTGAGAAAGAACTGGATTCTCCAGTGTCTTTTATTCTTTCCCCCTCATCAGTTAGTTGGGCATGATATTCTGGTGATGCTAAAGCATAAGATATCAGACTCGTAGGTTCATCATCATACACAGGAATGACTGTGTCGTTCACACCCACAGGCAGAAGTAGCCTAGCCCCACCTTGGAGTTCCAAACTCCTGAAGGATGAAACATAGACAGGGTTATACTCACCCAGAGTACCAAGCTTCTCAGAGCTTGTTAAAAAATTCTTGTTCAATGAACGATAGAAATTCAAAAATGGCATTCTTAGCCAGCTCATATAATCTTCCATGTTATCAGGGTCCTTGGCAGACAACGCAGGTGAAGGAGAATAGCATACTTTGGATCCATCTCGGTCTTTGGCATGGCCCTCCAAATCTACCCCCTCCAATCCCACAGCAGTGGTTGAAGATTCTTCCATAGCTGAATCAGACAGCCTATTGTTATCGTCCTTTAGTGTCCCAACTCCAGGGTGATTCTCACCAGTCCATGCAGCATCAAGGGTATCCGATAGATTTGCCATGATAGGAACCTGTCCATCAGAAAGGGTCCTAAAAAAATTTCCACCAGATTCCTTAATGTCAGATAGATCATGGGCAGACATGGTAGTGCAAAGATTAGCATGGCCTTCTTTTCCATGACCGGGGCCTAGACACACATCCATTTCTTGATCAACCTTGTCAGATAGGTTTGTGTTGCTACCAAAGCCTCCTTGCTGGTCAGAGCCTTTAAGCAGCTTGGCATCAACAGAAGGAAAGTCACAGCTACTGAAACCGTTTCCTGGCCTGTGTCCCATGTTTTCCTCAACGAGCTTATCACTATTATCTGGCTCCAGCAGTTTCTCCTCATATCCTGAAGTTGAGCTGTTTGAATCATCATGGAAGCTGTTATCTAAACTGGCTGCATAAATCAGACGGTTGTCCCACATGTAAGACTGGAAGAGTAACTGCCTCCGCAGTCTGTTGATCTCAAGAATGTCAATAACAGGTTGCCCGTTTTTCACTTCCCTGCTCAAGACTTTGTGGAGCGACTCCTGAACAGCAATGAGAACAATTTAAACTATTTGAGAAAACTTTTAAGAAAGATTTCTGAGAAATCATAGAAACCACAAGGATGCAACAGATTTGATATTTGTTTCAACTATATGCACTTTTTTAAACAAAAACAAATATTGATGAAAATAATTGTGAGGAAAAACAGATTTCTAAGGGAACTTTATAGAAGTCAGAAGATGCTTTCCATAGTTACATAGATGTGAACTTAATAAATAAAGCTATGAATACTTCAATTTTTACAAACATTTTGACTAAATGACAGAGCATTTTGTGTATAGTGAATTGTTAATTTTCCATGATTGTGATTCTGTTAATAAACATGACAACATTCACATTCTATGAGTTGAAAGTAAATTTAAGAAAAGTTTTAGGGAGGGTGGGGGTGTTAAAGATGGTTAACATTCAGAAAGTAGCAGAATTAGGGAAGATTTTGAACATAATATTACTTTAAAGAGTCCCTATTCACATGCACAAGTGTTCACTACAGAAATGGCTCACCTATGATGCTTGTGTAACTAAAGACTAGAAAATCAAAAGGTATAGTAAACCTCACCTCAAATTCTGCCATCTCCTTTTGCAACATCAATTCAAGTTCTGCTATCTGGCGTCTCAATTCAGGTAGTTTCATGCCACTGTTAAGTTGCTCAATCTTACATCGTTTCTCTGAGATTTGACTAAGAGCATTGAGTACTTCAGAAAGTAGAAGTTCTGCCCGATTGACCACCTGTTATGATCAGACAATGTAATCACCCATATAAAGGTGTAAGATAATGAAAAGTCCAAAATGGGGATCACTGCACCTCATCTGTTTCTTTCTGCATCCACTCTTGATTCTCAAAGCTGAAATCAACTCTCGAGGGAGGAAGGTATACAGAGAGAACATTAATTGACGCATATCGAAAGCAGGCAACCATTTGCCCGAAACTGCAAGTGTAAAGACAGTGTTAGAGTGAGAGGACTTGTTTATGAAAAGGATTTTTCTCCTGCTATAGATTGTCAAATGGACACACAAGCTTAAAAATTATATAACTAGAAACATTCAGTAAATATACAAGAACATTGAAGAAAGAGGTGTTTTAGCAGATATAACCCAACATGGTCCTGACTGACATCTTGGTTCCATAATGTTTATAAAACAATTGTCAAGATTAAATCCAGCAGAAATGCCATTATTATACATTTTCACAAGATGTAGTGACTGTAGATAATAATGAATTTGTATGATAATTTACAGCATAACATGATGAAGAGAATAACAAAATTACCCATAGAAACGAAGACAATCCCTGTGAAGAGAATGACCACAGCTTGCCACCCTGCTTGCAGCTGCATGATTTGAAAAACTAAGCTCCAAAAATTTCCCAAAAGATAAACCCCAAGCAGCATCTGACATTACTACTCTCCGAGTAGCTGGAGGAAAACCATTGATACGTGGACACCTCAGACATCTGTGCCACATCCAAATTTTCCCATCCCGTTCACCTGGTAACAGTATTTCAGGTAGCTTCTTAACAGATATAGTAAGGGTTCCTTGCCTGTGAGTGTAACAATGAACATGTGCTTCTGATGGCATCTCACAAGAACGGCAGCTGTAACTCTGCGAGTATAACAGATATAGTAATGACCAAATTTCTACAAGATATAACAAATTTGGGAAAAAAGATATTACCTGATCAAATAAATGGTCTCGCAAAAACCGACCCAAAGGTTTGTCAAAGCTTCCATAGTATTTAATGCGGAAGAGATGGGACCTCTCACAGACTGTCCCCTTCCACACACACCGGGAAGACAAGGAAACCAAAATGCTCAGATGATCTGAAGGTGATGGAGGAAACTCTTCTTTTAAAGGTTCTGGCTCCTCAAGATTCCTTCTAGAATCTTGTTGAGCAGATGATACCTCTGAACTGTGTGGCTGAGTTGTGATGATTTCATTGAAATCGTTCAGGGAAGAGTTCATTGCAACACCATCTGAAGACCCAAAGCCACTAGCAGTAAGATGATCAGCCGCAGCAATTTCATCAACCAGAGAAGCTCCAGAATCCATTTTGGTTTTTTCCACAAATGTGTGGTAAGAACCTGATACAGCTTTCTCAGTACAAGGAACGGCAGAAAGAAATTCAGTTGAATTGAAGCGAGATGAAGTGGATTCTGAGGATTGAGAGCTGGGACAATCTGCTGCAGGTACATTGTCAACAGAAGAACCAATGATGGTTGAGACCAGACTTGCAGTAGGGGCGCTATAGGATCTTTGTGGTTCATTGCTAGATTGCAGTCCTTGAGGTTTTTCATTGGCAGCAATAGTGAAACCAGGTACAGTTGATATTGATCTCTCAATGCTTGATGGTTTATCTGGAAGTGCAACGGTTATTGGAGTGTTCAACGGGAGTTCTGGCAGAGATGCTCCTTCATCAGCAAGAAAAGATGTCTCCAAAGCCAAGTGATATGCTGCAAAAACACCATATTGGACCACGTGTTTCACTTTCTTCAACTCATCCCCATTAGCACCTCTAAGTAAAATCTGAGATAATAGAAATTAAAGAGATAAATACAACTTAGTAGTAGGCCCAGCAATCAAATTGAAAGTAGCCTGCAAAATCAAAGGACTAATATATCAATGGCAAAGCTACTAGCTACACAATTGCATAGGTGCATGCAGCTGGGACCACCAACCATTCCATAGTCCAACCAGGATTATTTCCTGAACAATAACTCAGAAACTGTTTTCAACTTCGTTACAATGTGTAAAATCACCAGTGTAGATAAAGCATCGATTGGCCAAAAACAATGCAATTCAGAAACCTGATCAAGTGTCCATCAAAACTTTTAACCTCGGCAACTTGTTGTAAAATGACTCAAGTTTCAGGGACTTACAGTAAAACCCAATGGCTTTGGGCAGCCTTCAAAATACATTAATGTCTTCACCAGTTTTTTCCCACCATGCCCAGCAGTACCAAGATCTTCCAAAAACCTCTCCACATGGAACTTTTCACAGTACCCCAACTTTGGGGAAGATACATGATCAATTGAAGGGACTATTTGAGCACCTGTGCAGCGGGCTATACGTTCTAAAAGTGGCCTCTTGATATTCAGAACAAGAGATATGTCTTTAGCAAGAAGGTATTCCTGTGCATGTCTTGAAACTGAATTCTCCACTAAAAGGACATCAGGGTTGTGTGCATCTATCTTTGCCACTGCCATCTTCAAATGGTCCATTTCCTAGATAATGAGACAACTCATAAGAAACCGAAAAGGAAAAAAGAGTTCAAGCAAAAACACATAATTGCTCTGGTACATTGAGAGCAATGAGGAAGAAACTAAAGCATAAAGGGTTGAGACAAGTGTTTAGAAATCAGAACCTGCTGTAATAGAGTATCAAAACTTGACAGCTGCTTAGAAACTCGCTGGTACTCAAGAGCCCCTCCAAGGATCAATAATCGAGGTTTCTCTATTTTTGAAGTCATTCGACGATGAGCAACATTTTTCTTACAAACAACACCTTTGACCACCATACTAGAAGATAAATCAAAATCAAAGCAGGTAAAAATAAACTTATAGAAACAGCAACAAGAAGTGTAGCAAAAAATATATTCACTTTTAAAAGCAAATACCTTTCCTGATGGAGTTATACAAACTTAAAATAAGCAAGTTAGTTAATGTTATTTATGATATAGCTTCACAACCTTTCACCTTGATTATCCATGGAGTGAGAAATCCATATTGAGTAGTTATCTTAAAAAAAAGTGGAACAGGGCGGCCTATCCATGGGAAGTGTAAATCAAGGTAGCGATTACCTCTCACAGCAGCGTCCAGAAGCAATGCATTTTACTTTCACATATCCACCAGGATCCATTCCTCCACCTTTGCTCATATCTGGCTTTAATAAAGTAGCAGCCTCCCATGACAAAGATGTGATGATCTCCAACCAGCTCTCTTTATCATTTTCATCTCCCACAGGAACATTCTCAACCTGTAATAGCTGAGATACCAAAGCCCTAAAATGCCCATCAACCACATTCTTCATGACCTTCTTGTGCTCCTCGCTTGTCCTATCCCTGTTATGAAATTCTCCACTTCTGAAACTTCCAGATGCCCGTAAATATCCCCACTCTCCTGCAGCATCCCTGTCGTCGTCGTCATCTTCAAATAAACCAACTTCCCTCTCATCTTCTTCATCTTCTGGCTCGGGGGGGAGCCAAAGCACTCCACTGTTCTCAAAATCCACAGGTTCAGTATTACCATCTTCTCCAGTATACATAGAGGACGGTACTTCACATTCATCATCCATCTCTCGTTCATCCATTTTCCTTAGCTGTGGCATTCCTTCCAAATTCTGTGGACCAAAACTGTGCCTTATTGGAGAACTGCTTGAACTTTTTGGTTCAATAGTTTCTCCATCAAGATGAGCCTTGTGAGATCCACCGTCATTACTCATGTCATCAAACTCAACTTGACGATAGTAATCATTGACTTGAGGAGAATGCCTCGTTTCAGAATCAGATCGATATGCACCATACTCGTCGTCGTCGTCATCACTTCTGGCACCAAAGCAGAACCAAGGATTTAATAATTAATAGCTATGCATTAAAACTACCATCTTCTACATGGTGGAGCTACAAATTCCAAATATTACCATGCTTGTAAGCAGAGACAAATCTAGGACTCAATCTTCTGCCGAGGGGGCTGATTTTGGCATGCTAAACTTTAAAAATAAGCAAAAGATCCTTTTATCTTTGAGTGCAAAAGGTTAATCCTTTTGGCTTGAGGGGCCATTGCACACACACATATCTCAACAAACCTAGGTTGCTTCCATGGGAGCTAAGGATCTTTTATTACGAGGAGAATAAAGAGTGAATTCTTTTGGTTTGAGAACCACTCTCTCTGGCTAATAAATGGCATATCAATTTATTCAACCTCAATGCCTTGAAAAAAAGCATATTAGATTGTTACATTTCTATACATTTCTGATGCATGCACCAAATAATAACTGTATATTTAGTGCTAAAAGAAGACCATCATCATACCTGTTCACCGAAAATGCATATCCGTCTGGAGATCTATATTCTATGTCAGCAACAGGGTCTTTGCACCTAGCCGATTCCACTTCCCCTTGCTTATCAGAACTGGTCTCCATTTCTGTTGCTTGAGGAGGACTGAGACGTGAACTATGCTGAGCTTGCCGATTAGGCCGAACCATGTGTGGCGATGAACCACCGGTTATGCTACTACTGTTAGCTGTGCCACAAGATCTAGTGCTGATAAAACTTGCTGCAGAAGGTGAACTACTAAGATCTAGGCTGGGAATCTGTATTCCATTATCAAAAGTAGCTAAACCTTGCTGCCATTGCTTGGAACAATAATTACATACCCGAATCTTCTCCAAGTCTTCCTGAACAGTCCCCGGATCACTTGATGGAACAGGAACTGAGTTGGTTGTACACTTGGCACAGAAAACTCGGCCACAAAGTCGACAATGATGTCTGCGGTTAAATATTGTAAATTGGGAATCACACTCGTAGCATACCCTACAACTCTGATCGGGCATCCAAAAATCCCTTGACACGCTAGCTGGCTCAGAGCGCCAAGGGATCCAGGATTTCAAAAGGCAAATTAGCTCAGAAAACGTCTTGCCGGAAGGTTTCATCTAAAACCAATCCTTACTGCCCCGTTCATTATGCTATATTCATTTGCCACTCTTAACCAACTAACAATATCCAAAAAATTTCATCTCGAATCAAGAGATACAAACATCGCAATCAAGAAATCAAAATCTCCCCCACTATCTAACACCAATTATTCATTTCATCAGTAAGCAGACAATCACGAAAATACCCTAATCGATCCAAAATTGAAAGAAACCATCCCACCTCCAATAACCTCAAACATGCACCTTCAACTTCTTTATCACTCCTTGACCCAGAACTGACCTCAACACACCTATGAAAACCTAACCCAGTTCAAGAAACAACTTACCACTCACAAAAATACACTAAACTAAAAATACCCAGAAGCTCAAAACAGCGAAAAGTCATGCAACGCGATCTCAACCAGTAGAATTCACATAAAAAACTTCTTCTTTTCAAAACACCCCCACCAGCTTTACAACTAAATTGATCAAATCCAACACCTAAAACAAAAGTAGCACAAATCTGTCTCTAATCTTTCCTTACAGAGATAGAGAGAAGGGAAAAGGTCTGATTGAATGATACAACACAATACCGTGAAAAACAAATACAAACTTTAATTTTATTACCTTGAAAAGACAATTAACAACAACAGCATAAGATCTTGTTCTCCAAGAGATTTATGACACGTAGTCAAATCAATCCGTGACAAAAGGGGTAGGTGCGGATTTGCAATAAAAAAGCCTGGCTGTCTACCTAGATAGGGATTCTCTAAAGAAGCAATCAAATTTTTGTATGAAGCTGCTAAATTACCACCGTCATCGTCAGCGTCATGTATTTCTTCCTCTCCTCTTTCTTGTATATATATAAACAAGCTGCTCCATTTAATGACATGAGGGAAGAAGCATAAAAATGCTAATAAATGAAAAATCTAAGAGCACCTGGAATTGGAAATAAATAAATAAATTTGTGTGTTGACAGAGGACATAGGGTTAATGATGTGCATGTGTGTGTGTATTGTTAATTTGTTATGATAAGGAACTCAAAAAAAAAAGGTTCGATGAGCGAAAAAAACTGAAAATTGAAAAGTTCAAGAATGCCCTCAAATTTTAGTCAGGAGTGGGCAAGTGTTGGGGAGATAGTGGATAAGAAGGGATTGGTATTTGAGTATTGACTGTTGACTTTTTATACCAACTGTGTGTGTGTCTTTTTTGCTTTTATTTTCTTGTTCCAAACATATTTGTTCCTATTTTTTCTCTCTCTCTAGATTTGTTGTTTCCCAAGAACGCGTTTTTTGCTTTTTGCTGACGCGACGCATTGCATGCCTCTTTTGTTTTAGCAAGCAAAGTATGCACGTAGAATGTTTGTTTTGCTGATAATAATAATAATATATAATAAATTCTCGAATTCATCAATTAAATCCTAGCCTGATTAGAAAAGTAGTTATAATTATTTTTAAAGTATTTTTATTTAAAAATATATTAAAATAATTTTAATATTAGCCCATTAAAATAATTTAAAAACATTAAAATAATATTAATTTAAAGTAAAGAAAAAAATAAAATAAAATTCAAATTTTTTTGAAAACACAAAAACAAATTACAAATAAATTCTTTAAAATATATTGTACTATTAAAATTATATAATGGGTTTTGCTTTTTAAAAAATAATTTTTATAAAAAAAAATATTATTTTATATTTATAAGCGATCAATACCCTCTTCTTCTAATCAATATAAAATTACTTTTTTTATATTTATAACCTTTTTATAAAATTAATTTTGTAATGTTGCATTTAATTACAATATTTTGATAGATTACTAAGAGAACATTTCCTTTTCAAACTATGAATCTACAAATAAATCATGATTTCAATCATCATAATACATCAATTGATTTCTCTCTTAAGAGACTAAAGAAGCAATTAAACTGAACTTGCCTATTCTTCTACCTCAAAAAGCTCTTCCTCGTCTCCTGTATGCCTCTGTTACCATCGTTGTTGACATCATCATCCTTCTATTATGAAATTTATGAACATGAAATATTCAAGCCATGGAAATGCTTGCGATGATAGCTGCAGTGTGAACTAGGAGCTTCAGGCTGTGATTTCAGTGCCATCGAAGCAAACAGCGATGGAGGATTCTTGTATTTGTTTCATCATTTATGTTTGGAGATTAGTGACCCACAGATTCACAGTTGTGGAGATTTGTTCTACAGTGATTCAGGGAGTATATAACGATAAGGGTTTTAGGAAGAAATCTTTGAAGCAAGACTCGCTTAACTGGAGAACCACATCGTCAGAAAAAAATTATATATTTAAATGTCATTTCAGAAAAATTAATTAACAGATCATCAATAGGTTTAATTGCTTGCAATTGAATAATTTGGTTTCAACTGAACAAATTAAAATAATAGAGACTTAATTGATAATTTGGGGATAACATCAAGAGGGATTTTTAGCCCTCATCTCTTGCAGTTTACACATACAGGAAAATGATTAAATATTAGTCAAAGAGTATGACCAGTATTAAATGAAAATAGATGTGTAGGGATGGAATTGAAAAAAAACATTATTCAAGAAAATGATTCAAAATAAAATAAATAATAATTAAAAGAATGGAGACTGAATTTGAAAACGAATCACAAAAATCAAATGATCAGGGAAGGAATCGAAAACAAAGTCATATTAGAAATAATCAATATAAATAAAACAATTACAAATAAGAGAAGAGGAACTAAATTAAAAGAAAAAAATAAATTAAAAGGCTGATAAGATTTTTTACATGGACATCACACAACCCAATGAAGAATAAGAAGGGAAAAAAAGAAAGAAAATAAAAGCAATTCCGAGTCAAACGACGCCGAAACATCATACATGCATCACCTAAAGGGAAAAAAAAAGCTGAGACGAATAAAATGATGCAGCGGAATCACAGTTACAATCAGTAGAGCCAATCGTACGTGCCACCAGAAAGCGGTTGATGCGTGCGAGGCACACATCATCAGCTTTTTCATTTTTTTTTGTACAAAATTGAAAATGTTCTTAGGACTAAACAATAACAACAAAAAACCATGATGAAATTACAACCAAGCCCTTAAAGCTCAATTTAAAAAAATTCAAACAGTAAAGGTAATATAACAATTATATTATTTTATCAAATATAAAAATACAAAAACGTTCATGTGCATAAGACATTGGATTATTTTATTAAATATTTATATTAATAATTTTATTGTGCATTAAAAAACATAATTATCAAAATAACTCATATAATTTTCGAAAGATATTTATATCATGATGAAAAGACCACCTTACCCCCAAAATAAATACAAAAAATAAAATGACCAATAAACAAAATAATAATTATAATGAATAGTAATATCTCTTGAGGTACAATAATATCACTAAGGGGATTATTTTTTTTTTCATTTATAATATTATAAGTAATTTTTATCTTAAGCTCGAGCTTCTTTGTTCTTAGTTTTTTGGACGTGAATTGACCATTGCCTAAACTTCTTATATGCTTCCAAACGCTAACAAATACTTGAGATGTCATGCAAATGATTATATAATGGCTCGTATAGTTCGCTTCTAGATAATATTTTTTTAATTTTTTTTTTATAAAATACTTTGCAGAAAAATTAGTTAATAAAAATATTTTATAGTTAATTTTTAAATTTAATTTATTTATTAAAAAATACTTTTAACTTGTAAAGTTATATAAAATATTTTATAAATAGTAATTTATTTATAATATCTTTCAATTATTAACAACCATATTCATTCTGTTTTTTACCATCATCAAATCTTTTTTATCATCATCGTTTCACCACTAATATTAAAAAATATTTTATATAAAACAAATGGAACCTACTCATCACATACATGTCACATTATCTAATAAAACTTGGTAATGAACTAGCATGATTTTAAAATGAGTTACAAAGGAACTTAATTGTAAGATCATTTCAACACAAGGACTAAAATATATTTATAAAAAAAATAGGATTGTAAAAAAAATAAAAAAGAGGGACTATTGTGAAGCTTTCAAGAATTAAAGTGTTATTTCCATGTCAATACATTATTACATTCTCTATTGCATTACATAATTCGTTTCATTAAATTTTATATATATATATATATATATATATATATATATATATGTATATGTATATGTATATATGTTTAAGTCAGCTTATGAATGCCTCAACTAATCCTATAAATTTTGAAATTAATGACAATATAAGCTTTTATTTGATATTATATTAACAATTATAATATTCAAATTTAAAATTATATAACAGCAAATCCCTTAATCTTAAATTTTTATTATTGAATTACCTATTTTATGATTATTTATTAAATAATATTAAACAGTGTTTCTGGATTAAATTTACAAGAAGAATACTTTCTTAATCCAAATTCCAAACCTTTTGTATAATCTATGATGGGATTTGGTGGGCGTTGAAAGAATCCAAATTGATCTTTTCCTCCCAGAACATGAGAAGGGAAGGGTTGTGCACAGCGTCAGCTTCCCCCCTTGTATTAATTTATTAGTTTACTGTACTCTAATTACATCTCACCGGAATTATCCCCTTTCATAAAAACTTAAACGACACACAAAAACACGCGCGCATAAATGTGGTGGAGATCGGCGTCTTTCATTCTCGACAAACAACAGAACGACGCCGTTCCCGAACTACTCCACCCGCCCGACACTCTCACTCCCCCATCTCCACCACCTCTCTCCATGCCCGATACCATCCAAAACCCTAACCCTCAAAACAACATCTCCGCGTATTACCAGACACGCGCCGCCCACCACGCTGTCGTCACCAGCGACTGGCTCGCCCAGGCCCAGGCAGCCGTCGGCAGTGACCCGAACGGCGCGCCGGAGACCGCTGTCACCACAATCGCTGGAAAGCCGTTTAGTGTGATCGATGAGTTTAATAGCTGGAGGAAGCAGCCTGACTTGGCGGAGGCTGTGGCAGCGATTAGGGCGCTTGCGGCCGTTATTAGGAACTGTCAGGCTACTACTATGATGGAGCTTGAAATTGAGCTTAAAAAGGCCTCTGATTCGCTTAAAGTGAGTATGTTTTGTTGCTTTTTAAGGGGGTTTTTTTGTGCTAATTGTGATGTTGTGATAAAGTTTTGATCTTGAAGAACAGCTATGTGCTTAGAATTGGAAATGAAGGTTTTTACTCTTTGTAATCAACAATGATTTTTAATCAACGAAGAGGGATTTTATAGATGTGATTTGTTTTTAGTGTTTGCTTGTGATGATTTACACTGGTAGCTGTTTCCAGTTGTGGGACACGACCTCCATATCTTTGACAGCAGGCTGCGATCTGTTCATGCGGTATGTGACCAGAACTTCTGCTTTAGAATACGAGGACTTTAATTCAGCTAAATCTCGGTTGATTGAACGTGCAGAGAAGTTTGGAGAGATATCTTGCAAGGTATTTTAGCTAATTACAGCTTTATGTCGCAATTGTTTTGCTGCCGGGTTGTTTCCATATGCTGCTATTCATATGAATATTGAGAGTAGAAGGAATTGTTGTTTGATATTGCAGGCGCGCAGGATCATTGCCATGCTTAGTCAAGATTTTATCTTTGATGGTTGCACTATTTTGGTGCATGGTTTCTCCAGAGTTGTGTTGGAAGTTCTGAAAACAGCGGCTCAAAGTAAAAAACTGTTTAGAGTTTTCTGCACAGGTTTTGTTTCTCAACACTCTTGCACCTGCTTAGAGTGTCCCTATCTTACTTAACATCACCTTGAACATTTATTAGCACATGTTTTGTAACTTGCATATTGCATATTTTCTCATCGCCATTTGCTTCGTGAAAAGCATGAGTAGAAAGAGAAACAAAAATCTTAATTGAAATGTGCTTTGCCCATCTGTTAAGCATGGTGTTGGGCTCAAGAAAGGAAACTGGTGCCGCTCATTTTCAGCATAATTACCTACTTATTTTGTTTTTAATGTATAGCTGCTCTGTCTTTGGCCTTTAGATTTGAGACCGACCTTTACTTTTTTGTGCTTCTATACTGGGCTACCAATTTACTAACTTTTCATACTTGTAAATTGCAGAGGGAAGGCCTGATAGGACAGGCTTACGGTTGTCCAATGAGCTGGCCAAGCTTGATGTTCCTGTGAAACTCCTTATAGACTCTGCTGTGGCATATACTATGGATGAGGTAGACATGGTGTTTGTTGGAGCAGATGGAGTGGTCGAAAGTGGAGGTATAATTAACATGATGGGAACATACCAGATTGCATTGGTTGCCCACAGCATGAATAAACCTGTTTACGTGGCTGCTGAAAGCTACAAGGTATGCCAATCTGTACCTTTAGGGTTAAATAGATATTGGTTCAACGCTAGCTCTTTGGTAATCAATCAGCTGGAGGCAGCACATATTTTGAACCAGTATTTTATTGTCAACGGAAATTTAACATTGGAGTTTGGCCTATGGGTTTGGTTTTCAAATTTCTTATAGTTACATATTGACACTCTATTTTGCAGTTTGCTCGTCTCTATCCATTGGACCAGAAAGACATGGGTCCTGCTTTACGCCCTATTGATTTCGGGGTTCCTATTCCATCAAAGGTCGAGGTTGAAACATCGGCTTGGGATTATACTCCTCCTCAGTATCTTACTTTGCTCTTCACTGATCTTGGTGTATTGACTCCATCTGTAGTCAGTGATGAGCTCATTCAGCTATACTTGTAGTCGTATTTGTATGTAATTTTAGACACAGTGCATATCTTGGATGCGTTTGTATTTTATTTTAGATAATTTTGAATTCAATGCATGAGTATTCAAGTAGAGTCACAGAGGCAAAGTTGTAATTTCCGAAGTTCGATCTTAGGTGAAATTTTGGTGAGGCGGCGAATTGGATGATCAAGAGCAAATGAGATCAAGTCCTTTGCGGGTTGCAACTTCAAGAATTTTCTTGAGCGGATGCAATTGGCAAAAGCCGATTAAGGGTCAATCATCAACTCAACCAAGCCCCTCTATCAATGACAACTTTTCTCTTCTTTTCCTTCTTTTTGTTGGTTTTTTGTTCTTGCAGTTTCATATCACCTGTTTGGAGAAATTCTTCAAAAAATACACTGCTACAGGATCAAAATGAAGTTGCAGTAGTAAACACGTAGCTGAACTTTTGGTAAAGAGCAATGAAGCCTTTTTTTTTCACAATCTGGGGTAAAGACCACAGAGGATGGGCTTAGAAGTTTTGGGGTACAACCTAAATCTTCGTTGCTCACTCGCATTTGAAATTTATCAAAATTAGTTTGGTTTGGTAGAAGAGCTAATGCTACTGCATGCAGTCCAGAATGTCTAGGCAATATCAATGTCCTGTTACTGGGTTGTTACTTGTTAATCACCCGTATGAGCTCCAACGTGATCTTTTTAGTGAACAAATTTTTCATGAACACTACCTCCTTTTGCGCACACAACTTTTCTATGCAGACACTATTTTATACGCCATTACCAACATTTCTATCAATGAGTAAGCATGACACAAGAATCAACTGTAAATCATGTAAAAGCATAACTAATTGGAAATATGCTTTCAATACAAAAATAGTAATAGAATATTAGCAAGCATACTAAGCATGTATTCAAACTTACAATTGATATAAAATAAAAAAAAATACTAGCATGCATACTAATAATAAAATTAACTATGCTTAAATAAAAACAAGAAGGGTATTGTTGAAGCACTTTAAAGTGATGAATCATTTGTCCTTAAAGTTTTATTACTTATCACTCACGGGATTTCAAAAAAACCACATTGGTTTAGATGTATTTCTAAACAAGGTTTTTAAATAAAAGATCATGGAACTCAAATATTACTTAACAAGATAAACTTAAGCTCTAGATTTGGAAGGAAAACCAAAACATAAAAGGAGAAGAAAAACACAAAAATGAGGCAAGGAAGAGTGGTTAAAAATCTAAAAAATCCAAGTTGAAAACTCTTCCTCAACCCCCCCCCCCCCCCCCAAAAAAAAAAAAAATAATTAAAATTATAGTGAATTTTGGAAGCTAAAAGTTTGAAGAATTAATTTCTATCACCATCAACATTTGATTAGATACCATAAAAAACCAAGGGTTCTTTGAGTATGAAAACCAAAGGTTATTTGAGATTAATTTCTCATTCACTCATAATTTATTTAAATCATGTTAATTAACATAAATTTTCATAAATCCCCTCCATGAATGAAAATTGTCTCACCAGTTTGAAAACAATTTAAAGATTTGTTGAGAGATAATGATTTGGTAGATTACTACTTCATGATAAGTAGCTTTTGACTTTGAACATTTCTTAATAAATACCATCGGATTTACTCGGCTAAATAATAAACTCGGTGTCTTGAACTATTTAACATTTTGTGTAAACCAAGACAATAATACTCACACAGTCCTCTATTGAGAGATTTCCTTCGGTTCTCACTGTTGTGTTCATTTTGGCTCTGAATAACTCTTGGATTCATGAGTGTTTTAGAAAATCCAGCCTTTATCAAAATTCTCAAAGAAATAGCCACATTTTTTATTCTTATAGGTGATCTTTTATTAAGAGTATTATGTTATACTTCACTTGCTGTATCAAGATATAAAAATCATAAAGAGTTCAGCTTACCCTTTATCACGTTGCATCTAACACTTATTTCATTATAGGAATAAGTAGGAAATAATATTTTTTTAGTGCTACCGAGAATATTAAATGGCTTAATTTTCTATTTGAACCTAGATCTTGGTATCTCCAATCAACTAGGTATGACTACTATCTACACTCTTTCATCTTTTAAGGGCTTTAAGTCCATTTCTCTTGATGAATTATAAAGGTTATGTACAAGATTTTACCTATAACTAAAAGAGAATATGCTAGGTTGTGGTATCAATATAAGTATTCCAACCAAAAAAGCATGACAAAGCTCTTCGTCATGTCCAAATATGAGGATGAAAGCCCCAAAGCATACCTCAAGAGATTCAATGAAAAAATAATCGAACCCATCATCACTAAGCTCTGATTAATAGAATCTATAATTACTTCTTATAGGAAAACATATACAATCTCTATGACATAACTCTTATTATAATAAAATAACTAACAGAGAACTATATTCGAGTAGAGGAAGCTAACATAAATAAGCATGGTCACCCTTGTTTAAACAAAGTAAAAGCTACACAATGCCATTAGTCTCCCACTAAAGCATCCAAAAGGAATACTAGGGGGGACATTTATGATCGCCTGACTATACCTCTCATCACCGCATATGATGAGGTATTGACCACCATTAAATGAAAATACTTCGTGCAATACCCATTTCTTATAAAAAGTGGTTCAAACATAAAAAAAAAAAAAACCTAACGAGTTCTATCTCCTTCATTATAACTATGAGCATGACACTAAGGAATACCATACTCTAAAAAAGAGTTAGAAAGATTGATCGTTAGAGGATGTCTCCAATAATTTATCAAGAAGGAGAGGCAACCAGAATAAGAAGGAAAACAAATTTGCACATTTCATATGAGCTACATGAAATCAGATAGGAACCTTCTTCAAATCTTCTGAACATTTAACTCTAAAATACCAAATAATCAGGGATCCTTCTTTAAACGTCCTGACCATTTATCTCTTAAAGAATCAAAGATCATTCTTCAGTCTCTATAACTGCTCATGTGTCCTTGAATGTACACGCAAACCATATCATTTACTTTTATCTATTTGATATTATTAATAGAATGCCTTATTTAACAGGCAAGAAAATTAAAACTCCCATTTCTCTTATAGAAACATTTATAAAATTACATGAAGAAATCTCGTATAGAAATATTAACAAAAGCCACAAAATTAAATCATTTGTTTCTTGTAAAGGCAAAGGCATAACCATGGTAACATTATCATGCAAGAATAATAAAAAGGTAACATTATCATGGTAACATTACCATGGTAATAAAAAGGTATTTTCTCTCCTGTTTTTGTAAATCAAAGTCTCCCAAACATGTTTTTTTTTTAAAAAAAAAATAGCTTGGAAGGACAAATGATGATTCCTAAAATTAAAAAAAAAGAGTCATTTAAGCCGCTCCTAGACGGTTAGCCCGAACTAGCCTCTTTTTTTTTTTCTCTACCCCCCTTCTCTTTTTTCTTTTCTTTCCTTCCAAACTATCCTTCCCTAACACACACCTCTATGTACTTTTTATTCTTAAGACTAATATTTTTTTATGGAAGCTGACACGACCACTAGAAACTATCATGCTTTACTTTAAAAATATGGACATACCTTTTATAATAAGTCACACTCTATCATGCATACTAAGGTTAGGGGTTTGATAAGAAGTGGGAGGAGTTTTACTTTAGAAGAGGTATAAAGGTAGAGGAAGGAAAAATAGAATATAGTAGAAGAGCTTGCGAAGGATGATGAAGTCAACAAACTATTAAGTAATGAAGAAGCCACCAAGTTTCTCAAATTAATGAAATATAGTGACTACAACATGGTTGACCAATTAGAAAAAACCCCATCTTGAATATTGCTACTCTATCATCTTAAGTTTGGAACCATATTGAAAGGATCTTTATAAGGTTTTAAATGAAGCATATGCTCTTTAAGATATCACATTCAATTCCATAAAGCATCTAGTAGGAAGAATCCAGGGTATCAACTACCTGTATTTTTGTGTCATGATGGACTTTAAGAGGTTGTGGAGGCTAAGCGTCTTGAAGTGACATTAACAAAAGATGAGGTTGCTTATCGTGGGATTGTTGAGAATGTTGGTCATTCCATGAGCATTCTAGGCCCTTTCTACGAGCTGGGGTGATATTGGTGTTGACTTTTACACGGATGTTACAAATATGTCTTTGAGTTGGAGGAGTTGGGGTGGTGGAGCAGGTCCGTCCACGAGTGTCTCATGCCAATTCAAAAGCTAGAGTGATATTGTTCCTGATCCTTACATGAATGCTACACACTCGTTCTCTAGTTGAATGAGATGGAGTGCCGCTCCAAAACCATCCACGAGCGCTCCGAGACCATCCACGACTTGGGTCGATTATTAGTTGTAGTTACATCATATTTCATGATAATTTTGAATAGATAATTAGATGTAATTTTAATAAAATGTTATGCCAAGCTAATATTTGTGTTTAACTATGTTAGTTAGGATTGGATTGTGTTCAACTAAATGTGCTGCTTATGTAAATTGTGATTTGAAGTTGGCTGAAAAAATTATGTTGTGAATTGATGTGTATTGTGGGTTTTTTGAGCATGGAGTTATAGATTAAAAAACTACCCCTGAAAGTATTTCTTAGCAAGTCGCAGTTATTATTTGCGGCTCGTGTTTTGCATATGTCAATTGTGACATGTGAGTCACAAATAATAACTGGAACTTGTAAGATTATGCTAGATCTCCAAATATTTTTTTGGGTTGTGTTATTTCACAAATTTTTATTATCATGCTATGGTTGCAAAAAAGACTCCAAGAAAACCTCACATAATTTTTTTTTGGTATGTACTTAATGATTAAGAGAACAAGGGAAGGTATATATTTCCTTTTTAGTTGTACTGGGATCAATGTAAATCTAAAATCAGTTATTAATTAAAATCCAAATTCTTATGCATCCATATATAGTTTTGGCATGGATGATTGATGAAATGCTTTCCATACATTTCACTTTTGCAAAAAGAAAAGGTTGGGTCTTAATAGCATTTTGTTTTTGCTTTTTTTTAGAATGGGTTCTTGATATCTTTTTGATAACATTCCAATATGCGATTATTTGTTTTCTTAGCGTTATATATATATATATATATATATATATATATATATATATATATATATATATATATATATATATATATATATATATTTTCTTAGCATCAGCATACGTGAACAGCTCATTAAAGGGGGGCAAATTGTTGGCGCACAACAATGTTTGATCACTGGCTAGATGGCAGATTCACCTTCTGATTATTATTTTTTAAGAAAGAGATTCATATTCTAAATGATTGTTAAGCTGCTTTAATCATCACTTAATTTCATCAAATATCTTCTGTTGATTATTGATTAAAACCAAAGCATGTGGTTTAAGCCGTATTCAACTATGTAATTATTTAACATGAGCAAAAGTCTCCTTGTCTCTTATTCTTCTATCATTTAGAACGATGGATATTATATTTCTGATCTTCAGTATCTAAAACTTGGTTAATCATTAACATTTAGGTTGGATTGAAAGCAACGGCGTTTTTGTTAGTAATTATAGAAATTGAATACAAAATCAGTTAATGATGAGTTTTAATATTTAGTTTGTCATTGCGGTCCAACTATATTTTTATTTTTATTTTTAATTTTTTCAGCTTCAAATTATTATTTCTTTGGTGTTTTTGAATCATTTTTATGTCATGATGTCAAAAATAGATTTTTTTAAAAAAATTATTATTTTGATGCATTTCAAGCGAAAAACACTTTAAAAAATAATCTTTATCACACTTTCAGACAACCCTTAAATCTATAGCTTATGTTCGTAATATTATATTTTTGTTGCAAAGTTGGAGGTAAGAAAGGGTAGTTTTAGAAATTAGTGTATATCAAAGTTTGTGAATGTATTAGACTAGTAAGAAAAAATATTTAATTTATTATTATAAAGAGTCCATTTGGCTATGTGGCTAGGCGTGTTTTTGTCCAAATTTGAGTTTTTTTTTTGCTTTAAAATAAAAGTTTTTAGTATTTTTGAATCGTTTTGATGTACTGATAAGAATAATGAATTTTTTTTAAAAAAAATATATTTTTTTGATGCATTTTTAAGCGAAAAGTACTTTAAAAAGCAACCGATACCACAATATCAAATACTACCAAAGTCATGCTAAATAAAAGATGTCCAACAAAAGCCTAGAGTTTATAAATGTTTAAAATTATAAGCATGAAAAAAAATAACTAGTGACAAACACTTTTTTTAACACAAAAATAATAATAGAATTCTAGCATGCATACTAAGCATATAATCAAACTTATTATAAGAGTACTTACTTATTGAAACATTTTAAAGTAATAACACTTTTGTTGTTGTTAATGATAAATTATTTGTCTTTAAAATTGTATTGCTCCTCACGCATGCAACTAGGATGTTTGTAATACGTCTTTCAAGATTCCAACACCATCACCTTAGTTTAGATGCACTTTCTAAACAAGATATTTAAACTAAAAAATATGGAATTCAAATATTTTTCAATAAGATGAACTTAAGTTCTAGATTTGAGATGAAAATCAAAACTTAAATGATAAAAAAAAACACTAAAATATGAAGTGAAGAAAATATATAAAAATCTAAAAAATTAAAATTTAAAACTCTTCTTTCATCCTTTTGTTTTATAGTGAATTTTAAAATCTAAAAGATTAAAGAATTAATTTACATCGTTATCAATCTTTTATTAATCATTATAAATCAATAATTAAATTAAAAAAATTAAGGATTCTTTAAATAAAAAAATCAAAGATTTTTTTAAGATTAATTTTTTATTCATGGATTATTTAAATTTCAATAATTATGCTTGACAGACAATCATTCCAATGCAAATTGCAAAAGCCCGCTGATTCTGATAGGTCCCAATCAACAGCAGATACAATATTAGCGAAATATGGCTTTCTTAAGGTGAAAGTTAAACCACAGTTGTTTCAAGAAATTCTCTGTTATATTTATTTCATGCTAACATTCCAATAAATAGAGTTTTAGCTTAACAAATCAACCTTAGCTTCAGGAACTATCTAGCCTTATTTTAAGGGAAATTCGTAACAACTTTGAATGAGTAAACAGTGCAAAACAACAGTAATGGAAAGAAATATAAAAGCTGATACTTTGTCTTCACTTCAAGCTAAAAACTTGGGATTCTTTTTAAGGATTCTTTCAGATCTTCTTGGCCTATCAATATTCCCCCTACTAATAGGAACCTTGTCCTCAAGGTTCAATGAAGGAAATTGAGTATGTAACAACGTAGTGTTCTCCTAGGTAGCATCTTCAGCAGGCAACTGCTGCCATTTGACCAAACTTTCTTCCACAAATTTATCCCCCTGTTTAATCCAACATGTGTCAAGGATCCTCTCTGAGATTATAGAAACTGCTCTTTCATCTGAAATTGGGGGCAGCTTTAAGGTAAACTATAGAGGATCCCCAATATATTTCTTTAAAAGAGAAACATGAAAAACAGGGTGGATCTTTGTGCTGGCTGGTAGTTGTAAATGATATGCAACATTGCCAATCTTCTTCTCAATGCAATAAGGGTCGTAAAACTTACTGGCAAGTTTCTGGTGAACTCATTTGAATACAGTTTGTTGGCGATAAGGGTGTAACTTTAATAGAACCATACCACCAACTTGAAATTCAACAGAGTGCCTGGATTTGTTAGCTATTTGTTTCATTCGATTAGCAGCTCTATCAAATTCATTTTCAAGTGTTGGAGTAACTCATCCCGATGTAAAAGGCTTTGATCAACTTCATTCACCCGAGATAATCCATCCGAATATAGAGGAATGGAAGGAGGAAGTCGACCATACAATGCTTGGAAGGGCGTCATCCTCGTGGAGCTGTGATAGGTAGTATTATACCAGAATTAAGTCTAAGGTAAATAACTATACCATTTTCGTGGCCATTGATGGACAAAACAACGGAGGTATTGTTCAACACAATGGTTCACAACCTCTGTTTGTCCGTCAGTCTGCGGATGGTAGGCAGAACTCAATTTTAGCTGGGTTCCTGACATTGTGAAGAACTCTTGCCAAAATTTACTGATAAAGATGGGATCACGGTCACTAATGATGGATTTTGGCATGCCATGGAGTTTGACGATATGTTCAACAAATTGTTCAACTACAGTATTGGCAGAAAATGGATGGGACAAAGCAACAAAATGAGCATACTTACTAAGTCTATCGACAACCACCAAAAGACTATCTTTGCCGTGAGAAGAGGGAAGACCTTCAATAAAATCCAAACTGATATCTTCCCACACCTGACAAGGAATGGGCAGTGGCTGAAGCAATTCTACTAGAGCAAGAGTTGCAGTTT
The DNA here is from genome assembly GCA_007827005.2 of Populus simonii. Taxonomy (NCBI): domain Eukaryota; kingdom Viridiplantae; phylum Streptophyta; class Magnoliopsida; order Malpighiales; family Salicaceae; genus Populus; species Populus simonii. Next base: position 15,471,828 of record CM017464.2, read on the forward strand.
TTGCTCATTGACAAACTCCACACTGCATAATGTAATCCTGCACTAATCGATACATGGATGGCCAATAAAATTGTTGACTTAATCGCTTGAAGGTTCTCAAAACTCCCAAATATCCTGCCATTTTACTGTCATGAAATTCTTGTAGCAGCAAATGGCGGATAGGTTGTGGAACCACCACTCTTTGTTTATAGAAACATAAACCATTTTGCATGGAGTATGGACCAGTGGGGTCAGTAGTTAATCGCCGTGTAACTTGCTACATGTATGGATCATCTTGTGCAGCTCTTTTTATGTCCTCCCAAAGAGTGAACTGAGGAACAAATAAAGAGTTAAGGAGAAGACTATCAGGACGCCGTGATAGAGCATCAGCTGCTAAGTTGTCACGTCCTAGTCTGTAGATAATTTCGTAATCATAACCTAACAGCTTGGCAACCCATTTCTGTTGCTCCGGAGTAGCCATACGTTGTTCCAAGAAATATTTGAGGCTCCTGTGATCGGTTTGAATGAAGAATTTTTGTCCCAAGAGATAGAGCCACCATAACCGAATTGCTTTAACAATTGCCAGCATTTCTTTAGCGTAAATGGACCATGCCCGTTTGCTGATGCCTAAAGCACGACTCATGAATGCAATATGTCGACCCTGCTGAGAAAGAATAGCTCCAATTCCATCACCTGAGACATCAATTTCAATAATGAAGATGCCATTAAAATTAGGCATGGCGAGAGTTGGAGTTGTTGTCATGGCTTGCTTCAGCAGGTTGAATGCAGCTCCTGCCTCTACAGTCCAGTGAAAATTGCCTTTTTTTAGGAGATTGTTTAGGGGTCGAGCCAAAAGTCCATAATTCTGAACAAATTTCCTATAGTAACCTGTCAAGCCTAAAAATCCACGTAACTCAGTAATGTTAACAGCTGTGGCCAAGCTACCATGGCCTTAATTTTTTTATGGTCGACCTTGACTTCTTGGTGTGTCACAATATGACCCAAATATTCTAGTTCCTGTTTGCCGAAATCACACTTGCTGGCTTTAATGAAAAACGGATATTACCGCAATATGTCTAAGGTGATCCTGACATGTTGTAGATGGGATTCCCAAGTAGGACTATAAACAAGAATGTCGTCAAAGAAAACTAGTATAAATTTATGAAGATGAGGGCGGAATATGGAGTTCATAGTGGCTTGAAAAGTGGATGGGGCATTGCATAAACCAAAAGGCATAACTAGATATTCAAAATGGTCGTTATGGGTTCCAAAGGCAATGGCCGTTATGGGTTCTGAAGGCAGTTTTTGGAATATCAGAAGCATGAACTCGTACCTGATGATAACCAGCTCTTAAATCTAGTTTGGTGAAATAGGCTACACCATATAGCTCATCTAGCATATCATCTACGGTGGGTATGGGAAATCTATCTTTGATGGTGGCTACATTCATTGCCCGGTAGTCTGTGCAAAATCGACAAGTGCCATCTTTCTTCTTCACCAATAAAACCGGGGATGAAAGGGGGCTGGTACTGGACCGAATGACTCCTATGTTGAGCATTTCATTGACTTGCTTTTAATCTCTGTCTTTTGAAAATATGCATATCTATACGGCATCACGTTGATGGGTTTAGTGCCTTCTTTGAGGTTTATGTGATGATTAATGTCTCTTAGAGGTGGTAGTGTTATTAGTTCTTTAAACACCTGTGTAATCCTTCAAGATTTGTTGCATGTCAGGATTGCTGCCTGCCTCGGTGACCTTCTCGTTGGAGTGTAGATAGATAGCAAACAACAGTTGGCCTTAACGCATTTCTTTAGTAACTGATGCCAATGTTGTTGCTTGAATGGGTTGGTTGATTCCTTGTAATCTTTGTGCTTGATTATCCCAATGAAAATCCATGGTTAATTGTTTCTAATTGCAGATCACAGAACCAAGCATCGCCAGCCATTGGATGCCTAACACCATATCAAGTCCTACTAAAGGTAAAGAATAGAGGGAGAGTGAAAATTGAATATCTTGCATATTTACTTGTACCTCATCAAAACGACCTTGACAGAATAGTCATTCTCCATTTGCTATACGGACAGCAAATGATTTCGTTGGTACCACTAGAAGTCTTAGTAATCTAGCTATCTTCTCACTCAAAAAATTATGAGTGGATCTACTGTCAATCAACACCATCACGTATTGAGACCCGATGGTAGCTACTACTCGCATGGTTTGAGGGGACGTCCAACCTATTAATGCATGTAAGGAGATTTCTGGTTCAACTTGATCTCCCATGTTATCTGATATCTGAAATTCTTCTTCTTCTATTTCATATTCTGCAGGTTGGCACTCAAGAAGGAGAAGTTAAGGCCCTTGGCACTTATGTCCAGGGGTGAATTTACTATTGCAGTTGAAACATAGTCCCTGTGCCCTTCGTTTCTGCATTTCATCTCAGCTCAATCTCTTCGTTGCATTAGCTGGAATAAGATGATTAACTGGAGTGGTGGCGGTGGATATGTAGTTCAGCAGTGGAGGTCGTGTGAACCTCCTTGTTCTGGCTAACTATTCATCTCTCATTCTCGCTAGACTGATGGCTTCCTTCAATGTTCTTGGTTTAAACATTCGAATTCCATCTGTTATTTCAGACTTCAATCCTCCCATGAATGTGCCGACAAGAGCCTTTTGTGTCCAGCCGTGAACTCGGTTGCCTAATCTTTCAAACTCTTGTTGGTAATCTCGCAGGGATCCAACCTGACAAACTCTAGACAGTGCTTCATCAAAGTCCTCATAGTCTGTTGGTCCAAAACGAGCCAACAATTCTTCTTCAAAGAACTCCCAGGTCACCAATCAGCCTTCCTCCTGGTACGTTCTACGCATCCATTGCCACCATTGGTTAGCTTCCCCTTCAAGGTGAAAAGATGCTAGAGATACCTTCTGATTATCATTTATGCCTTGAAATTCAAAGAATTAAGCTACCTTACTCAGCCATTCGGTTGGATCTTCTCTAGAGTATTTTGGAAATGTCAGCTTTGCCACAGTGGATGAAAAATTATGCCTGTTGCTATTGTTCTGTTCTCGGATTGAGTGAAAAGATCTTTCTCGCTGGTTATTGCTAGAAACTTCTCTGGTTGACAGAAAAGCTTCCGATAACCTATTGATAGTTTCTTCCAAATGGTGCAACTTATCTGCTCCGCCTAACTCCAATTGCTGCATTACATCTTGAACACCACCAAGTCCAGCTTTCAAAGCTTCCATCCTCTCTTTGTTGGATGCCATTGTAACCTTGCTCTGATACCAATGATAGATCCCAATCAACAACAGATACAATATTAGAGAAATGTGGCTTTCTTAAGGTGAAAGCTAAACCACAGTTGTTTCAAGAAATTCTCTGTTATATTTATTTCATGTTAACGTTCCAATAAATAGAGTTTTAGCTTAACAAATCAGCCTTAACTTCAGGAACTATCTAGCCTTATTTTAAGGGAAATTCGTAACAACTTTGAATGAGTAAACAATGCAAAACAACAGTAATGGAAAGAAATATAAAAGTTGATACTTGGTCTTCACTTCAATCTAAAAACTTGGGATTCTTTTTAGGGATTCTTTCAGATCTTTTTGGCCTATCAGACTCTCAATTTTAAAAGCCAACAAAAAAAACATGTAATTTATCAAATTGTGGAAACACAAGCAGATATTCCCCCACAATCAGAAGATATATATTTTGTCATGAAAATACCTTCAAATAGTAATAATTCTCTTTTCTTTTAAAACAACTTTTTTGTAAATTAATGACAAAAGCAGACGTGGTTATCTGCCTAGTCTGGTCTATTTGAGAGTGTGGTTGCGGTTGTTTTTCAAAGTATTTTTCATGCTTAAATGTATTAAAATAATTTTATTTTTATTTTTTTAAAATCATTTTTTAGATCAACGCATCAAAACGATCCAAAACATACAAAAAAAATAAAATTTTAACAAAAAATAATTAAATATTTTGGAAACGTGGGTACAACTGCATTTCCAAAACTCACTTATACTTCACTAATTAAGCATGCTCTTTGAAGTTTAGGCAGAGCATCTTTGCAATATGTATTGGCACATACATATCATTGATGTTTATACAGATAATCTATTGTCAATTAATAGTTATTAAGATTCTTAACTTGATAGTTTTATACTAGGCTAAGCTATAGAGTAAAGTTTTTTTATATAACTTTTTCAATTCAGTTTTAGAATACAAAAATTCATGATCCAAGATATAATGTGGAATATTTGCAAAAATATGGCTTTCTTTCTAACTAGTTCATGATCGTTGGAGCTTCATTTTAGCTTTGCCTGCTAATATGTCTAGCAAAGACCAATCCAACAATATTAAAAAAGATCATAATTGAAGGTGGGATGAAACCACATACCCACTCAAAGACAACGGGTCATCCCATGCACCAACACATGTATTACACGTGCTAAACCTAATTTCTTCATTTACTCCTATCCCATCCTTGATTCTTCAACAACTCTTCAATTTATTCTCCAAATTAAATTAACCAAACAACATACAATTAAGAGAAAGAAAGAAAAGGAAAAGGAAAAAAATATTATCGTGCACGTGATTAGAAGTGAGCAAAAAAACCGATTAAACCGAGAAAACTGGAAAAAATTAATCAAAAAAACTGAACTGAATCGAACCAAACCGGAAAAAACCAAACCAAACCAGAAAAATCAAGCCAAACAAAAAAAAACCAGTTTTATTCTAAAATAACTGAATCAAATCAAACTGATCAATTTAAACTGATTTTAATAATTTTTTAAAAAACTTAATTTAATTATTTTTTTATAAAAAGTAAACCAAGCTGAAAATAACTCTGCACACGATGGAGTTGCGCAACCACCTACTAATATTACACGTTGCCCATCTGATTCTCCATTTCAAAAGCTATTAGGGCACGCACATCAATGTTAGTACGATGGGTATCCGGTCTCACAAATTATTAGTACAGTTTTTACTTGTCTCACAAATCTTGAGTACATAAAGGGCCTACCTTGTCTCATTAATTAACACTATCACTCCTATATATGTTTTTTTCCTCCTAATTTCTATTATTCTTGATTGATGAATTGACAAAGGTTTTGTAGGTAATAAAAAATCTAATGTATTAATACGACATCAATTATGAATTTTCTTTCTGGGCTACCATGATGTTCTTGTTTAAAAACTTAAATCAGATGAATTCATGTTATCTCTTATAATTATCCATGTCGGTGAAGAGATATGATAAAATTATAAATATATATTAGAGCGTTATCTAGAAAGAATAATGATGCTATTCTATCCTATATTAAAAAAATTATCCTTTCCAGAATCTGGAATTATAAACATCATTGAGGGACAATGATGCTTCGTTTTTCCTGAGAAGTGATGATCATGTTATTAACGGAGCCGTGGATATTCTTCTGGACTGGACTTTGTTGGATACTAATGTGGCCTAGATGTAGTAATCAGCCCAAACTATTGGCCTGCAAGTTCTTAGCCTAGACATTTCCATGATGCCTAATGTTCAGGAGGTCAAAAACAGCAGTGTGGTTTTATTTTATTATCTTACTTTCCGGCCGATCAATGCCATTAAATTATAAGTCAACAGTAGTTCTGAATCCATAATTCCTTTTTATTTTCACAACTTTCACGTTTCTTATAGTGGACGTACAGCAGACAAAAAGCTGAGTCTTCTTATTCTTGGTGGGTCACAGACATACTCAAAGGCTTTAACTCCCAAGTTATTTAATAATAAATTATTTTTGAGAAAGCAAGCAAACGCGGTGAAGGTTATATCCGCATGTGAATTGCACGAAAAACAACATACAGTAATGAAAATTAAGCTTCCTGATGCTATGTCTTGTACTATATGGTGTTTTATTATTTATTTTAAAGACAAGTGGCCACAATCTGCTTTTATATAACCATATCTCTCCATCACTTCACATTTCACATTACTACTAACTTTCCTTATCTTCTTCATAGAAAATGCTAGCAAAACTCAAGATTGCCTTCAAAATGGAAGGATGTTTCAATGATGAAGCCATGGCTAAATCCACATGTGCAAGCTCGAGGAAGGGCTTGGTGGTTGCTGGGTTGCAAAGCCTTTTACTAGAAGGAGATTCTAATGTTGTCACAAAATCTGCTCTGAAAACACAGCGTCTTCGAGTCCAGGCGACCACCATTGAATATTGCTACCTCATATCGTGTAACTTGTGCAACAAGATGTTGAGCCCAGACAAAGATATCTACATGTACAGGTGATCATACTAAGTTCACCATTCCTTGGGATTAGATAGCCATGCCATATGGATTAATTTCATACGAATTAAATTGTATTCTTCCGATATTTAAGATTTTCTCGACAAGCTTTCTGAAAGTTGCTATTGAATCTTTGTGATTGCAGGGGTGATCAAGGCTTTTGTAGCACAGAGTGCAGAAATAGGCAGATAGTTTTGGATGAAATGAGAGAACTAGAAGCATCCACCAAGGAAAGACTAAAATCTTATAAGCACTGTAGTACTGCTGCCGGCCGGCATGAGACTCGCCGAGTCCTAGAAGACCTCCGCCGGCGTCATAAACCACTTCCTCGTCAAAACCACTGGACAATAGCCTCCTAGTCTTCATAACTTTTCTTACTCCTAGTTTTCCTTTTATTTCTTTCTTCCTGAGTTTGTACTAGACGGAAATTAAGTTCAATGGAAAGGGTTACTGTAGAGTGCAATAAGAAAGTAAACAGTGGGGTAGATGTCAAATGAAACAGGAGATAAAAATGAACTCTAAGACGATATTTTGTTCATCTTTCGATTAGATGAGCGTTGTTACGCCATCACCATCATTCCTTTGTCTCTTACGATATGAGTAAAAGACAGTGTATTGATGGAATCAAATCATAACCATTTTGAATGGCAATAGTGCAGATAGTTCGCTGTCATTCTCTTCTCTCTCTCTCAATTTTTTTTCCCACAAGTTCTATTATTAATTTGTGGCATTTAATTAATTGTTGCTTTACTTTTTGATATACATAAACGAAAATATAACATTCCCGGAAAATAAAGAAAGAAAGAAAAAAGGTGATATAGTATACTGACAGTTTCCTGGATTATGCAGAAGACTTCATGATACCTTATGACTTAATTTTATCTTTCAATCATCTTATTGTCTTGTTTTGTTGAATCCTTTCTCTAAACATATATTTCTCCTAATCATTTTTTGTACGGCATGCAAATACATCTCACAAGGCACCAAAAAAGGTGCCTTTGGTTGGCTGGTTTGTCATTCATAACATAAAATCATCAAAATATCTTTTTCAACATAACTAAAAAGTTAACCAATTGACATTCGCTATAGGAGAACTTCTAATGGCTCCAACCTAGATTTACTGTATCAGGGTTGGAACATTTATACAATCATGAGGACTAGAAGTTCCTAAATGATTTTAATCGGTGACAAACCAATCGTTGAAGATCTGGTGTTGTAAAGAAGGTGCTTGATGGGGAGTGTGATACATGGTTTATTTTGATAACCCAAATGATGTTCTTGAATTTGATGCCAAAGATTTAAGACTTCATTTGGATTGGGTTGATGACAACTGGGTCCGACCCAAAATGCATCGGCAAACAATAGGTTCGGTTTTAAGCTCAAGGACAGTAGTAGAAGTGAACCTTGAAAAGGATAATATACGTGATATTTGGTTGCCTGCAATTGTCATAAAAACAAAACGAGGATAAGACTTTCTCGGTGAAGTGTCTAAGCTCGCGAAATAGTGATGAGGCTGGAACAATGAAAACGATTGTGGATTCTCTTTGCATTCTACCCACACCTCCTCATTATGCAGACAGAAATTACCAGTTGCTGGAAAGGGTAGATACATGTTATGGCTTTGGTTGGAGATCTGGGAGGAGATGCATTGACTTTTCTAAGCAGGGACATGAGGACAAGGAGTTTTGTCATTCAAAGATAAGGCCTCATCTGGAATGGGCTGGTGGAAAATGGATTAGTAAATCAAAGGTATAATATTTACTTGGGTCATTTTATTAGTTTTTGTTCTTAACTATAGCAGTGGGCTGTGGTGTTGGATATACATCTAGATTTTGTTCCTATGTGCGGAAGATGGAGGCCATTCCCTGGCAGTGTGAGCCATCAGATTTAGATCTCCTTTGCCATTCCATTTAATCTGAAGCCTACTCTTTATACAGAGTGATTTCCATCTCTTGCTCTGTATTTGAACATCAACTGATCAACACAAGACATTTAAGGCTTTCATGGTCAATCATTTTAAGATTGGTAGCAGATTAATCTGGCCCTTAAAGGAGAAAAGGAAGGGAGAATTACAGTGTATGGTTGGATCTGATTCACTTTTGTATTGCTTCATACGATCTATGGTTTCATCTGCGTGTGTGCGCTAAGCCCATACAGGCACCTGTTTATTATCAGCATTTTTCGTATAAGAAACTTCACTTGTTTGCACTTTGTACCGCTACTATTTTTATTTTTTTTAAAATTAATGTGGGTGTCCGGGCCAGCTTGCGCGGACCTCGACTAATCCCACGGGCCCTGAAGTTAACAACCATGTAAGCCTCCAGTGGCCATCATATGAGCAACCACAGGGCTTGAACCTGAGACCACAGAAGGAGCAAACCTCTTGATCCCAAGCTCTTACTACTGGGCCACTACCTAGATGGTTATTTTGAATGCATAATTAAGTGACTAATCTAGCATAGGAGTGCAACAAATTATTGACAGTGGACAGATTCAGTAAATGAGGCAATAGACAAATTATTGAGAAAAAGAAAAAAGATGTTGAAAGTTATAAGGAGCAATTTGCAGGCAGCCTAACACAGATTGGTTCAACTAGCTAACAAGTAGAGGAGTGGGAGGTCGTTTTCTATTACGGATATAGTTTACCTTAAACTACAATCCTATAAACAGAAATCAATAGCTTAGAGAACTTCACAGAAATTAGCATCTAAATATTATGGCCCTTACTTAGTTATGAAGAAGATTAGAATTATGTCTTATAGGCTGAACTTGCCGTCATCTACAACAATTCACCTTGTCTTTAACGTATCTTAGTTGAAGAAGCATGTGGGAAACTTAATTATGCAGAATAATTTGCCCAATTTTCATGGTGAACCTGAGTTACTGCCTCAATTTGTTTTACATAGAAGGTTTTGATTCACTGGAATAACTTGCCTCCATCTGAGGCAACATGGGAATTTGCTAATGATATTTGCTTAAAGTTCCCTGGGTTATACCTTAAGAATAAGGTCGATCTAAAAGAACAGGAACTGTCATAAGAGAAGACAAAGAGAGGGGAACTCTCTTAAAGTTCTCTGGGTTCTACCTTAAAAATAAGTTACATTTTAGAATAGTTTATAAAGACATGTAATAGAATGATGAGTTAATGATGAATAGTCATGCATTTATTTGATTCTCTATCTCTCTTTCTTCCTTGCCATCAACACACCCTTCATACCTTGTATTTTTCAATTATTTATTGAAATCATACTTGCTACAACTTCTCTCTTTATCCTCCCCAACTCCCAATCTCATTCCTTCTCTCTAAATTTTCTACTTTGATTGTGTTTCTTCTTGATAGTATTTCATGTAACTTGCATCCTTTTTATAATCTAATTATGAGAAAATGGAAGAATTGAAGGAGGAAGAAAAAAATTTCCCAAATTTTCTCTCCCCCTACCATCAGTTATTTTAAAGAGAAAGGGAAAAAATTTTCTTTTTATTTATGAAAATGTCACTCGTTAAATTCCCACAAGTTATTTATGTTTAATTACCTACCATCGTTTTTTTTCACATCTTGATTTATTTTATTTTTCCAAGTTTTTATACTACTTAATATGACAATTTTCATCTGTATTGATAAAAAATTTCCTTTATAATTATTTTTTATTGGGAATTTTGGTATTTAACATGAGATTTACATTGCAATTTTGGACAAATCAAAATGATAATCGATGAGAGAATAGAAAAGATAAAAGAGAGAGAGAGAGAGAGAGAGAGAGAGAAAGAGGAGAAAAAAGAAAAGATTATTGAACCATCATCATCGCTCATGTATTATCACGCATTGCCTCCCATAAATGACCTCGTCGAATAGCTTTCAACACCATCAAGAATGGTGGTGTTCTAACATCGAAGGAAACCACATGCTCCATAGAACCATGGTGGATTCCTTCACAAGATAGCACAAGGGTTGCATACACCAGCTAGTTTGACACTTCTTATTCACTCTAATCGCTCACACTTTTTTCATATCAAATTTGGTTCCTCAAGTCTCAATTATTTTAAATTAATAAGATTTTATTTTATTTTGACAAATAAAGCATTAGTTGAATGCCAGAATTTTTCTTGATATTACAATATTCTCATATGTAAGCAATCAAAACAAATAATTAAATTTAATCTCAAATAAACTCAATGTGAAAGGATCAAGTAAAAAAAAAAGTTGAGTGATAAAAAAAAAAGAGTTGGACTTTTTCCCTTCCCATGCAATTCAATCTTCAATGCTAGTAAGAAAAAGGAGTTCAAATTCAGTTCTCAAAGCTTTAATTTTTTAAAATTAATAAAATTTCATTTAACTTCAACAAACCGAGCATCAACTAAGCAACAAATTCTTTTCTCAATACCATGCGATCCCCTAATCTCAGTCAAAACAAATCACTAAACGAAATCCCAAATAAACCCAAGGTCATATGAACAATGAACCATCTCAATTTTTATTTTAATTTAACTTGCATACTTTTCTTTTTTATTTTACTGGATCCTCACGATGTTAGGAAATAAATTTGGTTGATGTTTTAGTTTTGTTAAAAAAAAATGATTGAATCCTTTGTGGCCAAATTAATGAGTTATTGGTGAAATTTATAATAAAAAAGAAATTTCAAAGAAAAAAAATTGATATATATATATATAATTTTTAATTTATTATATTGAACATCAACCCATAGGGTATCAAACTGGTTTCAACTAAAAAATTAAAATGGGGTGAAACTAAAATTAAAAAAATAAATTAATGTGAAGTCCAAAAAATTGTTTGAAATTACTTTTAAACAGTTTGTATCAATCAAATAAAGAAACCCATGGGTCACCATTGCCCCCCTTCTAAATTGCTTCTTCTTGTGTAATCAATTCAATTGACCTTTGACCATATAAAACGTTAATTTGCTCTCTTCCCACAAACAAATAGGTCCACGTAGAAATATTTTTCTTTTCTCAGATTTGCTGTCAATTCATTATTGAATATGGAAATATTTTACTGTTCTTGTACTAGAATTCTATTCGAAAAAAGAAAAAGCACATTTATGAGGGAAAATCTACGGACTTCTGATGTATATGCTATTGAAAGGTAAAAATGCAGCAAGAAGCGGTGTAGAACCGCGTTTCAAATGGTATTTTTTAAAAAAACAATTTAAAAATATTCTTTTAATGTTTTCTGATTATTTTAATATTTAAAAAATAAAAAATATATTATTTTAATATTCCAAATACAACAAAATATCACGCGCTTCCTTCGATTCCCTTCAGATGCTGCTTTGACATCACTGTTTTAGCTTGTCGGACAAAAACCACCAAGTTCATAAAAGCTAGGGTTTATTGAAAGAGATTAGAATAGGAAAACATGGGAAAAGTTCCTAATATTTATTGAAAGCTTTTTGCTTTGATTCAAGCATCAAACAAAGGCCACAACCATTCTCCCCATCTTTACTCCCACAAATAACGAAACCCTAAATAATTGCATGTAAGATGCATCGGCCTCACTTGCCTTCTCCCGGCATCCAAATTTTAAAGCTTGTTTCAATGTGTTAAGGGGCCTCGTGTTCCCTCCCTGCGCATGCTGCTCCTTTCTTCTCTTCTTCTCAGTTTTCTTTCTTTTTATTTTTTTTTATTATTATTAAACGTAAATATTTAGATTATCTTGTGTATATCTTAACTAATCTTACGAATTCTGAAATTAACAGTTATATAACCTTCTAATAGCTCTGAGATTTGTAAGATTTAAATTCATAATTTTAAAAAATTAAATCTAAAATCTTTCTAGTTAAAATAGTTAAAATAGTGTAATCAAAATTAACTCATTTCTGTTTTTAATTATCTTAGATTTTATTCTTCTTTTTGACAAATCATGGCCTTCTCTTTCTCTATTTTCTCGCCTCTAGCCAGTAAAGCACTGCCTATGCTCGCTTTCCCCTGTGGTCTCCATTAAAATTCAAAGATCTCTCCATCGCAGACGCTGTAGAAATGTGTCTTCCCCACCATCTCATGTTTCGTTGAAAGTCTTCGTAATGCGAAGCAGAAAAAGGTCAGGCATTTGTCCATTCTTCAAAAACTCAATCATGATTCAACCTTATAGACAACTGTCTGAGACATGGGCAGTTGGTCCCACCTTAGGAATTTATCATCAATTATGAAAAGAAACCACTTTGCAAGACACTTCGACAAAATCTACAATGTACATGGAAGAATTATTGGCCCTCTTTGAAGCTATTATGTTGTGTATTCAAGTCGAGGGAGTGGATGGCACTTCCATCATAGTTAAATAGTTTTTTTTTTAGTGTTTTTAAATTATTATTATTATATTTTTAAATTATTTTAAAGTGTTATATCAAAAATAAATTTTAAAAATTTAAAATATATATTTTTAATTTAAAAAACAATCAATACCATGTAAAAAAATAAAAAATCTGAATAATTATAGATATATTTGCAGTTGAACAACATAAAAGTAAACACTATCTTATTCCTTTGGATAGATATCTTCTCTCTTCTTCTTCTTTTAACTTAAAAGACTCCAACTTGACATTTTTATTCATAAGTTGATAGTGCATCAGCTCAGTTATTCGGAAGTGCGGTTGTGGTTTTTTTTAAAATATTTTTTATGTTAAAATATATCAAAATAATATTTTTTTTTTATTTTTAAAAAAATTATTTTTAAGATCAGCATATTAAAACGATCTAAAATATAAAAAATATTAAATTTTTTTAAAAAAAATACAAATATAACCGTATTTCCAATCGCTTACTTGATTGGTTGCAGCTATGGAAGGAAGATTTAAACATACCAATTTAATGTGTTGAATTTGAATGATTATCAAGTTTCGGCTGATATGAAGCCATAAAGGCTAAAGCTGAAAGAGCTAATGGATGACACCTTAGCGATTTCAATTTTTTTGTAACGTCCAAAATTAAAGGTTGAAAAAAATGAAGAGGAGACAAACCGATTTGGTAGGTTATTGGCTTTGGTTGTTTACTTTTTTAGCCATAGCACCATTTCTTATTTAAAAAAAAAAAAGACAAAAGACTTGTCTTCTCCTTTCCAAAATCCAGCTACTATAGATATTGTCAAAAAATAATAATTAAAAAGATGATTTTTTTTTACTAAAAATACTATTATTTACCTGAAAATACCTAGGAAAACACTATAAAAACATCTACAAATCATCCAATAACACTAAAAAAAGGGAGAAGCACTTGATAAAACCAAAATGAATTGGGAAAAAAATATGAACTAAACTCAGTCTTCTTTTTAATGGATGTTTAGAGATAAAAACAATTATTGTCAAGCTCCCCTCATCTAATGGAACCCTTTAACACTAAAATGAATCTTTTTCATGACTAGAATAAGTGATTATCAATAACTCTCTCCCCTCAATCAGAATCCAGTGATTTTCTTTCTCATTTCTAAAACTTGTTAACTAGAAAATAAAAAATAAATGAATTTTTGGATCAAAATTAAATTTTAAAAAAATAAATGAATTGTCAAGGTTGTAAAATATAAGTAGAATGATGGAAATGATGTTTACCCCTAAAGTTTATGTTAGCCATGATATTTCTTCATGTTTTTCACTTTGGTTCTTTATTATTAAAATTTTCCTCTCTTAAAAAAAATTGACAAATTAGGCATATAGGACGCAATTGAAAAAAAAATGAAGGCAAAAAAACAAGGCTACTATATGCATAGTAACCAACCCCAATCTGATTTAGTTGTTAGTGTACTTAGAGTATAAAGAGATATTAGTACAGTTAAAAAGGAATCTAGCTACAAACTATGCCGTAATTTAGAAGAAGCTATTTTACAGGTATGCGTCATGTTAAGTCTAAAATCAAATTTTTATGAAGCTAATAAAAAAATATTTAGATCATATAGGGAATTATTTAGTATTTTTATTAAATTTGACCCAATATGTTAACCATGAGTCTCTTGACCTGATATGTTGTCAAACTCGGGTTTAAGATTAAATCGAGTAAGGGTAGCATCAACATGATCCTGTCAATTTAGCTGGTCCAAAAACATCCCGATCGACTGATAAAAAATTCTAATATTGAAATTGAAAGAAAACAATAAAATTAACATAAAAAAACTTTTGACCCAACTTCTTACATAGCCTAGGTTTAAAATTAAACTGTGTGCGAGTTTCCTTGACACGACTCAATTGACTTAGTCGATATAAAAGTAACCTGATCGACTGTTAAAAAAAGATTTGAGGATGAAATTGATAAAAAAAAAAGTTAAAAAAATACTTCTCCATCCAACTCATTGCTTAGCCTGAGTTTAAGATTAAATCATGTGAATGTTGTCCCGATGTAATTCAATTGAATTGATTAATCCAAAAACGACCTAGATAACTATTAAAAGAAATTTGAGTATGAAATTGAAAAGAAAAAAATTACAAAATAGAAATAGAAAAGGGAGAGAAGGAAAAAAAAATGGGGGGTTGAATTGAAAAACAAATAAGGGGCTTTTTACAAATAAAAAATTCTATACAATAATAATGATATGAAAAATATAATAACAACAATAACGACAGTAATGATAAATTATAATAAATGATAATATATTTATAATGATAATGATAAAGATGAAGATGATGTCGTAATGAAGATAATAGTAGCGTTTTTAAATATAGTGATGATATTAAAATGGTGATAGAAACAATAATGATAAAAATCCTCTCTTAAAAATTTGATTAAGAAATAGTTATAATTTTTATTTTTTTTAATTTATTTTTTTAAAATCATAACTATAAAAAGTTACCGCAATACTAAAAATAGTTATTGGTGTATGGTTATAATGATAGGATGAAGACAATAGTGGTGGTGGAGGCGGAGGCGGAGGCGGAGGCGGTATCAATGAAGATGGTGATGATGGAGGTTATATGCTAAAGACAACCTTCCACAAATTTCAAAGGAACAACAGAAAAATTTTCCCATCAGGGCATTTTATGTTACACTTGTCTATGAAACGAAGCTTTGATCCACCCGTATAACGCAACTCATACATAAAATGTTTTACGTGACACTCAAATCAAAAAGAAAATAATAATAACAATAATCCAAATCAAAAATTCCCAAGAGGCACCGAACCCCATTACAAAGACACAAACTTTGTTGTCTCTTTGCCTGCACACACCCCAACTTGTTCAATGGGACACGCGCTCTCTCTCTCTCTCTCCCTACTTCCTTTTCTACCACTTTCACTTTAAGCTCAGTCAGTAGCAGAACTCAAAATCAATCCCCACTTCCATTCCTTCACGATGCTCTCTCTCCTCTCCTTTCTTTCTCTCCTCGCCATTGCAACTTCTTCTTCAACTAATGAGCAACCAAGAACCTTCATTGTCCAAGTCCAGCATGACTCAAAACCCTTAATTTTCCCCACCCACCAGCAATGGTACACTTCCTCTCTCTCCTCCATCTCCCCTGGAACCACTCCCCATTTACTCCACACTTACGACACCGTTTTCCATGGCTTCTCTGCCAAACTTTCCCTTACTGAAGCTCTCAAGCTCCAGACTCTCCCTCATATCGTTGCTGTCATCCCTGAACGAGTGCGTCACGTGCACACCACGCGCTCCCCTCAATTCCTCGGCTTGAAAACAACCGACGGAGCTGGTTTGCTCAAAGAGTCGGATTTTGGGTCCGATCTTGTGATCGGAGTTATCGACACGGGTATTTGGCCTGAACGGCAGAGCTTCAATGACCGGGATTTGGGTCCTGTCCCGTCAAGATGGAAAGGGGTTTGTGCTAGTGGCAAAGACTTCTCTTCAAGTTCCTGTAATAGAAAGTTAATAGGAGCTCGCTATTTCTGCAATGGATACGAGGCAACAAACGGCAAAATGAATGAAACGACCGAGTACCGGTCGCCACGTGACTCTGATGGCCACGGCACTCACACTGCTTCCATTGCTGCCGGAAGATACGTGTTTCCGGCATCAACATTTGGGTATGCACGTGGGGTTGCTGCAGGAATGGCACCAAAAGCTAGACTTGCTGCTTATAAGGTTTGTTGGAATGCCGGTTGTTATGATTCTGACATTTTAGCTGCATTTGATGCTGCTGTTTCTGATGGGGTTGATGTTATTTCGTTAAGTGTTGGAGGCGTTGTAGTGCCTTATTATTTAGATGCCATTGCAATTGGGTCTTTTGGAGCAGTGGATCGTGGGGTTTTTGTATCAGCTAGTGCTGGGAACGGTGGACCTGGAGGTTTAACTGTTACTAATGTAGCTCCATGGGTAACTACTGTTGGTGCTGGGACGATTGATAGGGATTTTCCGGCTGATGTTAAGCTTGGAAACGGGAAAGTGATTTCTGGTGTAAGTCTTTATGGTGGGCCAGGTCTGGCTCCAGGGAAGATGTATCCAGTGGTTCATGCTGGGAGTAGTGGAGGTGGAGACGAGTATTCTAGCTCATTGTGTTTAGAGGGTTCTTTAGATCCCAAGTTGGTTGAAGGGAAAATTGTGGTGTGTGATAGAGGGATTAATTCAAGGGCTGCTAAAGGTGAGGTTGTGAAGAAAGCTGGAGGGGTTGGGATGATTTTGGCAAATGGGGTTTTCGATGGTGAAGGTTTAGTCGCTGATTGTCATGTTTTGCCTGCTACTGCTGTTGGTGCTTCTGGTGGTGATGAAATTAGGAGGTACATGTCTGCGGCTTCTAAATCAAAGTCATCACCACCTACTGCTACTATTGTTTTTAGAGGGACTAGAGTTAATGTTCGGCCAGCACCAGTGGTGGCCTCATTTTCAGCTAGAGGGCCAAATCCCGAGTCCCCTGAAATTTTGAAGCCTGATGTTATTGCTCCTGGTTTGAACATACTTGCTGCTTGGCCTGATAAAGTCGGACCCTCTGGGATTCCGTCTGACCAGCGAAAAATTGAGTTTAACATTCTTTCAGGTACATCAATGGCTTGTCCACATGTTTCCGGATTAGCCGCTTTGTTAAAGGCAGCTCACCCTGAATGGAGTTCGGCAGCAATAAGGTCGGCATTGATGACAACTGCGTATACTGTTGATAATCGAGGCGAAGAAATGATTGACGAGTCCACTGGAAATGTTTCTACTGTGTTAGATTTCGGTGCTGGTCATGTTCACCCGCAAAAGGCCATGAATCCTGGGTTGATCTATGATATTTCATCATTTGATTATATGGATTTCCTTTGCAATTCAAATTATACACTTACCAACATTCAAGTGGTCACTAGGAGGAATGCAGATTGCAGTGGAGCCAAAAGGGCAGGCCACTCAGGGAACTTGAATTACCCTTCATTAACTGTTGTGTTCCAACAATATGGCAAGCATCAGATGTCCACACATTTTATTAGGACAGTGACTAATGTCGGGGATCCAAATTCCGTGTACAAAGTTACAATTAGGCCACCTAGTGGGACTTCGGTCACCGTACAGCCGGAGAAGCTTGTGTTTAGGAGGGTGGGGCAGAAATTGAACTTCCTTGTCAGAGTGGAAACCACAGCAGTGAAGCTCGCACCTGGGGCCTCTAGCATGAAGAGTGGTTCAATAATCTGGGCAGATGGAAAGCACACTGTCACTAGTCCCGTAGTTGTGACAATGCAGCAACCTCTTTAATCACTTTGGTCCGTTAGGGGTTTGGGGTTTTAGGAATTTTGCTCTATTTTCACTCTCTATAAAGGGTTTTTTTTATATATATCATATGTATCTCTGTAAGATGAAATTGTGTTGGGGTTTTCTATATCAGAAAGCTAGCGGAGTCGGGGTTTGGAACGCAGAGTGAAGGCATAATTTGCCTGGGATGAGAGGTTGATCGAAGGTGTAATCTTTGTAGAATCAAGAATATGCATGTAGAGAAAATGCTGTGTGTATGGACTAAGAATTAAGCCAAAACATAATGAAAAGACCTCCCTTTTCTTTTTGGTGTAGAATCTTCAACCAATAATTCTATATCAGTTGAGTTCATGCACTATGTGCATGTGAGAAAAAGATGCCTATCGCTGCTTGTTGAAATGTTTTTCCTAGCCTAGGTAACTGGGTGTGAGCCAAGGAGCTGAAGAACAAAGACATCATATAATGACAATAATTAGGTTTCTTTTTTCTTGACATTATGACAGTATTTTGGAGTTTTGCCTCGACTTAAACAGAAGAAACCCAAGTAATTGAGCTAAATTTTTTTAAAAAAATATTTGAAGATATATTATCAATCTTTTGAGCAATAAAAGAGGAAAAGGTTAGAAACTTTTTGTCAACAGGACAAATAAAGATGAGGCCATGTTTCTGTCTTTAATTGCACCACACAAGAAGAAAGCCAACAAGGTAACTATTTTGTCGACATCCAATTGTGCCTTGTAATGATGATCTCCAGCTCTCGAAGATACTATAGGTCCTACTAACAGTAAGGTTTTTTTTTTTTTTTTTTTGTCCTGTTGACTTCGTTTATGTATTTTTTACTTTTAAATAGCCAAAAATCACGCTAAAAGAAAAAAAAAATCACAGTTTTATAAGATAATTCCACTATTATTACCTATATTATTTAAAAGATATTTTGAAGTATGGTAGTTGTTATTTTTCATAGTATTTTTATTTAAAAAATATTTTTTTTAATTTAATTTTTTTATTAACGCATTAAAACTATATAAAAGTGCTAAGAAATTAATTTAAAATAAAAATAAAATAAGGTTGAAACTACGGTGCCTTAAATGATGATGATGATTTGCGGCATGAATCATTCATTACTTTTAATATATGATATTGATTGTGACGTAATCCAAGTCATAGACATACATACTTCTACTTCTGTGAACGCATCTTATCTGTCTATCATACACGCATGAAGATGGGCGAGCGTGCAAATTAGTGGATCATGATCTAGGACATAACTGCCCCTCTGATGAAAGCAACTTCTATGCTACACGTGTACTTGGAATTTGAAACACGGTTTTTAAAAACGGCTTTGCGTTCCTTGTCGGCACACCACAATAATGATGTCACCTTCAGCCACTCGTCTTGGAATGTGACAGAAATCGATATATTGTATTTATTTAGTTATGGACTAGTTTACACCACGCGGTACTATAGTGAGGTGGAAAAAAAAAACCAAGAATTTAATATTCCTGACTAATTTACTATATTGTAACTGGAAAAAATTTAATTTAATTCGATAATTAAGATGTTTTCCAGTGATTTTTTTTAATTCAAAAACTAAAAAAAAAAAATTAAAATTAAAATTAAAATAAAAATTATCATTAATACGAGTTAATCATAAATTTTCTTCATATTTTATATTTTAGTTTTTTTATCTCTAAATGTTATATGATTATTATAATTTCAAGCCTAGTATCTTTTATTTAGGCTACAGAAGGGTAAGGGTTTGGTGGAAATAGGTTTCCAATTTGAACCATGCACCCCGTGTCTTTTAGTTTGTAGAAGAATTAGTTTAGTACATGCCTCTTTGTTGTTGGTTGGAAATAAATTTTTTTGGAGCATAAAGAAATAATATTTAGATTGTAAAGAAACTTTTCGATATTATTATTAAACTTGATACAATAGTTCAAACTTGAAAGATCTAAGAAAAACATCAAATAAAAAAAATAAACAAGTTATGTTCACCCTAATCAACTTGCAAAACCTGCAACTCAGGTTATTGACTTTACTGAGTTGGATTAATTTTTTATTTTATAATATGATAAAAAATATAAAAATTAATTTATAATCAACCCAATACTAAATGGTAAAATCAACTAAAAACTCAACATTAAAAAATAAGATTAGAAAAAAAAACAAAAATTAAAAAAAAGCTAAAAAAACTTGCAATCCAAGCTATAGAGGTTATTGAGTTGAATTAATTTTTTATTTTATAATACGATAAAAAAATAAAAAAATCAATTCACAATTAACCTAATATTAAACAATAAAATTAACTAAAACCCCAACATTAAAACATGGGATTGGAAAAAAAACTAAAGGATAAAAAAAAGCTAAACTAAAAAACTATTTAAAAAGGATTAAAAAAAATTAGAAAGACCATTCTTCGTGCTACACTCAGCCTGTTTAAAAAGCTCAGGCATGTGGGCTAGAGTCGGGCTCGTGTTAGGCTTGTATTTTTTTTTCAAAAAAAAAAAATACTAGGCTTTCAAACTAGGAATCTAAATATTATACTCTGTACTTAAAAGCATATACTAGGAACCTCAATATTATACTCTATACTAAAAGGCATATGCCTTTCATTGTGCCACAGTGAAAGGCTGGTACCTTTTAGTTATGTTTGTATTTTTTGCTTTATTTTTTTTTTCAATAAATCTTTGTTTTGTTTAATTTAGTTTTTAAATATTAAATTTTTTCTATTTAGTTATCTCATTCTCATGACACGAATTTCAAATTTGACGAGTTAACCTGGTTTGGCGTGTTAATCTAGTTGACTCAATTTTTTTTTCTTAAATAGTTTTTTTTTCAATTTCATCATTTAATATTGATTTGATTGAGAATTAAATTTCATAATTTTTTTTTTTTAGTTTTCATTAGATTATCTTGATCTTATAACATGAGAATAATTCTTAACGGATTAACCTGAGTTAACTCGGGTTGTTTTTTTGTATATTTTTTTTAATTTTATCATTCAACATTCAGTTAGTTGGGAATTAAGTTTCATAATCTATTTTGATTTGCTTTTTATAAGAATATCTTGGCCTTAAGATCAAGGTCACGGGTTTTGGCATTTTAACCTTGGTTAAATTAGGTTATTTTTTTAAAAAAATTAAAAGGTTATATTGGTTTCATTATCATTCAACATTGGGTGGTTGAGAATTGAGTTTCATAATTTATTTTTAACCTAATTGACTTATTTTTTCTCTCTTTTTTTAATTGATTTTGTTTCCGCAATTTCATCAATTAATATTGTGTTTAATTGAGAATTATGTTTCATGACTTGTTTTGGTTTGTTTTTCATTAGGTTATCATGGTCTCATGACTCGGTAATAATGCTAAATAATTAGCTCAGGTTAACTTAAATTATTTTTTATGCTATTTTTTAATTAAAAATTTTATAATTTTCATTTTCAATATTAGGTCCGACATAGACGATTAAAAATCGAGCTTTATAATTTGTTTTCTATCTTTTTATAGGGTTATCTTAGTCTCAAGACCAAAATCATAGATTTGACATGTTAAACCGGGTTGAATCAAATCATTTTTTTATAAGGTTATCTCAGTCTGATGATCCGGGTCATGGGTTTGATGGATTGACTCAGACTGTTTTTATGTTATTTTTTTAATTGGTTTCTTTTTTTAATCTCATCCTTCAATATTGAGTTGGTTAGGGATTAAAATTTGTAATTTTTTTTGATGGGGTTATCTCGGTCTTATGACCCGGGTTGCAAATTTGACATGTTAACCTGAGTTGTTTTTTAGGTTCTTTGTTAATTGATTTTTTTTTCAATTTCATTATTCAATACTGGGTTGATTGAGAATTAGGCTTAATAATTTATTTTGATTTGCTTTCTATAGGGTTATCATAGTTTCATAACTTAGATCATGAATTTAACACGTTAACCTGGGTTGTCCAAGATCAATCCAATATGTTGTTATTTTTAATATTAAGAAAACATATCATCTTAAAATTTTGTTTAGTCAAAATATGTTTTCACGGGTTATATGGGTTGTTTTGGGACCAGTAAAGTCAACTAGGTTATATCGGGTAAAGCTTCACATGATTTAATTTTTTTTTGTTAGGAAAAAAAACATTAGCAACATTTAAATATTTTTTTACGTTCAAAAAAATTTGACTTGACCCGTAGCTTCCATGAAGCAATTAACCAAATAAAAAAATAATATTAATCTAGTTAATCGTTTATATATTTTAGTTGTTTTAGTAAATAGTTTAATGGAGAGAAGACATCTAAATAAAACATATAAATTACCATGTGGGATTTATAGAACTTTTTATTCCTATTTTTGATGGGACAATAATTTCCTTTGCTTGTGTAAAAAAAGATACAGTTTTGTCAAAAGCTTAATGCGTGCAATGCTCTCCGGAGCTGTACTTGTAGGCCTAACGAATTGATCCAAACCTAAAGAAGACTTGGAGGAGGAGGAGGATGACGTGTTATTTTTTTATTTATCTTTTTTAGTGGATTAAGGAACAAATTTTGGAGAAGATGGAGATTGTGATAACAGTTGTAGTTTAAAGTATTATTTATTTATTTTTTAAAAATTATTTTTAAGATTAATATATATAAAAAATAAAAATATATTTTTTAATAATTTTTTAAAAACATTTGAGGGAACGCGATTTAATCGCGTTCCAAACGAACTCAATTAGCTGATGGAGTGAACAGGCTTTGCTTGTCTTGATTCAACAATTGGCGACCCGAACAAATTAACTTGAAAGCGCGAATCATGTTATTAGGCCCACTACATATGGCCCGGGTTTCGTGGTTGTTGGCTTGTCGGAGTCGAGTCGAGTAGCCCTGTTGTCTCAAGATTCAAATGATATTTTGTCATTATAAGACAACATCCAATAAGAACTAAACGAATGAAGTGATATTTTATTTTTTAAGAAGATTGGAATAAAAAATACAAATTTAAATTTTTTATTCAAATTTAAATGTATTTCTATTCAAAAAAATTTTAAAAAATGAGATTCTTTATGGGTTTTATAAACAGGATTTTCTATATTTTATAAATATAAAAAATTAAAGTGAAAAGTAAATAAAAAATTTATATGCACAAAGATTTTTTTAGCGTTGTAAATCATTAAAAGTATTATTTTTATTTTTTTATTTTTAGCTAGTTTTATTAATTTATTTACATTTATTATAAATCTAATATACAAATTTTTTTTTAGTTAATAAGTATAAATTATAATAATAATTTTCTATTTAAATGGAATAAAAATAATATTTAAAATTAGATTATTGTAACCAGAAAATATTAATTAGGATGACTATTATAAATCATGGTTTTTTTTTATGAAAATAGCTATAATTTTGATATATTTCTTATTTCTTCAATGAAAAAAATTATTAAAAAACTGGAAATAAGGAAAGAATGAAAAATAAAAAGGACAATAATTTTCTATTATTCAAGAAACTCTACATGTTTAACTAAACAACTATTAGAATAAAACATATGTATGAGTATTAGATATATTATATCGTAGATAACTTAATTGGTTAAGCTTCATGTTATTCAATTTTGTTTTTTTAATCTATATGGTATAATTTAATTCAACATTTTATATGTTCAGGTATAATTATGTTATAGTATTATAATTAATTCAAATTAGGTTTATCTAATTGCATGAATGATATTTATTTCAAAAAGAAAATGATAGGTACAACTAGTCTATGAACATCTCATCTCATTGTAAAAACTATATAAACTTTATCAATATTTTTAGAATTTTTTTTAATATTTGGTTGCACTTTAGAAAACTAAAGGGAATTCACTTTTAGTTAAAGAAAACCTAAGCTTATTTTAAAGAGTGAAAAACACTCATCATGAAGGATCAAAGAACTAAATTATCACAATACTTTATTATATATACAAGTATTAATATATTAATAAAAAATACTTTAAAATATATAATGTTATTGAAAAATAATGAATTACTATTAAGAAATAATTTATATATTTATACTATTTTTAGGAAATAGTACTATATTAAGATTCATTTATGTATAATGTACACAAATTATATTAATTTAATACATTCGTGTATATAATTTATCATTAAAAATGTTTTAATTTATATAATATTATTCAAAATATATAACATAATACTTAACATGTTATATTATACAATATACATATAGATCATATAAATTTTATCATAATAGAAAAGAAAATTATTTTCAATGTACACTCACTACCAAAAAATTGTCAACTACAAATGAGAATACCAACAAAAAAATACTGCTAGTAAATTATAGTGATATTTGCTGATGGAAAATCACGACGTTGTTTTTGTCAATAATAACCAACATAAAAAGTTTTGTCGGTAAATACATAGGGAATCACTGGTAGGATTCAAATAAGAAAAAACTAGGCAAGTATTTATTTGTTAATTCCATTAGGAAATTTAATGTGTCAATATTTTCAGTGAAATTACCTATGATAATTTACTCTTGCTAATTTTTATCGGGGATTTTATCGGTAATATTAAAGTTATAACCAGCAGAACAACCCTCCTCCCCTATTTCTTCTTCTTCTTCTTCCTTTTTTTCTCTACAAAACAACATCCTTTCTCATTATTTTGCCACAAATCAATCTTTCATAATCACAAATCCAATTACCACAACAACCAGGTTGTCAATATCTTTGTCATGGTTCAATTTATTTCGAAGATTTGTCATATCAAGCAAGCAAACCTACCTATGTTTTATTATAATCTACTTTTATGTTAATTGTTCTGGCATTTTTATGCAGTATATGTAGTTTGTTTGTGTGTTTACTTGTTTTATAGTTTTTTCTATAGAAATTTGTTGTACGATTTGTACATGTTGGAGTTCTTTGAGAAATTATATTTGTTTTTTATTTGATAAATCAAGTTTGATTTTGTAACATAGATGTTATAATTAAAAGAATAATGGGTTGTTTAATGGGTATGTTTCATATTTTATCAATTTTATTGTTAAGTTGAATTTTTTTTGTAAATTTAGAGAAATTTGAATTTTTAGAAAAAATTGATGATGATTAAATGGTACAATTAAAATAGACTGAATATATTTGAATTGAACCAATGATAACTAATTAGTTTGGTACTGATATTTTGTTTAGTTCATTATTAATCAATACATGTTATTGTCAATATTTTATATAAGTTTCCTATGATCGTTCTTAAATGCATCAAGTTTCACCCAAAGAGTTGCAACTGATGAATTATTGTAATGCGATTGAAGGTTTTATTAATTACATAGTATCTAATCCGAAGAATATTAGTGGAGGTAGTATTAGATATCTATGTAAGAGGTGTAAAAATAAAAAGCTCATTGATCCAGATGTTACTATGATGCATCTTTTATAAAAAGAATTCATGGAAAAAAAAACTTGTGTTAGTTTGCACACAAAGAACTCTATGTTCCTTATGACACCATGATATAAACGATGATTGGCTCAACTTTTAGTTATAGAAATGTTCATGGAGTTGTAGATGATGATAATAATCATTATAGAAGTATGATGATAGATGCAATGAGAATAAATGATAGTTATGCATGTGAATATTCAAGTGTAGATAAAAAATCAAATGTAGACATAGTTAGGTTCTTTGAAATTTTAAAAGATTTTGACAAACTATTATGGGATAGGTGTACAAATTACAATAAATTATCGATTGTTGTATATGTATTTACCATCAAAATAGATCACGCGTTGAGTAAAGCCAGTTATGACAGAATTGTCAAATAAACAAGAAAAACTTTAATTAAAAGGAACGAGTTGAAAAAAAACTTCTATACTATTAAATTCATTACAAAACCCTTTCATCTAAAATATCAAAAAATTAACATGTGTTCAGATTTTTGCATGTTATATTATAGTAAAAATATAAATTTTACCGAATATAGAGCTCATGAGCATGCTGTATAAACTGATACTTGCAATTATAACATATACTAAAACTGCTCAGTGTTTCACTGTGCAGTCCACAGTGAAACGCTGAGCTGTTTTTTTTTTTAATTTTTTGTTTTAAATTTTTTTTTGCTTTTTATGCCTTTATGGTTTTTTTTGCTTTTTTGTGTTTTTTTTTTCTTTTAATGAATTTTTTTGTTTAATTTTGTTTGTTAATGTTATTTTTTTATTTAGTTATCAAACTTTCATGACACGGATCCCGGGTTTGACGAGTTAACCTGGTTTGACGAGTTAACCTAGAATTTTTTTTTGTTTTTTTTCTTTTTATTTAATTTTTTTCATTTAGTTTAGTTTGTTAATGTTAATTTTTTTTCTATTTAATTATCAAACTTTCATGACACGTATCCCGGACTTGACGGGTTGACCTAGTTAATTATTGGTTAATCCGACGAATTTTTTTTTCTATTTAGTTATCAAACTTTCATGACGCGAATCCCAGGTTTGACGGGTTAACCCAATTAATTCAATTTTTTTTTCTTTTTCTTCATTAGTTTTTTTCTTAATGTTGGTTTTTTTCTTTTTCTTCATTAGTTTTTTTCTTCATGTTGGTTTTTTTCTTTTTAATTAATCTATTTAACTATCACACTTTTATGACACGACCTTGCAGCCAAACCCACATCCAAGGCTCTTGGGTCCGGTGTCGCAGCCAGACTCACTTAAACTTGAGTCATGTAAGTTTAATATTATTATTAATATTATAAATATTACTCTTGGGTCAAGCGTTGCAGCTAGACCAAAAGCTCTTGGGCATATCTTTGCAGAAAGACCTAACACTCTTAGATTTTAGTCTTTTTTGATATTTTTTATGCAAGAAAAAAAATTAACCCGTGGCATGTGCATTTGTTTTTTTTTCTTTCTTTTTAAGCCTTTTACTGTGAACTGCACAGTGCAGTTCACAGTGGAAAAGCTGATGCTTTTAGTTTTTTTTTTTGTTTTTTAATTAATTTTTTTAATTTAGTTTCTTAATATTAAATTTTTTCTGTTTAATTATCAGACTTTCATGACACATATCTCAGGTTTGACAGGTTAACCCAGTTGATTCAATTTTTTTTTTTATTTTTCTTCATTAGTTTTTTTCTTCCTGTAAGTTTTTTTTCTCTTTGCTTTTTCCTTTTTAATTAATCTTTTTTTAATTTATTTCATTAATATTAAATCTTTTTTCTATTTAGTTATCACACGTTCATGACATGAATCCCAGGTTTGACGGGTTAACCTGATTTGGCGGGTTAACCCAGTTGATTCAGATTTTTTTTCCTCATTAGTTTTGTTCTTTCGATTTCATCTTTTAATATTGTATGCAGTCCACAGTGAAAAGGCTGATGCCTTTAAATTTTTTTTTTGCTTTTTAATTATGTCTTTCATTGCGGACTACACAATGCAGTCCACGGTGAAAAGGGTGATGCCTTCTTTTTTTTAATTAATTTTTTTTATTTAGTTTGTTGATATTAAATTTTTTTCATATTTAGTTATCAGACTTTCATGATACGGATCTCAGGTTTGACGGATTAACCCAGTTAATTTAGATTTTTTTTCTTTTTCTTCATTAGTTTTTTTTTCTTCTTATAAGTTTTTTTTTCTTTTTTTATTTAATTTAGTTCATCAATATTAAATTTTTTTCTATTTAGTTATCGACTGATGCCTTTAGTTTTTTTTTCTTTTTGCTTTTTTGCTGTTTTTATGCCTTTGACTGTGGATTGCACAATGCAGTCTACAGTGAAAAGGCTTATACCTTTTTGTTTGTTTTTTTAAATTTTTTTTATTTAATTTAGTTTGTTAATGTTCAATTTTTTCTATTTAGTTATCAAACTTTCATGACACAGATCCCGAGTTTGACGGGTTAACCTAGTTAATTATGTGTTAACCCGTTAATTTTTTTTTTCTATTTAGTTATCAAACTTTCACAACATGAATCCAAGGTTTGACGGGTTAACCCAGTTAATTCAGATTTTTTTCTTTTTCTTCATGAGTTTTTTCCTTTCTTTTGGTTTTTTTCTTTTTAATTAATCTATTTAATTATCATATTTTTATGACACGACCTTGCAGCCAGACCCACATCCAAGACTGTTGGGTCTGATATTGTAGTCAAACCCACTTAAACTTGGGTCATGCAAATTTAATATTATTGTTAATATTATAAATATTATTCTTGGGTCAAGCGTTGCAGCCACACCCAAAACTCTTGGATATAACTTTGCAAAAAGACTTAACACTTTTAGATCTTAATTTTTTTAATATTTTTTATATAAAAAAATAACCCGCAATATCACGCGGTCATGTAGCTAGACTAATTCTAAATCGGATGCCTCTAGATTATATATTATAATTATGTCTCGCATAACAACTTAATAATAATAATAATAATAATAATAATAATGAGGATGAGGAAATAAAAGATGAGTAACAATATAAGATTACGTGTTTTGCAATCCTGTTGAATCAACAAAAAAGAAAGAAAATCTCACGTGGACAATCAAAAGGCCAAAGTAGTAATTTCACATCCCACCATCTCCTTTCCTTCCTCCATGGTCCATATAAAACTCCTCCTCCAACTAACTCTCCACTCACCGAACCCCAAAAATCATTTTCACAGAAGAAAAGGAAAATCACAATTTGACCACTCTCTCTCAAAAAACTCTCATTTACACCCCTGTGAAGCAAACCACCAGCATCATCAACCTCAAGCAGCAGGATGTGTGGCGGTGCTATCATCTCTGACTTCATACCTCCGACCACCACCGCTCGATCTTCTCGGCGGTTTGGGGAGGGATTGGAGTGGCTTGGTATGAAGAAACCCTTCAACAACAAGAAGTACTCGAAGCCAGTTGTTATTAATCTTGATGATGATTTCGAGGCTGACTTTCAAGAGTTTAAGGACGAGTCTGATGTCGATGGGAATTATGATGTCTTTGTTGATGCCAAGCCTTTTTCTTTCTCTGCTACTGCTTCTGCCCCTGCTAAGAAACGTGAGCTTTCTCGGGGTTATTATGTTCTTGCCTTTATTTGTTTTGTCTTAATTCTTCTTGCTTAATTATTACGGTTATGGGTTAGCTGGTAGTAGTTAAGAAATTGGGTTTTGTATTATTTTTTTCTGGGAATGAAGTTTCTTGGTGATCGATGCTAGAGTATTGGGCTTATGCTTTCTAAATTTTTTATGGCCTTTTTCCTTCTTCTAAGTTTCATACTTCATATTACAAGACTTTGTGTCCTGAAGGTCATTGTTTTGGTAATTTTGAAATTGATCCAGATATGTATGGTTTGTTATTTTGATGATAATTTATTGAGGTGGCTTATGGGTTTTGGTTTCTGGTCATATTGATTTGAAACAAATTTCTAGTCGTGTATACTTGTTCACCGATCATTTTTGCAGGATTAGATTTGTTTTCATTTTTTTTCCCCAGGGTTTTTATATGCTCATGATCCAGATCTTGTAGTTATTTGCTTTGACCAGTAAACTTATCTAGATTAAAGGCTGTTCCTTTCTTATTAATTTAGTTTTATTTTATTGTTTTTGTTGCTGTTGTTGTTAAATCTAGTACTTTGATTTGTGGGACGAGCTTTTTCATTTGAGAAAATGGAAATAGATGGCTTAATATCTTGTCAAACAATAAGTTCTGGGTGGTATAAAAGCATTGAATCGCAATAGGACTCCAGGTTAGAAAAATTTGACTTTGAATTTTAATGTCATTTATGATTTAATGCAAATAAATTGGTTTTTTCTTATCTCTTTAAAACCAAAACAGTCTTCCTGCTGTTGTTTGCTTTCAGGCTTGCGATTGATTTTTTCTTATAAAATGATCCTGATATCACGGATATCAGAAATTAGGTTATATGTCTGTTTGGGTGCCTTTTTCCTAATAGGCCTCTTTCCTATTTAGGATGTGAAATGAAGTTCACTGATGAATATTGTTTCTCTTTTCTGATATCTTTATAGCCATTACTCATGCAACATTGAAAGTAACTGTACAGTCTGTACTAGTGTATTTAATATCTTTCCCTTTTTTCTCTTTTGTTTTTCCTATCGAAGGTTCTGCACCTGTTAAATCTGCTGATTTCAGTGGGCAAGCTGAAAAAGCAGCAAAGAGGAAGAGAAAGAATCAGTATAGAGGAATCCGGCAGCGCCCATGGGGAAAATGGGCTGCCGAGATTCGTGACCCCAGGAAAGGGGTACGTGTCTGGCTGGGAACGTTCAATACTGCAGAGGAAGCTGCAAGGGCGTATGATGCTGAGGCGCGTAGAATTCGTGGCAAGAAAGCTAAGGTGAACTTTCCTGATGAAGCTCCACTTGCTTCATCAAAGCAGTCAATTAAGGAAAACTCACGGAAACCACTTCCAAAGACAAATTCAAGCCAGTCTTTCAGTTACTTGAGCAACCCAGAACTGAATTATAATAATATGGGCTTTGTGGAAGAGAAACCACTAGTTAATCAGTTTGGATCAATGAATTCTTTTCCAGTCAATGGAGATTCTGGGATGAAGACCTTAGCTCCATCTGACAGTGCTTCTATGTGTTTCAATTCTGACCAGGGGAGCAACTCATTTGATTGTGACTTTGGGTGGGGAGAACAAACCCCAATGACTCCTGAAAGCTTGACTGTTCTTGCAGCTACACCAGAAGCTGATGAATATCTCCTTGCCAATCCTGAGGAGGTGGAATCATACTCCGAGAATGCAGTGCCTGTTGAAGAGAAGAATGGAAAATCCCTGTCTGAAGAGTTGCTGGCGTTTGACAGTCAGTTGAAATACCTTCAGATGCCAGATGCTGAGGGTAGTAGCTGGGAGGCTTCTCTTGATAGCTTCCTTAATGTAGAGACAGCTCAGGATGGAACAAATGCAATGGACTTGTGGAGCTTCGATGACTTCCCCTCTATGGCCGGGGGAGTTTATTGAGCCAACTTTCTGTGCTTGCTAGGCTCTGTAAATAACAAGGCTACATGCTCGTGAGTTTCATCTCTATGTTTGGCTCTTAGTTACAGATGAAGTTTGTTTGAAGCATATCAATAATTGCCTTTCACGTTTTGTTGCTTGTAGGGATGGTTGTTTATCTGAGATGGGGCTGGAGTACAAACACAGCTGAACATGCATAAGCCTTAGTATGGGAGAAGCATTCTCAGGAGCTTTAGCCATATAAAAGTAGGAGTTGGGTATCTAGTTCTCGTTTTGTTACATTTGAAGTCATTGAACCTGGGAATGTTGGATTTGATGACTGTAAATGACAATATCGTGTGATTTGTGTTGAAGACTAAATCCATAAATTTCAACTCTTCTGTTGGTTTCCCTCATGGCCATCATTTTTGAATCATGATCGATCAAATTCTTCTCGGTTACATACTTTTGAAAGGAGAAAGCTATTTTGAATAGTCTCCTTGCGCCCAAATGCAAAGAATGATGGATGAAGTCAAATTAGGGCCAATTTTATTATTTTTCTTCTATTACATGATGGTTTCTTTTCTTACTTGCAATTGCAGATGGAAAAGTGATGGAGTCTGTCAACGGTCATCATCTTTTCCTTCACAGAAAATGTCTTTAAACACACACAGCAGCACATGGATCATTCGAAGTAATCTCTTTTGCTTCGAATTAACAGATAATAAACTGTCTGGTTAAAATCCTGTAGCCAAAGAGAGAAGTCAGTACTCACTGGAATAGTAGAGAGATAAATTTGCCTTTCTAACCAGAGGGATAAATGGGTCAAATGCCCTTATAAATAAATAAAAATTGTTAATTTGAATCTAGGAGCTAATTAGACCTTTTGATTTTATAGACATGGTGTAATGATTATATAGCCTTTAGAATTTGATAATTTTCAGTCTTTTTTTAAGAGCTTATTAGTACTTTCCTCTTGGTTTTTTCATGGTTGTCGTATGGTATTAGTAATATATTGGTATTTTTATTGAATTATAAAATAAAATAAAAAAATAGAGAGCGAGCCGCTGCACTGCATTCAAGCCATGATTGTAGTGGATTTGAATTAGCCTTCTTTATTGAACCTAATATATAATTTCATGTATTGTAAATTTAAAAAGATTAACTAAGATATAAAAAATTTCTATTAGTTCACCTGATTTTTCATAGTTTTAAATTAGAATTGCTTTCTTCTTTTTCATGTTATTAAAATAACCAAGCTTATTAAATCTATTGACGCAATGACTAGAGTTTATGATTTTTTTTTCAAATTTTATTCTTCAATATTATATTAGTTAGAAGTTGGGTTTCTTTATTGATCACAAGTCTAAGATTTAACAAGTTTTGTATTTAAAAAATTAATCCATGCTAAGAAAATTCACTTGGGTTAGCTTAGTTTTTTATATTATTAAATTAAATGATCTCATGAAACCCAACCAAAGACTTTATTTTTAATTTTTTTACTCTTTATAAACACTTATGTCACCTTAACTTTTTTTTGATGTACATTTAAATTTTTTTTGGCTCATGGTCTTGCGTTAACCATCAATTTAGATTTACTTAAGTTATTATTTTAGATTTAGTGTGTTTCTTTAATTTTTAACCTTCAATATTTAGTTTATCATAATTAACCTTTCTAATTTGTTTTGGTGTAGGTTTTATGAGGTTATCATATTCGCATTCCCTGAATCATAGGTTTCGCAGTTTAACCATGGTTAACTTGAGTTGATTTAATATATTGTTATTTTAATATTAAAAAATTAAATAAATAATATGTTATCTAATATGTCAGTATTTTAGTATTTTAAAAAAAATATGCATGCATCAAATTTTTTAATTTATAATGTATTTATATTTTTTTTCTTTTTAAGTTTGTAAAAGAAAAATATTCCGCGGAGTAACCGGTGTAAAAAAAACTATTATATATATATATATAAAAACACAGAGAACGTGAAATGTACCTGTCTGCCTGGCAGGGGGTGGTGACTCGAGCTCCGGAGATTGAGCCATTTTCCCAACCATCTACCGCGTGGCATATAGTAAATGGTGGTAGTTTTCAAAGGAATGTTGTTTATATATTAAAATAATATTTTTTAAATTATTTTTTATTTTTAATATTAATATTACAAAAACAAAGACGCTTTATCATCATCGCCCCCCAGTGGCTCCAAAATTGATGTCGAGGATTGGGGGAAGGATGGGCCCCGCTGTAATATTTCTTGGAGATCACGACAACTAGGTTTGCGAGCCCCCTCTGTCAGAGACTGAAAAATACCGTACAAAAGAAAATGACTGGGATTGGACGGTGCGTAAGAAGCTGTCGCGTGACAGTTTTTTAGCTGAGCAGCATCGGCCATCAAGCACGTGCCACTGTTGTCTAGACAATTTTTGACCTCTCTGCCCTTTTTATAAGCACAGAAAAAAGTTTTTTTTCCCCTTTTTTTTTAAGAAATAAAAATCCAAGCTCGATATTTTTTTTATTTTTTTAAAAAAACTATTACATAGACAACTATCGGATTCATTAGAGATATTAATATTGTAGTTATTTCATTAGAGATATTAATATTGTAGTTATGAATGTGATTATATTTTAAAGTATTTTTTATTTAAAAATATATTAAAATAATATTTTTTTTATTTTTAAAAAATTATTTTTGATATCAGCATATTAAAATAATTTAAAAATACTAAAAAAAATATATATTTAAAATAAAAAATAAAAAAAATTAATTTTTTTAAAATATAAAATTAAACAACCCTATGATCATGACAAGAATCATGGTTTAGATTTTAGAAGCAATTTCTCTCAATGACAGGGGGGGTTTTTTTATTTTATTTTATTATTATTATTAATAAAAAGTCAAAGGTTGTAGCTGTATAATTGCAAGATATCTTTATGAGCCAACAAATATTAATTTTTCTAGGGTGGAAATCTGATGCCAATACAATGAACAAACAGATAAGGGGTCTCTTTCAAATAAATATGTTTGTCTTCTTGGAAAGTAATTAATCAGAAAAAAATATCCCATGGGAAACCATCCCCCCTATTTGCTTTAAATTTTAACTTCCAATATCTTATTAATGCAGATTTTATACATTATACTACAATAGTGCCCGTAATGCGATGTGGATCCACACTATTTTTTAATAAAATATTTAGATATTATAAGTATAATTCTTTTAAAAAATAATTACTCATGTTATAGTCCTGGCCAATTAAATATGCTAGTTTTACTTGATTAATATTGAAAAAAAGGTGATGATAGTAAAAGCTATCACGATAACAAGAAGAAAAACAGCTTTATCCAAGCGCAAAAAAAATAATGTTGTTTAATTTTTAATTAATTAAATATAAAAAGATAAAATAAGATAAAACAAGAGAAAACAAGTTGGTATGAGCAAATTCAAGTCAGCACGATAGACATGTAATATGAACATTAAAGGACGAGTTAGTCCAAATTAACCTCATAAACTCACGTTTTAGATCATAAGGTCGAGATAATTCAATTAAAAAAAATTGAAGATAGCCACAAAGTCATTTTTTAAATAAAAAAATATCGAACAATGATATTGAAAAAAAAGAGACGTAAACTCCAATTAACTTTTCAAACTGGTAACCCAAGTTATTAGACCAGAAGCACTATAAAAAAAAATCATGAAGCCCAAGGAAATAAAATGTTGAAGGGTGATTTGAAAAAAAATATATAGACAAAACAATCCAAAAAAATAGCAATTAAAAAATAAGGGTTAAAATCAAAATAAAAAATAAATTAAAGCGCAACAATAAATTTTCATTTTGAGAGTTCAATTGAAAAGAATAAAAAAATTAACAAAAGGAAAAATATTTTGAAAAAATAAGGAAAAAATACACAATTAACTTGGATTGCAGGGTAAAATTAAAAACAATAAAACTTTTATAAAAATATCAAGAAAAAAATATGTAATCAAAATAATATGGATTAAATTAAAAACACCAAAACCTGATAAAAACATTAGCATGTAGAATTTCTTGACGTGTTTTTTTTATAAAAACAAATTCTTAAATATAAATCGAAAAACTTATGCACATATATAATTAAATCAATCACAAACTATTTTGTAAATAAATAAATAAAAAGTCATCAACAATAAATAAAAACATAATTGAAAAAATTGAGAGATAAATATATATCAAGATATTTAATATCGCAACATAGAACATTTACCTAGTTGTGTATAATGAATTTATTTATTAAAATTAATTTGTAATATAAATCGACACACACATAAAATTTATTGAATAAAATAAAAGGAAATATTTTTTATGCAAAGCTACACATATTAAAAATATTGTAAAAAAATAAATATTTTTTTATTTTTAAAAATAATTTTAATCTATATAAATATAAAAAAAATTATAGATGAATCACACTAACTACATAAAAAATTAAACACATCAAATATAATTACAAAAATAATTTCTATTTAAAAAAAAGACTAAATAATCCAAAACAATCACAGAGAGGGGGTACTAATCAAAATATAAATGCAAAAATTATTTTAACAAACACATATAAAAAATGGTATTTTTAAAAATATAAATAAATAAATAAATAAAAGAATGAAGCAAGATGTTGTGGTCTTGGCAAGCTAAGCCAAGCATATGACCCATCTGTGAGGATGACATGTCATTCATCCCATTATTTGACCAAAAAATAAACAACATATCGTATGTATTGACAAAAAACACGTTGTTTATCATTCCCCAAAATTAGTGGCCGGAAAAAAAAGGTTCTTGTTTTTTCAACTCAAAAAATCATTTTCAAACCATTTTTTATTCAAAACATCTAGGAAACATCATTGGAATCTTGTTAAATCAATCAATAGCCTCCAAAAACTTAAAAAACCGTCCCAAAACTCATAATCAACTCGAAATAAAAAAATCTTTCCGAGCTCATATTTGTTTTTTAAGGCGATTTCAAAGAAAACACATAATCTTAACTCCCATCATTATATGTAACCGTTTGACACAAAAATAGACTATTTTAGTGGTTGGAATAATCGCCAACAAAAGTTTTTTCTCTCTACGCTAGAATCCAACGACCTCCTCTCTCTTCCATCAAAAAAATAAAACTATAAAAAGAGGAAAATGAAGATTTGTACCACAATTGGATTTTTTTAAATTAGAAGGACTGATTAACTATTAGCCAAAAAAGATAGGGAACTAAAATGAACTTTTCAAGAAAATCTCAAAGTCGCCGTCTATGTTATCATTTTTTTTCACTTAAGTTCTTTGTCTTTCAATTCAATCATCCCCCTAAAAAAATATGCAACTGGGTGCAAATTTAGGCTAAAAAAAACTCAATTGTGCAAAAAAAAATAAAAAAAATTGAGGACCAAATTGAATTTTTTAAAAAATCATCCCACAACTCATAATCAACTCGAATAAAAAATCTTTCTAAGCTAAGATCAGTTTTTTTAGGCGATTTCAAGGTAAGAAAACATATAATCTTAACTCTCATCATTATATGAAACTGTTTGACATTCGTTTTAGTGACCTAAATCATTGCCAACAAAAACTTTTTTTCTCTACGTTCGAATTCAGCGACCCCTTTTCTTCTGTACCAAAAAAAGACTAAAAAAAAGGAAAATGAATATTGGTACCAAAATTGGATTTTTTAAAATTAGAGGGACCGATTACCTATAAGCCAAAAAAGATGGGGAACTAAAATGAACCTTTTTAAGAAAATCTCAAAGTCACCGCCTATGTTACCCATTGTTTTCACTTCAGTTCTCTGTTTTTCAATTCAACTCTTTCCAAAAAAATAAAATGCAATTGAGTGCAAATTTGAGCTCAACTGTGTAAAAAAAAAAAAGTTCAAAGATTAAAATGAAAATTTTAATAAAATGACTTTCAATTCATGGTGATACGTGAGATAATACACAGTGCAATTGCTACAGTAGAATAGCCACACGGCATAGTTTTTTTTGTTAATGCTCTATAAAATGTATAAACTCCTATCATGTTTAATGCTCAACAGGATAGATGAGCTCCAAAGACTAGTGATCCTATGCTATGTGTCACTCTATTCGTCATCGAAACTGTAATTAGAGGTTAAAATGAATTGGAAGAATTTCGGTGCTCTTTCATTATTATTATTATTTTGTGGATCCGTTTCAGTGTTCATGATTGAGGCATGGAACTATAACATATGACAGCGAAAAGGCCAAAAACCTGAAACGTCAGTTAATTTTGTTGTCACATACCCAGATCAGGAAAACTACGAGTACTGCTGTGGCCTATGCCAACTGTTGGATGTCAATATTGAATCAGTATTGGTCAGTGTATCTCTGATCCAGCTTTTATGCATAAATACTAACCGTCTGCTACACTGTTTGATGGCATTGAAGGTTAGAGACACAAGGTATTTGGTTAAAATAGCTGTTGTTTCATGGATAATATGAAGAAAAAGCTAAAAAAGAAGTATAAAAGCTTCAGAATGGAGCTTCTAAAAAACCCGAACTTTTGGCTTTTGACATAGAATCCACGAGGATCTCACAACCAACTTCAGATTGGTTGGCTTTTTTATAGGGAAAAAAAAAACCAGTGACTCAAGCTAACGTCCATTGTTTTATCTTGCCAGTTAGAGGAGAAAATGAATTGTGGAAACAAGCTCTTGGGCTACCTATGACCCATTAAATGGTAAGAGAGTTTAAGCAGCCCACCACATGTTGCAGGTTAATGCACCTCTAAGAATTGGGATTGAAGAAACAACTTTAGGGAAAGTGTGATCCTTTCTTTGAGCACAAAGTTACATTTTGAAAACTATTGATGAAGTCATCTGAAGAAAGGAATATGGGAATGCTGTAGTTAGGAAGTAAACATCAAGTTCCTTCAGAAACAGGGCCAATAACTTATGCCAAAGTAGCATAACAGCCATACTTTTTTGTTTTTTTTGGGGGGGTAAACACCATCATGAAGACATGACATGGATGTTTCTTCAAAAAATCCAGGTTGTTTTTGTTGCCCCGCATTCCATAATGCAAGTTCTTTCAAGACCTGCTTTTTATTTGTATTGTTTTTCTTTCTGTTCCTATTCGTGGCCATTGGGATAGCTGCATTGGTTGTTGTCTTCATTTTGAAGCCTCAAGAGCCAAGATTTTCTCTGGAGACGATAAGAGTGGATTCATACAAGCTCAATGCTTATTCCAATTCAACACTGTTGATTTCATCTGTTGTCTCTTTGTTACTAAACGCTCAAAACCACAACAAAGTTGGCATAAAATATAGCCCTTCAAGGCTTCATATTTTCCATCAAGGAATCCCAATAGGACTAATTCGAGTTCCTCAGTTCTATCAGCCAGCTCATAGTGACAACGTTGGTTTAACAGTACAGATTTCTCTTCCTCGTTTAAATGTCACCAGAATTTTTGATCAAGGTGTCTCAAAAGAAAAGGCAAGGAAGAATGTTTTACAGATGAAAATATTAGGCGATGCTAGACTTCACCTGCTGCTATCTCGTCTAACATTGCCCAAGATCAAGGTTTGTTCTTCTGTATAGTATTTTATCAAGTGAACCTAATTAAAGAGGTTCCCCTATCTCCTTGTCCTCGTTGCAAAAAATAATTGAACTTTTGAGGATTTTGCTTCCCTAGCTAGCATGGTCAGTTTTCATTTTCTTGATAAATAGCTAGCACAGTCGGTTGTTGAATGCTCACAAATTAAATCCTAGTTCAGAGAATGATTTTATATTTTACCCTTTTATCTTATAACCCTTTAATCAACTTCTGTTTTTGTAGGTTGCCCTGGAATGTGACATAGGCTTCAACTACACAGAGTTTTCATTCACAGACGAACTTTTTTCCATGAAAGTAGTTCGAGATCTTATAGTATGTATTTTTCTCATTATGTTCTACCTCTCCATTTTTACTGATGATGTAGAGGCATCTTATCTTTTCAGATAACCAATCTGCAATTCTGCTTTTCAGGCATCTTTTCCTGTTAAATCTGAATCAATCTCCAAGAAGTGTAAATTAGCTTTCTATTTATAAAGATGGTGAATTTCACTCAATAGCAAGGACTCAGGCATGTAAGATAAAAGCACGCAAATGTTACTGTGTTGATATGTATGTCTACCTATAGGGATCAAGCAAGTGATTTCTGTAACATCTTATGATTGTTCTTAATTAATGGGCTATCACATAGTTGTTGATTCAATGGATCGTTTCCATATATCATCATCTCACATATTAAGTGTTCAATTTTCCTTCATCTTCCAAGCACACTGTTTCATTCTATTCTACCTAAAATCTGAATCCCATAATGCTGCAGCAGGGGACCCCATCTCCATTTCGTGGATTATGACAGCGGAATTTACAGGCATGATAAATTGGAAACTATACTAGACTATATTATTATTTCTCTTGAACTTTTAGACTCGTTAACCAATGGCGAAACATGATATCAATTATATTAACTAAGAATATGTTAAACTGCAGCTCAATTCCAAGAACTTTCAGAGAAGTGCTAACTATGATTCTGACACTCTGTATCCAAGCTTGATACGTGAAATGGAAGAATTCGCAGAATTCACCAAGCAATAATCATATACTTATCGACAGACAGGAAGAAAAAAAGGAAACCCTTCACTTATCAAGATTCACCAGTGACCTATATTCAGCAACAAATATGATTTTAATTTTTGAAAGACTGTATGTTGACTAAAATCTTGCTAAAGTATTATCATAGCTTATGCAAGCGCCAACCACTGGATCAACATCAGTATTCAATCATTCAGCTGTTTATTCTCCAAAAGAACTGATTGCTAATGATGCATATGCATGCACACTTGAGTTCAGAAAGAATCGCACAAAAATAAAATGAAGCCCGGAAATTCTAGGCCCACACAGCCACACACACATATTCTAACAAATAATTGATGAATAAACGTAAGGTCCAACAAAAACAAATGCCATGTCATAGGACTCAATCTCACCATAGAATTTGCTACTTAATCTTCGCCACGGAAAAATTCAATATATTTGCCATCCTTCTGTGTTGTACTCCTTATTTCAACAAGGAGCAAAGCAACATCCGAGCATCCAAAGAAACATGATGTTGCCTTCTATCATGCTAGCATTATATATACATATTCAATGCTTCTGTTCTTTTCCATTTTTTTCTGAATTTGATGTATGACCATATGAATTTATATGTTGGTGCTGATTTGACAGGAAATATACAAGATAGGGGGCAGGAAATTTGCATTTATGAGTTTGCCACCACTGGGTTGTCTGCCCGCCATTAGAATATCCAGATCAGATAGTAATGGTAGCTGCTTGAAGAAACTTCATTGCTAGCAACATTACACGACAAAGCTCTTTCCAAGCTCCTTTGTGACCTGGCTTCCAGTTTGGTATGTACTACGATCTACACTCATCAACAATTCCCCCATTTTTCATTGATGCGGGATTTGTCGGCTCAAACCCAAATTGTTGCGGGGAGATGATTTTGTGGGCCCATTCTCTCTGTCGTTAGTGCTTATTTAATATTACGGCCAAAACGCTGTTCATCAAGATTTTGAATTTTTTAAGTTTTTATTTTATTTTATTTTATTATGATAATGTCAAAAAAAATAAAAAATATATGATTTTAATATATTTTTTAATAAAAAAACATTTTAAAAAACAAAACATACAATTAGAGTTTACAAGATTAGACAATAAACTAAGCAAAGCATGATGATTTCATTCGAGGGAGATGGTATAGATTGGCAAACGACCAGGCCCATTGCATATCTAACATTAATGATTTATGTTGAAGCGGTTAATCCATCTGCCGGAAAGGTTTTCAAGGACCTAGTCCACCAGGCCCTTTTTTCTGTTTTTTTTTTTTTTTTCACTGCATCGTTGGTGATTTTTGAACATGGGAATTGATTTAATTAAAAAATTCGGATCATAAAGGTTTCAAGCAAGGGAGATCAGCATGCTGTGGAACTGGGCCAGTTTGAGGAGTTTATTTCATTGAGCTCAACACAACATTTCACAGATATGTATGAGCAGGCCATGAAAACAGGATGAAGTTAGGAACAAGTCATAGAAAAAAAGGATTTGCAGGTAAGAAGAAAGATACCGAGTTGCATAATGTGGAGATTGATTATTTCCAGCCTAGAAAACAATGGAATAGCTTGTGGAAATCCAACCAACAGGATCATGCCAGCAGCATCAACTTCCATTCATTCATATCAACACTACCAATTCCCCAGCAATTGCCAACCTAAATCTATCTTCACAGTTCCTTAACAGTCAGCCCAAGAACTCCTTTCAAAGACAGTAGTTCTTTGGTCAACCAACTTTGAATAACCAGGTCGGGGGTAAGCAGCCAGCCCTTATCGAAGCTCTTGAGAAATCAGGAAAACTTGCCATCCCTTTCATTACCCTTGGGTGAGATTTGGACCAATCACCGCCATTCCATAGAAACCCCTTCAATCACCTTACCTTGTCTGTGTTACTATGCATAATTTTGATAGTTGTTTCACTCTCAAATGCAAGCTCCTGCGACTACAGGGAAATGAAGGATAAACGTGATCACCAGTGATCTAGATTGCTCGATATGCTATCCAGAATAAATTATAGCAGGCCGCCATTGACAACATAGGCCATGATGGACCCTCAAGATTATTACAAGTTCTGATCCATGTTGATAAAGGCAGCTTCAGGTAAACACAAGTTCACTTTACTGATCCGATAATATTCTTCTTTACATAAAGTTAAGAAAAGCATGAGATAGGGGAGGGAGAGAAAGAAGAGAGACGAAAGAGGGTGATTGGAAGAATCCAAGGTCGGAAAGTTACAGCTTCCAGCGTATAAGATGATTAGAATCACTTGGAAAGTTTTCTTTGAGAATTTCTCCATTTCCCTCTTTCTTAATTCCACGTTCATATATATGTACATACACATCAAGTCAAAACCACCGCAACTGAAGCCAAACCCACTAACCATTCGCTTCATAGATTAGGACAAGTGTTAGATCTCATTGCATGTCAAAATGTTCGACTTCTAGGAAAGAACCTGTAGCAAATGGACGATTTTCTCTCTCTTTTTTTTCTTAAACTTAAGAATTGAAAAAAAAAAAAAAACAAAGTTTTCAACCAAAACAAAAAATCCAAGAATCATATTTGGAATGTGAAGCAGGGGGGATAGTGGACTGAAAAGATTTTTTTTTTCACGCAAATTTCAGATAGGACATGAAATTTTTTCACGTTTTACACTTTGGTCTCCATCTTTTGATTGTTTCTTTCTATAACAAATTATAAGAAGTTGTCCATTAATTTGATCACAAAATGATGCAATCAATTAAAAAAATTTGATGACCAAAATTAAATAATTAAATATATTATTTCAATCCACAGTGAAATATAAAAGGGAGTATAATATTTTTTGCTACAGGAAATTCCCCATGCATTATACTTTTTTGTACTAGTCTATTGGCTCATACTCCATCGTATGCTAGATCAATTTTTTTTGTAAATATGAAAAAGAATGTCAAAAGTGTAGAGAATTCTTTGGCAATTTCATTAAACCCAACCAAATAAATTAATAAACCTCTCGATCTGACCCATGCCTTGCTCGAGTCTCCATTTAAAGCTTGTGGAAGTTGATCCAATATGAATAAGATAATTTCACTAATCCAAAGACAACTTACATGAGAAATAAAAATATGGCTTATCATCTAAAAAAACTCCAAGATGTAAATTTTTAAAAAATATTGAGACGACACCAAACTAAATCGACCTCGATTATTTCATGATCTAGGCCATGAACTTTATTAAATTTAATAATTTTTTTATTTTTATAAAATATTTTTATTTAATTATATAATAAAAAATAAAAGCTCGAAAAATTAAAAGAATCACCGCACCATTATCCACAAATTAAAGCAACATGGTTACCCTACCAAATAAAGTTCCACTGTTGGCGCCGATTGAGCTGGCTTTCTCGCATGCTGTTCTTTCTTCTTTTATGGGTGTGGTGCGGCGCACCTATGAGATGGAGAGCCATGTTCTGTGTCTTGGGTGTCAGGTTCTTCATGCTGGCTCAACTGTGGCAGAGGATGCCC
The DNA here is from genome assembly GCA_007827005.2 of Populus simonii. Lineage (NCBI taxonomy): Eukaryota > Viridiplantae > Streptophyta > Magnoliopsida > Malpighiales > Salicaceae > Populus > Populus simonii. The sequence goes on from CM017464.2 coordinate 15,514,703, forward strand.
CTTGGCTCTGGTGGGGCTGTTGGTTTTCTCACTTGGCCTATTGCCATCACTGTGCATTAAATGCACAACCAGCTTGGCAGGGTCTTGTTCATTCGCTGTCATTGGGAGAGCTGCAATTTTTGCTGGGATTTGACATTCCTGTCCTTGAATCCTTTCTGGTTGGCATGTTTCTCTTTGTTATGTTATTCTCCAGTTTCAATGAAGCTAGATTGCATTTTATCTCTGTCCATCTTTCATTCGTGTTGTTTTTGTTCGCCTGGGTTTCTTGACAGTTCTGTCATTCTATCTCCTTTTAGGGGTTTCGTTTTACGCTGCTTTTTTAAGGTTTTGTCATCGGGTTGTATCTTCATTGCATATTAAACTGAGAGAGGGTATATAAAACATATTTCCTGTGGGAGTTTCCTCGGCAGCTCGACCTCTGTCTCTGTTAGGTTTCTATTTTTTTTCTTTCCGGTGGAGAGTTGTTCAGCTTTTCATATGCAATCATGCAACATCACCGATTATTATCTTTCCATGAATGTAGCAGTATGAACACAAATGGTTTGTCGAAAACTCAATAAGAATGAAGTTTGATTTGACGCGTGAAAACTGATTCAATAATAGGTTATTATCATTTTCCTTCTTATGGTTGAATTTGAATCCCATTTTGATTGCATTGGAAAACAAGAAGACTAATTCGTCAAGAAACGCGATCTTATTGTTGGTATTTGTTGCTGTTGTTGTCACAGAATTTTGTTTCCATGCTAAGTATTACATGTCAAATGATTGCATAAAGAAAATAAAGAAAAGAAATTGCTAATGTTAATCACAAGCACACATGCCGCACCCGCGATGAATTATGGAAGCGTTTCTAATTGTAGTATTGGTGGCTTTTTTAAAAAAATTATTTTTGATTTTAGTATATCACAATCTGAAAATACTACTGTTATAAAATAATATAAATCATATTTTAGAATCTCATATAAGAGCTGACCTCATCTAAAAGCGGACCTTACCTGAGAGTTTAAGTTATTGAGTTGAGATAGTTTTTTGACAAGGTATTAGAGCCTTAATGACCAAGTGGTCACGAGTTTGAATCTCGCTATCCTCATTTATTTGATAAAAATTAAGCACAAGTTAATATGGGCCTATATAAATTTCAAACCCAAAGAGCTTTCACTTGAGGTGATGTATTGAAGAATAATATAAATTATATCTTCGAACCTCACTTAAGAGTTTAAATTATTAAGTTGATATGGTTCTTTAACAACCATAAAAGAATTAATTTAAAACAAAGAATTTTTTTTCAAAAACATTTTTAAAATGCAAAAACAAACAAATTGTTACCATGTATCCCAATACATTACTATTGCATTTGATGATTATTATTGTATTTGTATTGGTTGAGAATGTTTTCCAAAGGTTATTTAGATTAATATGATATTAAAACCATTTAAAAATATCTAGATAATATATTGAAATGTATTTTTACTTCAAATTCATTTTTACAAAAATGTTTACACATCATTAAATATGTTATACTCACGTAGTAAAGATTGTTTTTTAAAATAGTTTTTATTAAAAATATATTAAGATAATATTTTTTATTTTTTTTTTAAAATTTAACATCATCACATTAAAACAAACAAAAAAATATATAAAAATAAAAAATTTAAATATTTTTAGAAATATAGTTTGACCGGAAGATCAAACCCTAACTAAATTATTTATCCAATAAGAAGATCCAGATGCTTCGGATGAATTGGCAGTCAAGTTTAGATAGAAGAGGTTGAACAGATGTTATTATATTTTCAATCAATGTTAGATAACCAATGAACTGACTGGTTCTTTATCTTACTTCGACAAAATAAATAGCGTGAAATGGCTCCACTCGTTTATTAGTTTATTTGTGAATCGTGGGATTAATCTTATATGTTAAATGTGTTAAAATAATATTTTTTTTATTTTTAAAAATTTATTTTTAATCTCAATCTATCAAAATAATTTAAAAATATTAAAAATTAAATTTTAATAAAAAAACAAATTGAAACTAATTACACAGCAAAGAGAAAGATTGAACCCTACAATTCTCCTATTATTACAAGTGCATTCACTCCTTAATATTATTATTATCTTATTCTTAAAATATAAAAAAATAAAAAACTTTCTTTTTTTATGAATATACTTATTCGAATGTAAATAGCCTGTCTAAAACTCATGCTGAGAAAAACTTAGCTCCAAACTTTTAATATGTCAGGAATAGATTGAAATAGCCTAAATTTCCATAGTGAGAGCTATGCGAAAATTGTGTATATATATATATTAGATTAATTTGAGTATCCGGGTTAGTTTGCGCGTAGCTCAATTAATCCTACTGGCCCTGAAGTTAATAACCATGTAAGTCTTTAGTAGTCATGAGATTTGTGAGACTCGAACTAGTGATCTCTAGAGAGTAAACTTGGGGTCTGACCAATTGAGTTACACCCCTCAAAATTATAAGTATGTCATTTTTGATATATATACATCCACAATTTAATTCTTATACATTAAGTTAGCATAGAATTAATTTCGATGTTTTATTTTGATTGGTTTTATATAAAGTAATTTTGATGTTTTATTTTGATTGGTTTTATACGAGGTTCTTGTTAAAAATAAATTTTAATAATAAATAAAAATGGTAAAATAAAATCTAATTTTATTCTAATTTTATTTATTCAGACCAATTAAAATTTTAAAGATTTAATTTCAAACTAAAACATATATTCAATATTAATATAAAATAACTTGTTTATTTTTTTTTTTAATTTAATCTTTAATTACAATTAACAAACTCTTTATTATTTTCAGCACGTAGAATCCTCTGTTTATTTCGTTCAATGCCGTATAAACCTTCCAGTTTTCAATTGAGTTTTTCTTACAGTAAAAAAATATTAGCAGCGTCAGCACTTTTTTGCGTCGAGTAAAAAAAGCTTCATAGTTCATTCCACAACGTACGAGCCCGTTGGTCTCTTCGGGCGCGTTTGTGTCTCTGCTAAACGCAATATATCATATGTTTGGTAATAAAATATTATTTACTGTTAATGGGACTTATCAGAATTGCCGGCGTGTTTACGTGCCACTAAAAGCAGCTCCAAGCTGCTTCTGCTCTTTCCACACAATAAGTGAATTAATTTACTTTTACTGTTAATTTAAGTGAACAGTAAAGACTATTTTCAATATTCATGGAACAGTGGATACACTCTTTACTATTCCAGCCGGATTGGATTCAGTTTAATATTGAACCGGATCCGATACAGTTAAAAAAAAATCAAATTTTATTTTTATTTTTAATTGTATTTTATTTGAAAAACTAGTGTTTAACATTATTCAATGACACTACATAAATTAGAAGGAGATCGCTTGATGACGTAACATTTGTAAAATTTGATCGCAATCTCAATTTTGTTCATGATAATATTTTACATGATGTTGTTACACACTTAAAAAACCAAGGAAACTGTAGTCCTTATAAGATGGATTTCGTACGTGATAAAATCGTAGATAGTTTAATGGAACAGTAAAAAATATTTTATATAAGTATTATTTATTTCATGATGTAATAGTAGTAGTTAAATCTATAATATTTAAATTAAAACTCATTAATATTAATATATATATATATATCTTTTTAAATTATTTTATAACCTCAATTTGAAAAGTATTTTTAACTAAACACATTAAATTACTTTTTATTCAACCTTAATTTCAACCACAATTTTAACTAAATATATATAAATACCAAACAAACTTTGATTAAAAATATATTTTATAAAACAATTTTTTTTAATTATAACTATAAAAACTATTATAATCCCAAACTTACTCGTAACATGGTGAATCAAAGTCTGTGTATGGGGTTGTGTGTGTGTTTAGGTTATTTAATCGCAAATCTTGTCACTGCTGTATACAACCGTTGACATTTGATGCAGTGAAACTAATCGAAGTTAATATTGCTAATTCTACCGATTGAAATATAATATAATTTTTTTATTTAATTAGTTTCCAGGTGGCCCGCGTTTTGTGATAAGTCAGTTCACACTTTTTTATATGTATAAAAATAAATGTTAAGACGATGTTATTATTTTTTAAAAAATCTGAGATGAAGATTATTGTTTGAATTCAATAAATTTTGTTAATTTTTAAATAATATTTTATATTTATTAAAATACTAAATTATTCTTTAGTTAATGTAATTATAAACAAATAATCAGGATGAAAATACAAAAAAACTCTTAAACACAGGTTAAAAAATCTTCCTTCTAATAATAGTTTATCACTATATTTTTAAAAGTCAAAAGTAAAAAAAAATCCCCTAGATGTCAGTAATTTTTTTTGAAAGTAATTATTTTATTATATTGTAAACAAATGAAAAAATCTAATTGTTTTCTTATCAATTTACTAATAACTAATAAATTATGTGAAAGTACAATATTTCTCTCAATTAATCTCAATTAAGAATACAAAATCATCATTATACTATTCAATCCAGAGTAACATGAGTTTCTGTCTTAAGTGAAAGTCGCTCTTTTAGATTTTTGTTGATGAATTCTAATAGGATAAAAATGTCATTATATTAGTTTTCATTAGCGATTCAGTGGTTAGAACCACATTAATTGTTTTTTTTTAAAATCTTATGTATTGATCAAAAATAAAAACAACAGGAACAAAGTAAAATTTGATGTTTATGAGATTAGTCGAGTACACGCAAGCTAATTTAAATATTTATATTAATAAAAATAATAAGAACAATAGGGAACAAGGTAAAATTCTAATTAAAAATAATCAAGATGAAATTAATCTTATACTGTATTTGGATAATATTATAAAAAAAGAAAAATAAATAAGATAAGGTTGGGTGGAAAGTCCAACGAATGTAATGTCTCCGGCTGCCTTTGAAATCGTGCGAGGGTTGCATTGTATGAGAAGTAAAGTTTTGATGTATCCACACGTCTTCGCCACCACTCTCTCCATTTGCTGTCTTTTAACGAGTCAAACTTGTTTGTTGTAATCATTTTTGTAGGGTTCTCAATTCCATTGCTAGAAGGTATATAAAAATGCATAAAATATTATGGCTATCAAATAAGATTTTCATAGTATTTATATATTAGTTGAAGCATGTGATATCTTGACGAGTAGAGTTATTTTATTTTATTTTGATGGTAAGTAATGTTGATTAAAGATTAAATTCCTCTTTAGATTATTTAAGTGTACGTTTTTTTATGTTACTAGGGACATAGTTTATTAGAATTGATAAAGGAAAAAATAAAAATAAAAATTGCTATTTAATTTTATAATAATTAAAAAATTATAATTGATATTTCAAATGTTATGAGTAAATGATTAGTTATGCTAAATAAAAGATAAAAGTTATTCTAAAATATTATATCCAATGTAAATTCTCTTTTGTGTGTTGTTTTTAATGATGAAGGTTCCTATTATTTGTTGCTGAAGGTAAGAAAGTATTGAGATTTAGGATAGGGATTTGAGATTTGAATACGATGACAAGGCTCAATCTTCATTTTTCAAATACAAGTGTTGAATTTTAGAAAATAATAATAATTAATTAAACTATAGACATTCTTGATTATGTCCAGAATAAATCCGAATATTGCTACTCACACTCAATAAACTATAGACATTTAATGCTTAATAATGGTTTATTTATCCTGTATTGATTAAAAATAATAAATATACAGCAAAATTACAAGGAGAAATATGATATTTTTTAAAATATTTTGAATATAATAAAATTATATATTAAACAATTTTATTATTCACTGAGATAAGAATAACATCCTAGGCTAGCAATGATTCATCAATGTCATATGAGCAGAGTCAACGCGCATAAAATTACACCAAGACTGAATAATTACACCTTGAAAAAACATATTGAGACGCAACTCCATCACATGATATTAATTTCAACCTTATCTCTTCTAAAAATAAATAATTAATTAATTTTATGGCAGAACCTGCAATTAACACCGCTAAAACAAATCACTATACAAAAATAACTTTTACAAGGAGAGAATATTGAAATAATTTTTTTTCCCTGAATGAAGATGCAGAATGAGTAAAAAAATTAAAAAATTAAAAAAAAACAAAAAAAAACCGAACCATAAAAAAAACCGATTAAACCAATTAAAATTTTTAAAAAACTGAACGGTTCGGTTCGGTTTCGGTTTTATAAGCCTAAAACCGAAAAAACCGAACCGAAACTGAGCCAAACCGGCAAAAAACCGAGCAAAACTGAACAAACCGAGCCAAACCGATTTGAACCGGTTTTTGTTCTAAAAAATCAAACCGAACTGAAACCGATCGGTTTGAACCAGTTTCGGTTTTTTTTGAAATTTTTTTTTTGATTTGGTTATTTTTTTTTATAAAAACCGAACCGAACTAAAAATATCGCCCCTACTAATCACCTTCATTGCTTGAGTTTTACAGTTACCATCTTGCATGCTGGATACGTGGGAGAGGGTTATTGTTATTTATCTTTTTTTTTTTCTAATAAAAAATAGTAATTTGATTAATAATAAACAGAGATGCACGGAAGCACGACTAGCATTCCAAGCTTGGCAAGTCAATCATGGTGAATATAATATTGTCATGCGATGAAGATGGAAAATGAGAGTTCCAGCAATGGACATCACTGCAAATATTCCACATTTCTATGGAATATTATTATGATATTACGTGGTTGCAGGCAAGTTGGGCAAACAAAAGAATATGATACGAGCATATTCTTATTCACTAACACTATGGGATCGTCCTATAATATGTTTTTAATAAAATAAAATATATTTCCTATGACAAGTTGGATAATTATTTAAAATTGACATTACTATGATCTTGATTTATTTTTTTTTGCTTAAAATGAAATTTTTTTATATTTTTATATCGTTTTGATGTTCTAATATCAAAAATAATATTTTAAAAATAAAAAAATTTATTTTAATTTATTTCTAAACAAAAATTACTTTAAACTACCATTATTATTGTAATATCGAAAACACCCAGGACAAGCTCCGCTACACGTTGGGAATACAATACGCTAATCCTCCTGCAAATGAACAATTTCTTGGGAATTTATACTGATTTCCAAGAGAGAAGATTGATTCTTTGAAATCCAACTATATATATAAAAATCTGTTTTATCTTGGTGAAGTGAACACAAGGGATGTCTTCAGAGAATTTTGTCCTCTCATTTCCTTTATCATGAACGAATAACATTAAAAGCAAGTTATAAAAGATGCCTCTTAAAACGTACAATTCATTTATATTTCATATTTGAAAGTTTTCCGAGTAGAGAATTCATTATAGCTTTATTTTATCACTGTTTGTCTGTGTGTATAGCATGAGATTTGGATTCTGACAACGAAGAAGAATAAAGTGTATTTCTTTAACCTTTCATAATTTTTTTTTTTAATATGGATATTCGAGCTAATTTGTATTTATCTCGACTAATCTCACGGATTTTGAAATTAACAATCATGTAAACCTCCAATGACTATCATATTAACAATTATATGGTTCGAACTTGAAACTACAGGAACAACAAACTCTTTAATCCTAAACTCTTATTACTAGGTAACCAGTAGATGGTTTTGATAATTGGTTTTTAACTTTTGTTATCCATGCATAAAATCCACCAAAAATAAATTATAAAACATACTTCTAAATGAATGCTTTACATGTATAACTTTATTTTTTTTTTTTGATATTAATACATTAAAATAATATAAAAATATTAAAAAACTAATTTAAAATAAAAATATTTAAATTTTTATAAAAATATTTTTCAACAAAAAAAATTAAACTTAATTGCAAATGTGCAATGTGAACACTATCATTTAAAAAGTAACCCATGTTTTGGACATAATTTGAATTTTTCTAAGGCTTCATGGTTGAATTAGCTTTTTATTAAATTTAAAAATTTTAAATTTAAATTAATTTTTTATATTTTTAAATCACTTCAAAATAAAAAATAATAAAAAATTTTATTTTAATATATTTAAAATATATTTTTTTAAAAAAAACAAAACCAACCAAAATTCACATCAATAATGGTAAGAAAATGAAAACAAGTATAACATCGATCCAGAGAGTAAAGAAATCACATGAAGAAAAAACTCACAAGACAACTCACGCATTCTCCTGAATTTCTGACAACTTATTAAGCAACAGTGTCAATAAATTAAAGTCTATTTTTTTTTGAACAAAATAAACAAACAAATTCATCCTTTTTCCTTTTCATTTAGCTCTCTCTGTTTGTGGTTTGTGGTCTCTCTCTCTTCTATCTTCTCCAAAACGTCTTTAGCTCATCCTCTGGTTTGCTTTCTCTCCAACAAAACTTTAATCTTCACTGCAAAAAAAGAAAGACTGAAACTTTGAGTGATTTGGTTTGCTTGCTTGCTTCTTGTTTCTTTTGTTTTTCTTAACTCTCATTCTGCGTGTTCGCTTACACATATGATGAAAAGCCAGACAGATAAATAGTTTAAGATGTGTGCTTTGAGTGTAGATTTTGAGAAGTGGAGGAGTTTTTGTTGCAGTGGAGTTGACTCAACCTCAGGAGGTTCACCATTGTGGGATCCCAAATGGAAACAAACATGATTCGTGGTTCCTCCGATTCCCGTTACTTGCAGAAATTCAGACTCTATGAGACTCGCTCGGTATGCACATAAATTACTCGCTCACTTTTCTTCAATTGTCATCCTTATGTTTTTGTGCTTGTTGGTTTTTGTTTTTCGTTTTTTTGTGTTTTGAGGTTTATGATTTGTTGGTTTTGTAGTTCTTGATTGTGATTTCTGGGATATTGATTTTTCTCTTTTCTTTTGTCTGTGCGCGTGTTCGTTTGATTTTTTCTGTGATTGCCTCCCTAAAGTGAGGAATTCTAAAATCTTGATGATTTTTCTGTGGTGATCGTTAACATTGGATATGATTCGCATGGTGTTGGATTTAGGTTTTTGACTTGATCAGGTGGTGGTGTGGACCTGATTGGCAATTCAGCTTTGAAGATAATGTTTCAAATAGAGTACTCTTTGTCTCTTTGATTTTAGTCCGCAATTGGTTGAGTTTATGTTTAGTTTTGTCTTGCTTAGTTTATTTTGAAATCTCAGAGCATGCTGGGTTTATGTCATGGAATGATTTTGTTCAAAAAGTAGGGATGTGGAATTTGTGCAAAAAGGTGGGGAGTTACACGTCCAAATTTCACTTTGTTATACTTGTTTTGCTTCCTTATTCTTTTTTCCCAAAATAATGGAAAAAGAGTATGTATTTTGCTCAGTTGCCATTCGGTTTTATACATTAGCAGCTCATTGACATGTCGGCAAGCTTGTTCCTCGGAATACTTCTTTGTTATGCCAAATTTGGGTGTCATTTGTTGCACAATTCTTTGATGTTATTAAAATTGAATAGTAGGATTAAGGTTAATAACATTAAAAACATTTACACGAATTAGCCTGTTTTTCCTTCTCTTTCCTCCTTTTCTGCATAAATTGAGATCAACATTTTAATCATGCATCAATACAAAATTTAAAATCCCCCCCCCCCCCCCCCCCCCACAGTCACTCACCTTTTTGATTACTTCCTCATGTTTTCTTGCACAGTATCGTGTTTTTGAGGCATAAAAGGTCTATTGAATTTTAAAGATTTTTGTCTTTCTTTTCAGCATGCAATCAATATGGTAACTTCGTTGTATTAATCTTGTTCCAATAAGGTGGTCAAGCATAGTCCATCTTTTCTTTCAGTGAATCTTATAAAGAGAGAGTATTACAGACATGGGACATTAATTTCCCAAATTTTACCAGACCTTTTGTTTCTTGTTGTTTTATACGAAGTATGAAGGGAGCTATCTGTGCTGGTTTTAGTATGCTATAATGAAGCTGTTATCCCATCATGTCTTTGTCCTATATTTTTCAGTATTGGGGTTATGTTCAATTTATTATGGGTAATGTGAGCCCTTTCTCTCACTGAACCCTGAAGTCACTAACACATTGGAAAACTATGCTCAACCGGTCCTCTTGCATGAGTTGCATCCTTCTGATGATGAAGCAGGAAACCAGTTGCTTAGAACCTTTTCTCCTTCCTGTCATGCTGAATTTCAATGAACTGAATGATGTACTTTTCCCTTTTGAAAGATTCCCACTTTTGTTTGGTGGAACTTCTTGTTGCTTCTCTCATTTATCCCACAATTTATTTTATAACATAGTAAAGTGACTTTGGTAATATGAATTTATTTGTCAAAACATTTTTATTTTCATCGTTCTTTTATTTATATTTAATGATTATCCATGCCACTTTCTCAAATCATCATTACAGCAACTTCTAATCCAACATCTACTATGTGACAGAATTTTTATATGATTGGAGGAGACAAGAACAGAACCCTTTGGAGGGTGTTAAAGATTGATCGTTTAGAGCCATCTGAACTCATTGTTCTTGAAGATTCTACAACATATTCAGAAAGTGAATGCTGTGATCTGCTAAGGCGAATACATGAAGGCAACAAGTCAACGGGTGGACTTAAATTTGTCACTATTTGTTACGGAATTGTTGGTATGTTGTTTCTGCAAGGTCTTCTTTATAAGCATTTAATCTGTTTAATTATTGAACTCATTTTTTCCTTTTCCTTCAACATAGGGTTCATTAAATTTTTGGGACCCTATTACATGCTGCTGATAACAAAAAGAAGGAAGATTGGTGCAATTTGTGGCCATACAATTTATGCTATAACCAAGAGCGAGATGATTCCTATTCCACATTCTACCGTGCGGTCCAATATGACTAGCTCTAAGAACGAGAACAGGTCTTTGTCCATTCTGCATGTAAATGTAATATGTACCCGGCACCGTTAAGGAGATCTAAGAGACTAATATCAGAATTGCCATTGTTGATTTGTAATTAGATGATGACTCTTCTATGGTTGTGGTGCTTGATTTTTAAATTAATAGTTTGGTATTTTTCTTTCATTTAATTATTTGGGACAATTAGTCTGAGTTGTGTGTTGTCTGTTAGAAGTAGACTGGTTCAACACTGGAGGTAATTTCTCGACTATTTTTGTCATCACACCCTTCAGTGTTAATTAATGATGCGGGCTTCTGTGATTCAAACTTATTAAGGTTCTTCTAGTAGTTGTAGTTATAGTTTTATCTTCTTTCTTTGTTTAATTTTGTTTTTGAGATGAGACAAGTAGGGCATCTAATTCAAATTTATGCATAGCAAATATTACTGCCGTGTCCTTCGTAGTTGATAATTTTGTGTAGTGGCTATTTCCAGTTCATTTCCTGCATATGTACAGGGACAAACTTCATTGCTGTTGTGATGTTAATAGAACATGTTGAATGAGACAAGGTATCATCAGGGTTTGTGGGGGAAAATTCACTTTTCGTTCTTTCTTTCTTTTCTATTTGTTTTACTTAAGTTTCTTGGCTGATACTTATTGGACTAACAATTCATAGTATCCTTTTTGCGCTTTGTAACATTATTAAATACATACTGATTTGTCCTTCAATTTTTTTTGTCTTGATGAAATAGATACAAGAAGCTCCTATGCACGGTGGACCTTACAAGAGACTTCTTTTTCAGCTACTCCTACAATGTCATGCACAGTCTCCAGAAGAATTTATCTTTTAACGAGACAGGACAAATTCACTATGAATCAATGTTTGTTTGGAATGAATTCTTAACTCAAGGAATTCGAAATAACCTCAAGAATACTCTATGGACGGTGGCATTAGTACATGGCTTCTTTAAACAGGTGCATCTTATTTCAAATCACCAACCATACAAAAGTGTTTAAAGACATTTGATGCAAGTAAAGAATAGTCCATGATAGAAAATGTCCATTACCAAATATGATGGTGTATGTTATGTTTTGCCATCTTCTCTAATTTCGTACTCTCTATTTAGTCTGGTTCTTTTCAAAGCTATTGAGTTTATTATAATATCCCATTTTGAGTTAGGAGTTGAAGTTCCCCTATCAATATCTTTGGAGAGGGAAATTAACTAAATTAAGAACATGCTCCTTTTGTAAGTTGAACAGAAGATTAACATCATCCACATTTATCTGGCCTTCAGAATATCCTCTCAATCTTACTGATGCAAATTTGTCTGAGCTATTCTGAGACTTCAACCTGATCTTTATGGTTTCCTGTGTTGGTATCCAGGTCAAAATTTCAGTATCTGGCAGGGAGTTTAAATTGGCTCTAATTGCTAGACGATCACGGCATTATGCTGGCACAAGGTATGGATAGTCTTCAAAACTTTCGAACAACATGCTAGCTGGATTTCCTCATCTATGCATGGCTGCTTAGATCTTTTTCCCTTGAACATGTTAAACTCTCAAATGCTTTTGATTCAATCTTTATATTAACTTCTTCATATAGTCTGCTGCTGACTTTATGAAAAGGCCACTATCCAGTTTTACCCCCCTGATCGCTGATGAACTTACAATGAATTTTGTTGTGACTTTACTTTTCTCTTGTCTATCTAGATATCTAAAACGAGGCGTGAATGAGAAGGGTAGAGTAGCTAATGATGTCGAGACAGAACAGGTTGTGTTTGAAGATGTTTCTGAAGAACAGCCAGTGCAAATAAGTTCTGTTGTGCAGAATCGGGGTTCAATCCCGCTTTTCTGGTCACAGGAGTCCTCACGACTGAATCTTAAACCTGACATTATGTGTATGAACTCGGTATTCTGAACCTTTTTATTCTCAGTGATAACTTTCATAAGTTATTCATTTATTATTATTTTGCAGTATCAAGGAAGGACCAAAATTTTGAGGCAACAAAACTTCATTTTGAAAATCTTGTGAAGAGATATGGAAATCCAATAATTGTTTTGAATTTAATAAAGGTAGGTTGCTGCAATTACCAAGACACAGATTGCTCCACATGCCTGTGCTCATGTGATCTTTTTAAGCTTCTTGTATATGAAAGTTGATTCATGATTTTTGTTGTTGTTGTTGTTGTTATTATTATTGTTATTATTATGTTAAGTGATTGTCTGGGATTGAGGCTTGGTTGTTGTTGTATGTTTTTGGCAATTATGTTGGTGATTGGCAGTCGCGTGAAAAGAAGCCTCGTGAAACAATACTTCGGGCTGAATTTGCAAATGCCATCAGAGTTATCAATAAAAGTTTATCTGAGGAGAATCGTCTGAAGTTCCTACACTGGGATTTGAATAAACATTCTAGAAAGTACTTCACTTGCCCACCCCATACTGTTCTTTCACACATTAATTTATGATGATTAAAGTCAATAGTGCTTGGTTATTTTCAGCAGAACTACAAATGTCCTAGCACTTCTTGGAAGAGTCACTGCCTATGCATTGAATTTAACTGGGATCTTTTATTGTCAAGTCACGCCAAGTTCAAGCTCCAAGGGATTGTTAAATGGGTCCTGCTTTGAGTAAGTTAATGCAAAAGGCTTCCAACTCTTTTTACATGGTATTTTTTTTTGTCATATCCACTCTGGGAAATACTTGCTCTGAGAATTTGTTGTCCTGCTAAACTTTACAATGTATTTACACAATTGCTTTTCAGGCTACTTTTAATTTTTTTGTAAATTCATTTAATTGATGTGTATATTTTTTTGCTTCGTTGAATTTCAAATGATTTGAGGAAATATGTTGATTCAAAATTCATAAATCATTAATGTGCAGCTTGTGGAATATGTGTTTTTGCATTTGTGCTTTGTAATCATTCAAAAAGAGGTGGGAAAGACACAGAAAATGCAATCCCATGGTGAATGATACCCTTTTAGTAACTACTCATTTTGGGGTACACTGCCATGATTTTTTCCTTGCTTTCTGTCTAATTCCTGTAACTTCCTTATGATGGTAGCAATGCAAATTTGGTGCAGGGAACACGATGGTGACTGTTCTCTTGAAAACCTGTCCAATGAAAATGGCAATGTCGGCAAGTTGGATGCAGAAATTACCAAAGCTGATTGTGATGCAAATCGAAATCAGAGTATCAAGGTTCCAATGTTCCAAAACGGGGTTTTAAGGACCAATTGCATAGACTGTTTAGATCGCACAAATGTTGCACAATATGCCTATGGATTGGTGGCTCTTGGACATCAGCTGCATGCACTTGGATATATGGAATATCCAAATATTGATCTGGATAATCCTTTAGCGGAGGATTTAATGAGGATTTACGAGACAATGGGCGACACACTTGCACTGCAGTATGGTGGGTCCGCTGCTCACAACAAGGTAATCCTTATGGTTCTGGGGAGGCCTACTGTTATATGATTAAAATATGATTGGACATGAATGTGTGGATGGAATACATTTTTTGGCACAGCTAGCTGTTACCTTGGATTTTTTTTAATTTGGAGGAAAAAACCAAGGATTTTCTCACATGAGATTATGGAGCTTGTAGGTGTGTGATTGTTTTACTTTATTCAATTTGAAAATTGCAGTATGATGGGTCTGTTGCTCGCTTAGATGATTTGATTTGTGTAGGATTTTTGAAATCAGAAAGAAAGATCTACGAGCTTGTTGATGTTTCTTAGTTTTGGATGCATGTGTTTTTGGTGAGCCTATGGAAAAAAAATGCCAAACTTGTGTTGTAGTTCTGTTCAATGTTCAGGGTGCACAAACTATACTATTTGACTAAGTTGGCCGTGTCACATCAGTGTTTTATTTAAGAAATTTAAGTTTGCATGTCATCACATCTTTGATTGCGATGTTAAGGAACTGAGGTAATCACTTTTGGTATCCTTACCATGGGAAGAAAATAAGGTATCTCAGGAGTTAAATGAGAAATTGATGTGTTTACCATTGAAATTGTCAGCTCATTCCTTAAAAGCAAAACATTCTTGTTTCTAAAATATACTGGATGTTTAATTCACTATGCTGCAATGATGATGTTAAATAGATATTTTCTGAGAGAAGAGGTCAGTGGAAAGCAGCAACTCACTCCCAGGAATTTTTTAGAACTCTACAACGTTATTACAGCAATGCCTACATGGATGCTGAGAAACAAGATGCTATTAATGTGTAAGTTAAATAAGCTCTGTTCTTCACTGCCATCTTTACTTTTCTCTGAAAAGAACATCCAAGGTCAGGGAGTTTTAAAATAGTATGTTTCGATGGTAGGGGTTCATTGCAGGGGATGGATTATGCATTTGATGTGATATTTGCCTTAACTTTTGGTCAGGTTCCTGGGTCATTTCCAGCCACAGCAGGGAAAACCAGCACTGTGGGAATTGGATTCAGATCAGCATTATGATGTTGGAAGTCGTGGTCCTGATTTAGTTGAGAATGCTAGGTAATGTATTCTGTGTAACTTTCCATATCTCAAGAACTTTTCTATAATCACGTAACTCCCTCAGTTCCATAATTATAGCTGAACTTGAAATGGTGCACTTGTTTAGGTAACCACTTCGTTTGGGTGGGTTTGGGGGTAACATTACGTTGGACAATGGGGTATAAAAGTAGGTAATCATTGACAATGCAAAAACATTTAACTGAGCTTAAGAGTCAGCATGGACTATGATTTCACATGAAAGGAAGGAGAATTGTGTTGAGAATTTCAGTTTCTGCGTTTGACAAGTTTTACTTCATATCTGGGGACTTCTCTGTGAATAAGAACCATGTAGAGACACTTTTGTGAATTGGAAAACTGTATTACAAGAAGATATATTGGTGAAAGACCTTGGTTTGGAGAAAGTGCATGTTTCTGATATGATGTAGATCTGGTTTCAAGTATTGCAAATAAATCACCAGCTTAAAGATAGTTTTTTCCAGTAAATGTAATTCCTTATGTCATTTTTTTTTTCAAATCATAACTACAACTTTGATATTGGAATTTCTCATTTCATATCTTTGATTCAAATGATTTTGAACAGAAGGGCTTTTTTCCAAATTAATTATGTGTGTTTAACCATGTTTGTCTGTGAGCTTAATGCCAGGGTTACTTTGACCATATAATGATTAGAAGATAAATATCATGAACCTAGAATTTCAATTGGAGGGAAACTTTTATGCAAACATTTCTTTTTTGTTATCTTTAGGTCACTCATTAAAAGATCACTCTCTGATGGCAATCTTCCCTGTGAAAGTGAGTCGCTTGTATCAGCTGCCAGTGTTGGATACAGTAAATCTTTATCTGAAAAGGAGGTGGAGTTAATAAGGGTCTTTCAGACTCAACTCCGGAGATACCAGCTTGTGAAATTGACATATCATATTCCAGGTCTGCTTAAATTGCTTAATGCTTCTCATGCTTGTTATGTCTTTATTACCCTATTTGATAAGACAGGCCCATGGTTTATCTGATTTGTATTCATCATTCCTCTTAGAGGTGCATAGTTGATGAGTAATTGAAAAGCCAGATAGCTTCTCTTTATTAAGTAGGATATATTTCTTTATCCATTAGGAGATAAGTTGCCATTCCACTGCTATTGTAGTGACATCTACTCTTTCATCTAAAATGTAGACATGGGAGTGGATAAGTGAGGTGTATTTATGAAGGCTGCAGCTACAAAATCTGGCTGCTGTCCTCACTCAAATTTCAACATGTAATTTGCAGTTAGAAATGGAGATGTTTGGATGCATGCTAAACCCTTTTATATCATGCAGTTGTTGCATTTGATGTACACCTATGGTTGATTAATTTTGGGTGTCTTTCTAGGTACATTCCCTCAATGCCTTGCAGGAAGATATTTGAAGATGAGGAATGCCAATACTTTGAAAGTGATCATATTTGCTATGATGAACATGGGGATGCTTGTAGCTGCTCAAATTTCCTTGATAAGGAGTGGCTTTCCTCATCTGGGAATTCGTGTGAAGATCTATGTGATAGGTAGTTTTTGTGCTTCCTATTAAGTGCTTCAGCTGAGGAGCCAAAGGCAATACTCACCGATTGTTTTAATGGCTGCAGGTCTATTGCTGGCCTGTCGTCTGAGAATCTTGCAAATGATCTGAAAATAGAAACCAGAACATCTGCTACAGAGTCTGGATCTAGCTTGAAGGTCAGTATGTTTTATTTTAGTTGCAGTGTCACATCATGCATGATGCCTTTATGGCGACCATTACAAGGAGTTGTCTGGAGTCTGGACTTAAAATGCTGGCTTTCAAGAACGGAGATTGGGTTGCACTCACAATTTGTTTACAGTGTATATTGACATACAATAGCAATCATGTTATTTGTCAGCATTTTACTCAATTGCCGTCATGTGATTATTAAATTGCTTAAAATTGCCTGATCAATCTCTTACATGTTTAAGCATCAAATATATTTTACGTTGTGTACACACCAATCCCATACAATTTTGCTATTCTATGTTTCATCACTTGATTTCCTGATTTCTGTTAGTTTCACAATGTTAATCTGCTGCTTCCTTTTGTTCAGGGAGGAAGTCAAACTGGGACCTATCTTTCTTCTGATGACCTTAAGGGTGGATTTTCAGACCACTTCGTGCGGTGGGTAATGTATGGGGAGATGCTGTCCCATTGAAGCTGACCTCCAATTTTCCATCACATCATTCATTTGAGCCATAATCCGTTGAATCCCATCCGAAGGATGTGGATTTCACCACAGAAAATAAGGATGAACCTAAAGACATCATTCATTTGAGCCATAATCCGTTGAATCCCATTGAAGCAGAAAGTAGTTCTCGGATCGTGTAAAGACTCGCAGCATCTTGTTCAATTGCACGCCTCCAGAAAGGCATGATTGAGGAATTACAAGGGTAAATAGCTTAGCTAAATTCATTTGGATCTCTCGAGTCCATTTCCTTTAGGCCCCAAAAGAATAATTTTCAAAACCACCCTGTATATATTTACATGTATCTAGCGAATAGAACGGGCAGTTCTCAACTGTTACATTCAAATGTTACTCTCCAGTCTCCACTGACAAGCGATACACAGAAATTCTCAGGGTTTTTAAGAAATTGGAATAAAACTGCGGAGGAATCATCCCACAGTTTGTGGGAGCAGAGACAAAATGGCTGGATGCAGCGGCTTGGGCAATCAAAATTCACTTGTAAATAACAGGGGGCAACGGAGATGATAGAATCTTAAATAATGACATGACAAAACACAGCAGCATTGCTATGGATACCCCACCCCGATCAGTGTCAAAATCTCTTAACAAATTTAACGTCTAGAACTACACCGAGCCCAAAAAGAAACAAGAAAAACATGTCCATCCCCACTTGATGTTTACGACCCCCCTCAAAAACTAACTCATGATTCTGGAATAAGCGCAAAACATGGTGGTTGTGAGCATGAACATTCCTGCGGAATTTAAATGTCCCATCCAGTAGCAACAGGGGCAGGACCATCAAGTTCAGTAGCTGAAAGGGGTACTGGAGCCGGAGCAGGAGCAGGAGCAGGAGCAGGAGCAGGAGCAGGAGCAGGAGCAGGAGCAGGAGCTGCACCCCATTCAACAGAAAGTCCACCTAATTTTTGAATAGAGTGATGGAATGAAACAAGACTGAGTGCAAAAAATAACTAAAAGATAGGTAACTCGTAGGTCTGAATGAATTGTTATTACCTTGCTCTGGGAAGAAGTTGGCAGCAGGAATGGGTTGTTGGGCAACATCAGCTGTCCATTGGCTATCGGCTATAGTGCTACTCCATTCCCCAGCAGAAATCCCGTAGTCAGCAGGAGGGAGTGCATAATCAGCAGCTGGAACTGTTTCCTCCTCTTCCTGTTGCTTTGCTTCTTCAGGTTCCCTATAAAAGAACAAGTCCACCTGTCGCAAGAAATGACAAACAAAGCAGTTCATGCTTCCTAAACAATAAATAGCTAACGTGAAACTGTAAAACTCACCAAGAATAATACATAAAGGCAATCCCAAGCAGTAGAATGTGGCATTAAAATACTAAACAATACAGCATTATGAATGCCTGCATCCGATGCAGGCAAATCATAACAGAAATTTTGCTATGGAATGTTTGGTGTCCACAGCATGCAGTCATCCTACTTGCAATTTAAAGAGAGAAAAAACAGAAAGTGAAGAGAAGGGGGCTTGAGGGATAGAATGTGAAACAGCTTTCAAATAAATATCTTACCATAACATCCCACTTATGTCCTTGAGGAATAGTTCCACGCATCTGTAGAACCATTCTTGCCAACAGCCAAAACAGGCATCCGATGCTGTGCTTGCCTTTGTTATTAGCAGGAATGCCAATATCCACAAACCGCATCGGAGAGTCAGTGTCACAGAAAGCAATGGTAGGAATGTTTCCAAGAGCTGCTTCCTTGATAGGCTGCATGGCATGAATGATAAAGATTAAAAGTCAAAGACAAAAAACAACAATGTGCAAAAAGACCAATAGGCATATTGATGAATTTCAGTTCACCTGGTGATCAGTCCTCGGATCAGTGAGGATCAAAAGCCGAGGTTCACTGAATGAAGTCTGCATCTGGTTAGTGAAGGTACCAGGAGTGTGTCTTCCGGCGATTGCATGAGCACCAGTGTATTGGGCAAATTTGAGGACAGCTCTTTGACCATAGGGCCTTGCAGATTGAACAATAATATCTTGGGGGTTCTCAATTGCCACAATAACTCTAGCAGCCAGCAGAAGCTTTTCCCATGTCTTCCCAAGATTGATGATATAAATTCCTGTGCAATAAACACCAAAAAATGTAACAAGAAACAATGATGAACTAAAGATGACCAAGTTAAAACTAAATACTCTTTTCCAGTCAGATGCATCACAAGGATGAGTAGCCATAATAAGCACACTGTACATATATTCGAAAAAAAGGACAAATAAAAAACTACATTCAACAAACATTAAGCACAATTGACCATTAAAACAAACATGTTTAAAATTATAACTCCCTTGCATCTAATACAGTTAGCAGATGCCAAAATTGAAGCCTTAATAACAAATGACAAAAAACACAGAGCCACTAACTTTCATTCCACAGGTTTTCTCCCACCAATGATCTCAACATAAGCAAATCTTCCAAAACAAACATCTCCAAACCATTTCAAGTTCATTACTTCAGAACCAAAACTACCAAACAAGCAAGTATCTGCAACTACTCGATATCCAAAAACACAAATCAACTCTAATCCAACATCCATAAAAAAAGAACAAACAAAAAGACTCAACCTTCAATAGATCAACATCCACAATAGACCATAAAAAACGAACTATTTCCTCAAGATATAAGATCTACGCATCCAAAACAGATGTATATAAAAAGAGAGTGTGCTGGGTACCATCATTGCGGCGCTTGAAAACGTAACGTTCCATTTGGAAGTCACAGTTTTTGGTGCCAAGATGAACCTCAGCAGCCAACATCATCTGAATGTCTAGCTCTTTCTGCGAAAGTGTCTTCGCTGTTGCCGCAGCAGCTGCTCCTGTTGCTGTCGCCATGGTTTACTGCTTGAGATGGTGTCAGCCTGTCAGAGAGAGAGAGAGATGAGGCTAGGGTTTTTTATTTTAAGAGAGCAAGGGAGTGATAGAAAGCTTCTGCTATCACCACTACGGTTTTTTTAGGGCCCCAACAAATATATTTTGGGTCCATATCTACTTGAACGACTTGTCTACGTTCGATATGTCTAAGGTTAATGTATAAAATATATTATGTGTTTTTTTATTTTCATAAAACATTTAATTATTTCATTTTATCATCTCAAATATGGTTTTTAGGCCTGATCCAGTAGTCGGCCCAGTCAAAAACTGGGGTTTCAGGTTTTGATCCGGTCATTCAGGTCAATTTTTTTTTAAATCAAAACGACGTCGTTTTAGTAAAAAAGCAAAAGTTAACGGATTGTAACCGGGTTTTTGACTGAATCTTGTCGTGTTAACTGGATCACCGGGTCAGCCGGGTTTTTTATTTAACTTGACCCGGTTACAGCCCCAAATCGACGGGGTCTCGAATTAACTTGCCATGTCAGGTCAGGTTTTAAAACTATGATTAATTCATGATTTGATTTCAATAAAACAATTCATATCCAAATTGATCATGGATTTTTTAAAATAATATATTTAATAAAAAAATTAATACTCTCAAAATATTATATACTTTTTAATTAAGACCTTGTTTATTAACCTTAGTATAGGTTTACATAGAATTTAGTAAAATATGTTTGAATTAGCTTTTTGATTCTTAAAGCATTAAAATTAACTATCCTAGAATGTTTTAAATTAAAAACATTAAATTAATTATTTTTTCAATATTCATCTTTAAAAGTAAAAGATGAAAAATTCACATATAAAATCTCACAAATACAATAATCACTAAAGGTTTTCATCACCCTCACATTAATTAAAAGCAAAAATATTCTTTATCAATTTTTTTTTTAAGTTGGATTTGTTAAAAAAAGCAACAAATGGCTTTCAAATTCTTTTGTTTTAACCATCATAGTTGATAAAGTACAAAAATCAAAGAATTCAATTTTTTTTAACAAAAATATTATTATTTATATCTTTAACAAAATTACATAAAATCCGATTTTTATATATTTAGTGTTATTTTTTCTTTCCAAAATTGACTGGAACAATGATAGAAAAACTTTTAATTATCGGAAGAAGCGACATCAGGTACAAAGGAGCGCGAGAAAACAAATAAGCGACATGTCGCCCACCTAAGCTAAAACCCTACTTGCTCAAGGGTTAAAACTCTCTCCACGAGCAGGCAGAGGCAGAGGCAGAGGCGGAGGCAGTGAAGCAATGGTGACAGAAAAAAGCACGAAGCCCTCAAAGGACAACATAGAGGCGTTGAAATCAGAGGTAGCCTCTTTTGCTTCCTCTTTAGGCCTCGCCTCTTCCACTTCCTCCTACACTGGTTTCAACGATACTGATTTTCGAAACCCTAAACCAAAACCAAAACCAAAACAAAATCAAAACGAAGACAAACCACCTCCTCCTTCTCAAAAACCGCATCTTGATAAAAAAACCTCAAATAAGCCTCCAACTTTTAGAAACAAAAATGACAAATCACAAAAACCCATTTCAAAACCAACACCAAAGCCTCCAATTTTGTCGCTTGATGCCGGTGATGATGACAAGAACAGTAATATTACAAGAAAATTTGACAAGTATAAGAACCTCCCTAAGTTGCCTTTAGTGAAGGCAGGTGCAGTGGGTGTGTGGCATGTGGACTTAATGGAATTGGAGAACAAAGTTTTGGGTGAAGAAAGCAAAGGAAAGTTGGAAGTTAAAATGGGTGTTGGGGAATGGAAAAGCTTTGTGGAGAAGAAGAGAGAGTTAGGGGAGAGATTGATGTGGCAGTATGGAAAGGATTATGAACAGGGTAGAGGTCAAAAGGGGGATATTAAGATGTTGCTAGCTACACAGAGGTCTGGGACTAATGCTGATAAAGTGTCTGCCTTTTCTGTGCTTATTGGTGACAATCCTGTTGGAAATTTGAGGTCACTTGATGCACTTTTAGGTATTCTGTTGGATTTTAATGCTGTTTTTATGTTTCGTTTTCTATTTTTTTTAATGTGTTTCTTTCCTGTTTCTTGTTGGCCTTTGTAATTGGCTTTCAATGAACTACGATCACAAAAGTTTCTCTCCTTGATCAACGATAGGATGGTATTTGGGTCTGACCTCTTATTATAGGGATATGAAACATTTGAATCATTGCTTGTATTGTAGCCATATCATTGCATTTCACTTTAGGTTTAGCTTATGTGGAAGAACTATTTTATGGATTTTAGAGGATTAGCATGTGAAGATTATAGTGTAATTAAATGCTAAGTACTTCTTCTTTGTTGAATATGATTTAGTTCCATGTCCTGATTGGATGTAATACTGATTACAGGAATGGTAACATCCAAAGTGGGGAAGCGGCATGCTCTAACAGGATTTGAAGCATTGAAAGAGCTTTTTATTTCAACGTTGTCATTTTTCCTACTACTCTCTATCCCTTTTCTTTTACTCGCTTTCTATCCTTTTCATTTTCTATATTAGTTTAGGAAGTTGTATGCGGTCTGCTTCTGGCCACTTGCCTCTGTGTGTTGGTGCCTGATATAGGTTGTATTTGGAAAATTATGAATTTCACACTGTTGGCACTTTGTTAATTGTGATTTAATGGTGAATCTGTGAGGATGAGATCTTTTTTCCTCTTAGTTTGGTATTATCCTGATGGATGATATCACATGATCAGAGAGGTGTTCCTTGTCATAGCTTGCTATCAATGGTTTCCCTATGTTGTTTTCACTCATTGGTGTACTAATCTGCCTTTATATCCTTTTAACCAGTTTGCTACCTGATCGTAAGCTGAAGACCCTTTTACAGAGGCCTCTAAATAATGTTCCTGAGACAAAAGATGGTTATTCTCTTCTTCTTTTATGGTATTGGGAGGACTGTTTAAAGCAGAGGTAGGCCTCTATCTTGCTCCTATCAATCATGTGGAAACAGCATGTCTTCAACTTTTCATTCCTTGCATTGACAATGCATTGCATGCCTTAATTCAATCCTAATTAGACATGCATTAATATCTCAGGTATGAACGTTTTGTTTTTGCACTTGAGGAAGCATCAAGAGATATGCTACCTGCACTAAAAGACAAGGCATTGAAGGTTGGCCTTCTCATTTAGTCCTCAAACGATTTGTGTTCTTGCATAGATTTTGAAGAGTATAACATGATACAGCATGCAATTTGAACAATTGATGTAATTGATTTTTTCTTACAAGAAAACTAATCACCATTTCCTTTGGTTATACTTCTCTCTGATGTTATAGGTTACATCTTAGGGTATGTGAACATGATTAGCACTTTGTGATTTTCTTACAGATAATGTATGCATTGTTGAAGAGCAAATCAGAGCAGGAGCGCAGATTGCTTTCTGCATTAGTTAACAAAGTAAGTTAGCATTTGATTCTACCTGTCTAGAGAATTAAACGTATTGTCTTTGGAAGCTCTTTATTTGAAGGCGATACAGTTTCATGAAGCCAGTGTATGTATCTTACGCCTAGATTATATATTACAGCTAGGTGATCCCCAAAATAAAAGTGCATCCAATGCTGACTTTCACTTATCCAACCTTTTGTCTGACCACCCAAACATGAAGGTACAACTTTTAAATATAGCTACTTTTATTCCTATATGTTGTTTGGCTTAAGAATTTATTTAGTTGACTTCTTTAGGCCATTTTATTTTACAGGCTGTGGTGATTGATGAAGTGGACTCTTTTCTTTTTCGACCTCATTTGGGATTACGATCAAAGTACCATGCTGTATGTCTAATCAAACACACTCCTTAATTGCTAGCTAATGATCTGGATTATGCTCATGGAACCCTTCTCACTCTTAATTTTTATTTGATTTTGAAAATGTTCATTCAACTCCAATTACCATTGCTATTGTATGTTGTGATATATTTCATGGTAGATGCTTAAAGCTTGCCATTGCCATCCTAGGCCATAGTTATCACATTTATATGGGTTTGATACATTTGTGCTCTAGTCATCCTGTTCTGTGATATTCGTTCTTGTTCTTCCTAATAATACCCAGGGAAGAAAAAACGAAGGAATTAAGGCAGTAGATGTAGTTTTGAACAGTAACTCATTCTTATGCTGCATCTGTGAACTGTGAAAACCCATGTTTACTAGGGTTAAACTTAGAAGAGAAGTCATATTCTATTACTTTTGCATTTATAAATATGCTTCAGTTGTCTTGGCAAATGATTTATTGGCATCGTTCTTGCATGTAATTGATGTTGTTTGAAGTTTTCCAACCTAATTGGTAGTTATTTTTCTCTATTTCCTGACCCTGATGCTTAACTAAATTGTTACTGAATTACACTCTTTTCAAGAATCTGCTTTCTGTTTTAGTTCTGGAAGATATGTGTTTTGAACTCAAAACTAAAGCAAAACTGTGCAGCTCAGTTGATCTGGTTTAATTTTCAGCTCTTATACATATGCAGGTTAATTTTCTGAGTCAAATTCGTCTTGGTCATAGAGGCGATGGACCAAAAGTGGCAAAACATCTGATAGATGTATACTTTGCACTGTTCAAGGTATTAATGACTTTCTTATCTGATGTGTTCGTTTCCCATTTGACCTCTCCTTTGTGAATAATGTTGACAAACCACAATCACAGGTGTTGATAACTGAGGCAGGCAGCAGCAGAAAGATGGATAAAAGCAGCAAGGCAGAGAGAAATACTTCTGGTTCTTCTAAAGAGAACGAGATAAAAAGTTCACCAGAATCCCACATTGAATTGGATTCACGACTTCTATCAGCTCTTTTAACAGTTAGTATTAACAATTTTTATGTTTAGAGGAAAGTTTTTGATATAGGAGAAGTCAAATGAATGCAGGCATTTCTTTAGAGCTCTCCAACATTATAGTTTTGCAAAGATTTTGTTCTGTTAGGGCAGCAGCTTCAGAATTTATGCTTCCTTTGTGTTGCCATCTTGTCAGGGTGTTAATAGAGCATTTCCTTATGTTTCAAGTGCTGAGGCGGATGACATTATTGAGGTCCAAACACCAACGCTCTTCCAACTGGTAATCTCCTGGTCTACCATTCAATTCCAAGAGAACTCCATTTAGTGATGTAACATGGCTACTTAATGATTGGTAAATGGCAATTTCGTTATTATTCTGTGCTTTAATAGCAATATATATATTTGATTGTGCAGGTTCACTCCAAGAATTTCAATGTGGGGATTCAGGCACTGATGCTTCTTGATAAAATCTCATTGAAGAATCAGATTGTCAGTGACCGGTTTTACCGTTCTTTGTACTCCAAACTCTTACTTCCAGCTGTCATGAATTCATCCAAGGCAAGTATTCAGTGTTTCTTTGCTAGGAGATGACGTTTATTTTCTCAATAAATATACGGCTTCAATTCTTTGAGTCGGTACCCTTTATTGCTTTTATATCATTTAACCATTCAAAACAGCTCGCGGTGTTTAAGCAGGCTGGGTTTTGTTTTTCCAATTCCTGTCTATGATTTAAATTGACCCTGAATCTCTCGTTTTATTGTATTTCCCTTTTGTATCGTTGGCACCTCAGGCAGAAATGTTTATTGGACTCCTTCTGAGAGCCATGAAAAGTGATATAAATCTGAAGCGGGTTGCTGCCTTTTCAAAGCGACTATTGCAGGTTAATAATCAATCATTCTAGTTGGACCTATCTATAAATGCTGATCAACTCTTTTTTCTGATTTCCTATTCCTGTTTCACCATAATAGCTTATTGTGTAAGATTCGGCATTAATTGCTTCACATATATCTCTATTCTTTCTAGTAGAATGACAGAGCAAGGCATTAGTGTTTCTTATGTATGTCTTTGAGGATTTATTTTAATCACATGGTCATTTGAGCATTCAAAAGGGCACACTATATTTTGAATTTTTCAGTCTGATTTTTTTATAGAAAAAAGTTTATGGGGACCGGTAGGTTTCTTTTCTCCTTATCTTATCGAAGTCTAGTACCTTTCTTTGGGATGCATTTGAAAAGAAGATTGACCTTAGATACTTGGACAGGTTGCCCTTCAGCAGCCACCTCAGTATTCCTGTGGATGCCTTTTTCTCCTCTCGGAAGTTCTCAAAGCACGGCCACCTTTATGGTAATATTGATTTTTATTTTTTGTTACTAGTTTTTTTTCCATGTTTTGCTAACTTGTTCTATCCTGCAGGAACATGGTGCTCCAAAGTGAGTCAGTTGATGAAGATCTTGAACATTTTGAAGACATAATGGAAGAAACTGATAATGAACCTTCCACAACACCCAAAAAAGAAGAGATCGAAGTTGATTTAGTTGAAAATGGTGATAAGATCGACTCTGAAAGTGATTCTGCAGAAGATGAAGATGATTCTCCCGCTTCTAGCTCCGAGGATGATGTTTCAGATGAAGAGGAGTTGCTAATGGAAGACAGTTCAAAAGAACTTCAAGAATCACAACCACAATCTGATCATAATGGTAACCAGCCACAAATAAATTCTTCAGGGTCTTCCCTGCCTGGAGGATATGATCCACGTCACAGGGAACCTTCTTACTGGTATGTTGTCTTTTCTACAATTAAATGGGTGCATTTGGGTTTTGCATCATATAATGTGTATGTGGTATATATGCTTTTCATTTCTTTGGATAAAAAAGAACAAAAAGGAATTATGGGCCTCTTTACCATCACTTCCAAGGTGTTGGTGGTTTTTTCTGACTTTATTTTCCTATTTATCAACAGCAATGCAGATCGTGCTAGCTGGTGGGAGCTGATGGTACTTGCTTCACATGCGCATCCATCTGTTGCTACCATGGCTGGGACACTTCTATCTGGTGCTAATATTGTTTACAATGGAAATCCACTGAATGATCTATCACTTACTGCTTTCCTAGACAAGTTTATGGAGAAGAAACCCAAGCAGACTGCATGGCATGGTGGCTCCCAAATTGAACCAGCCAAGAAGGTTAGCCATCATAACTGGCACTTACTTTTGTTACCCTTTTGTGTTTGCAGTGTTTTTTTTTTATATATAATGAATTTCAGATTTCCCTGTCATTTAGGGTTTGAAGCTTTGTTTTTTTGTCAGTAGCAACAAAAGCTTCAGTTCCTTTGTATCATCGCTGACTTTTTCATTTTTTCAGCTTGACATGAACATGCATTTGATTGGGCCGGAAATTCTTTCATTGGCTGAAGTAGATGTACCTCCAGAAGATCTTGTCTTTCACAAATTTTATGTGAATAAAATGAATACCTCAAAACCGAAGAAAAAGAAAAAGAAGAAGGCAGCTGAAGAGGAAGCTGCTGAAGACTTGTTTGATGTGGGTGATGGTGATGATGATGATGGTGATGACGATGTCGTTGGTGATGATGAGAGTGACAATGAAGAGATCGATGATCTATTAGACTCTACCAATCTTAGTCACGGAGCAGAAAATGAATATGACTACGATGACTTGGACCAAGTTGTTAACGAAGATGACGACGACTTAGTCGATGATGCAGAGGTGGATGCCCTAACAGATACTGAGGGAGAAGATTTTGACACCATTGTTGACAGTGACAATGATGCTGTTGATGTCGGGGATGCAGATGATGGTACTGATGAGGATGGGCTTGACCAACAGAAAAGAAAGCGGAAGTCTAGAGGGAAGGCAGGTGCGTCCCCATTTGCAAGTCTTGAGGAATACGAGCATGTATTAAACGAAGATAATGCAACAAAAAAGAAGTCAGAAAGGAAGAAAAAGTCTAAATCACTGAAGAAGAGAAAATCATCTAAATAGTCCTAATTTACGTTGTTGTTTTTTCTGTCTGTCATGTGCCTTCAAATTCCCAAGAAACCACATAAGAGTTTGGTGTGTATTGTTGGTGCATTATCCTCGTTCGCTTCAAAACTTTTCGCCAAGTTATTAACCAGGCAATTTTGGTAGATCAAGCAGCATGGCCAAACTGGTCACAACAGGATTGTTGATTTAAAATGTATTTAATTTTAAGCTTTTTTGTGCGAGTTCTGCTCTTTTAAATTTGCAAATTGATTACCTGATACTGAAATTGTTGCTCTTACAAGCTCTCTAAAAGATGTCAAACACTCCTGCTCTGTACCCTGGGAATTTAGGCCTTCGCTGTTACCCTTGAATCTGACTCGAATGCTTTGATGCAGGGATGCATTGCTTTGCCTCTTCTCCATCTAGCAAATATGGTGATTTTGTATTTATATTGCATTCGATTCCAAATCCTGCTCTTTTGCTCCGCCAAGGCCGACCAAACAGCAGAGCATCAAAATTTGGTGACGGCTCAACCTTAAACTTGCCGAACTCAACACGTTTATAAACCATATAGCATTGCAAACAATGCTGAGCGCGTTTCAACTACGATTATATAAATTGGTTTCAAATCTTGACACAGCACGAGTTCGTCGCACCATCATCATCCACATTTACCATAACTCAAGCCTAAGATGCTTGCAAAATCATATACATCAAGAAGACAAACTGAACAAAACCCTAATTAAGAACTCGTTAACCTAACTCATTATCTTCCACAAATTTTCTCTTCACTCTTCAGTCTCCTTAATTTCAAGAGATAGTAATAGCAACTGTCTGTCTTGGGTGGTGGAGGATGCTTCTCAACAACCACAGGCAAAACCCCAGTCTCACATTTAGCAGTAATGGCAGAAGACACAATGGCATTCTCGGGCAACCGGAACTTCCTCAGCAGCTTCTGAGGTGCCTTCCTTTCAAGCCTGATGTACTTGCAGCCTTCCTCATCACCATCGTCGCGTTTCCTCTTTCCTGCACTTTTAATCACCAGAGTATTCTCATCTTCAACAGTCACCTGTAGTCAATAAAATTGGTTCAGCAACAAAGATGTTTTTATTTAAAAAACTACAGCACAAAACGGAACATTGGCTATACGTACCAGGATATCAGACTTGGACAATCCAGGTTCATCCATGTAGAAATGTACTCTTTGGGAGTATCCAAAATGTCGACAGGAATATTATTGCTCTTGCTTATCTTCTCAACAAATTCTTCTTGTAGTAAGTCAATTTAGGGTGCTTGTTTCTTGCGAAAGTTAGACGAGACAAAATGAGAGAAAGACGAAAGTTTACTGGCAGGAGGCTGACTTAAACTGTTTGGTTACTAAGAAAATAGTGGAATAAACATACATATGAACGCACATAAAAGCAGAGAGGAAAGTTGGAGAGCGAAGAGCATGGAAAAGTCCCTGGTGGTTTCGAAAGTGTCTTCGCGTCCATGCGATACGAGCGTTAATTGTCTATCGATAATATTTGTGACCTGACCTGCTTTGTGAGGAACGTAATGTTTAATTTGCGCATCATCTGGCTGTGATGGTTAAATTTATTATCTCAATGTTCTTACAAATCATTTCTCAATATATTTTTCTCATTACATTACAATAGATTAATCTTTGTTACAAAAGCATATTTAATTTTGATTTTTTATCCTTCTGCAACTGCGGTCAATTAGGAATATTTGAGAGTGTGTTAGCAGTTATTTTTTACTCAAAAATACATTAAAATAATTTTTTTAAAAAAATTATTTTTGATATTAACACATCAAAAAGATCCAAAAATACAAAAAAATATTAATTTAAACCAAAGAAAAAAATTAAAAATTTTTTAAAAACATTTTTAAAACACAAAAACAGTTAAAAAAAAATGTTATGGAAGATGGACCCTTACCATTACCTAGATTTGTTTTACCATTCTAACTCAATTTAGTAAAAATTTTGAGAGAATGACCTGTTAAAAAAAATTAATTTTTTTTTTAATATTGATTTTGTATATAATAATTATTGTTTAGTCAAAAGCTAAAATACATGTTATAGAAGATGGACCCTTACCATTACCTCGGTTTTTTCTTTTTACCATTCTAACATAATTTAGTATAAGTTTTGAGAGAATACATATGTTAAAAAATATATTTGAGAAATAACGCAATTAAAATATAATTTTTAATATTGGTTTTCTACTGTATAATGGTTGTTTAGTCAAAGCTACAATACATGTCTTATGAACATTAATTAACCTATATGAAAGTCAATCCCAAAATCTTATGAAGATTGAAAAGATAATTTTCTCTTTTTTTTTTTTTTGATGATTCTCTCTTTTTTTTTTTTAATTTTGAACTAAAAGATAAAAATTTCAAACTAAATGTACTAAAAACAAAAAAATTTAGGGAACAAAACTTTTAAAAACATGTCTCATGACAATTGCAAAAAAAAAAGGAAGAAAAACATATATTTTTACTTTATATCAAACATGATTCCTAAAGTTTTAATTTTTTATAAACAATAAAATTTAATTTAATTTTACAAAATCAAGAGTAACGCAACACCGAAACATTATTTTAACATCTCAAGAACTTCATAATAAGTAAATTAAATAATTTATCAAGTTTAATTCTCAATCAATACGAATAAAAAATTCAATTATCAAAATAAAAAATACTTAAAATATATTTAAAAAAAACAATATCTCAATCAACAATGTTCTAAGTATGGCACGCAATACCTTGCATATAGTGGTTGCACCATTCCTGTGAAAGTAATTGTAATTGAAATGTGATTCCATGTATTGTAATTATCCAGTCTTGATTCTTGCATAGTCCTGTCTGGGCATGGCGTCTTGGGTTTGGCTTGTTATACATTTTTTTCTTCCGAATTTTATCTCCGGCTGTTTTTCAGAATATTAACGGCAGATCACATGGAAACCACAACCTGGACCAGATTCGATCTCGTGGTTCCCCACAGCACAATATCTGTGTTCCTCAGTATATGCAGCATTGGAATCGTCATGCAGCTGTGTGTTTGATCTCATGTCTGCTTTAAAGCTCTCAAACAGCATAATGCTTTTCTTTCTTTCTTCTTCTTCTTTCTTATGAATGTGCTCCTAATTAGTGATCTTGTTAAGCATGATCTGACAATGATTAGGAGCTCATGATATCTTGCATTGCATATGGTATAACCCCCGGATATCTACAATAATCTCTTGTTTTTTTTTTTATCAGAATAAGATAATTTCTCTATTTTATATATCGAAAAATAATAATTACCCCACAAAAATTGTAAAATCTCAAAGTTAAAAATTGATCGTGGGACCTCCTTAATCATATCTTACGGCAAGTCCTAATCACTTGTGCTAATTATTAGAAA
Source organism: Populus simonii (assembly GCA_007827005.2). Classification (NCBI taxonomy): domain Eukaryota; kingdom Viridiplantae; phylum Streptophyta; class Magnoliopsida; order Malpighiales; family Salicaceae; genus Populus; species Populus simonii. Next base: position 15,546,264 of record CM017464.2, read on the forward strand.
TTAAACGAGTTGAGGATGCTTTAGTTAATTAGTGATAACATATAGATGAAACTCTTCACGTTAGGGATCGTAACTTGATGGATTAAACTAGTTAAATTCAACCTTTTGTTTTTAAATAGAATTTTTTTTTTTTTTTTTACTTTTGTGGTAAGAAAGAAACACAAAAAGATATATATATATATATATATATATATATATAAAGTGGGGGGCATTAGCTCCTCAGTGTACTAGTACACAGGTCCCATTTAATCAACCAAAAAAAATCAATTAAAAACATGTTATTTTGTTTACAAATATATTAAAATAATATTTTTATATTTTAAAATTTATTTTTAATATTAGCATATAGAAACAATAAAAAAATTAATTTAAAATAAAAAAAATTAAAATTTAAAAAATTCATATTAAACTATAATACCAAACACCCCATGCTTGAGAGCTGTCTAGGTGTTCAGAAGCATAGTAAACTGGTACAGACACAAGTTGACGTACCATTGATTCATTTGATTGGGCAACTAGTCGTAACGATTGCACCTCTGCAGTAATCACGAACATAGACCTGGTTAATCCCTGAGGTCCCTTGGATCACCAGAAATCGAAGCTTCATTTCTGTCTTCATTCAATTCTTTTTACTCATCATTCAATAGTACGTAGTATTTACTCATAATTTACTGATAAATTCATCGACGCTACAGTTTCAGAGTATGTTTTTTTTTTTTTCTCAAAAGCATTTTAAAAAAAATTAAGTTTTTTTTTTGTTTTAAATTTTTTTTTCAAATTGTTTTGAAGTGGTCATATAAAAAATAGATTAAAAAAATTTATTTTGATATATTTCCAAGTAAAAAACAATCACTACTACAATACCAAACGACCTCTTAACCATTTACTAGTTTGAAGCACACATTATCCTATAGCCCGGGTTAATTTTTTTTTTAACATGAAAAAAAAGTATTCAAACAATATTAGTATTTTTAAAGAAGTGAAAAAGATATAAGATACACGTCATTCACTTAATTCAATCCAATATGATTGGTTAATTTAATAATATGATTAAAAAAAAGCATCGATAATAAATAAAATAAAAAAAAACAATAATTAATTATAAAAAATAAATTGACAATATTATACTAGGAAGGAGAAGGAATAAAAGCTTGTTAGAGGTTCATTACCGCTCTATTGTGGACACTACCCCACCACCATAAAAAGGTCGCCATGATGGTTCTAACACTACAATTAATGAAAGACTGCATGACGACACCAAAAGAAGTTGCATATACAATTAGAGCAATGACTTGAAAAATAAATAATGCAAAATTTCATAAAGTGAAAAATAAGAAAAATAAAAAGATTCGAGATAACCCGAGTCATTTTCAAAATTAGTGAAAAATCCTATGGAAAGAAAATAAAAAAAATAATGGACCACAATCTCCAATTAAATAAATGTTGAAAGATGAAACTAAAAAAAAAACATGAGTTTAAAAAAAGAAAAAAGAATCAATCAACCCTGGATGAATCTCCTAAACCTGGGTTAATATTCCAACTCGTAATCCGTGAAACTCTATACCTGAGTTCAACCAAGAAACTTATTTCCCAATAAATTTAATGTTGAAGAATAAAATAAAATATTTAAATCTAAAAAAATTGCCAAAGTAATATAAATAACAATAAAAAAAATAAGGACCAAATTTGACATAAAAATAAAATAAAGAAAATGTTGAAGGGTGAAATTGAAAAATAAATTCAATTAAGAAAATGATTAAAAAAAACAAATAGTAATAAAAAAAATAGAGACCAAATTTGATAGATGAAAAAAATTGAAGGAGGATGAAATTAAAAAAAAATCATTTCAAAGAAAACAAATAGTAATAAAAAAAACATGAAGTAAACCTGAAAGAAAATACAAATTGAAGGGATGCTTTCAAAATGTGGAGGTTTAGGCGTGAAAATCGAGGATGAGAGAAAAAAAATATGAAAAGGTCGCTGACACTAAGCTGAAGGTCTGTATGCAACAAACGCAACTCAAGAATGGAGAGGTTGCTGAGACGTTTCAAACACCACTTTGAAAGCTACCATTTGACCACCACACCACCGTGTATGCATTGCTTGAATGGAGAGGCTTAAATCGACATATTAATGCTTGCAATGAATGTTTTATTTATTTATTTTTAATAATATTTATATTTGTTTAATTATAAAAGCATCATTCAACTCAATAATATTATTTTTTTTCTTTCAATATTAAGTTTATAATTTATTTTGCAATTTTTCTTTTTGAAAAGACTCATCTATCCCAACAGTCAAGACAAATGGTATGGTTATGGTGAGAAATAGAGAAAATAATCATTTTACTATTATAATTTCCAATAAATAATTCTAGAGTTACAATATTTGACATTGGTTAAACCACCTTTCCTTTTAAATTTTTTCCTTGTATGATAATTACTTGCAAGTACTAATGTGAATTTTTCAATAAAAACTAGATTGGAAGCACAATGTAAAATCTTTCCTCCTGTAACTGAATTTTAGCAAGAGTGATATTAATTTTTCTCCTGTAAATTAATTAATATCTAGCTACAATATCAATATTACGATCACAAAATCAGAAGTCGACAATCAAAATATATAACTAAGACAAAGATTGAGACAAGAACTTCATTAATCAGTTGAGATTATCAAGTGCCAAACAATTAGGCATAAATTTCATTTTAAATCCTGTTCTGATGGGATGGGAACCAGTTGGTGTTAAGAACAGAACCAGTTGGTGTTACAGATGGGAACCATTGGCTTCTTACCAACAAACAGCTTCGAATGATATTTGACGAATTAAAACAGAGAACCAACAGGGCTAGTTTGCTTCTGATCTCAATTATCAATTTAATTTTAAAGTATTTGCGGTAGATAGTAGTAGTAGTTGTTTTTTAAAGTATTTTTAATTTTAAAATATATTGAAATAATATTTTATATTTTTAAAATTTTATTTTTAATATAAGATAATCTGAAATAATTTTTCTAAAATAATTATGAAATGCAAGTACAAGGAGATATGTCTGCCGGTAAAAAAGGAAGGTAAAAAAAAAAAGATTTCTCGACCAGAAGCACCCACCAAAGGCCAAAACAAAGCAGCAATCTCTTAGCTGTTATGTGTCAAACAGTGGGCCATGCACGTATATGCCTGTTCCTCTTCTCTCTCCTCCATCCCCTTCTTTTATATAGGAACCTTCCCTTCTGTTTCTCCTCATCAATTCCTCTCACAGACCGTTGATTTTCTTCCTACACAAAATCCTCTGCCTTTCTAATATTTCTTGATATACGAGGAAAAGCAAAGACACAGAGATAGATAAATGGAAAAGTTTTCCAAGTTAACAAAGCTCAAGTCCGCCATAAAGAGATTGCCATCTTTCACCAAGATAGGCCGCACAAATAGCTCCATTGCTGCTTTTAGCAACGATCATGATCAGTATGATCAGTCTGATGATCACGTCGATGGCAAGATTTCAAATGGACTTCATGCAGTTTATGTTGGAAAGTCAAGGAGGAGGTATCTTTTACGTTCCGATGTCATTTGTCATCCTCTTTTCCAAGGTTTAATGGACAGGTCAGGCGCTGGTTCTGGTGATGAAGAAGATAATCAAGTAGTTGTTGTTGCTTGTGAGGTTGTTTTGTTTGAGCACTTGTTGTGGATGCTTGAGAGTGGTGGCTCTCAGTTGGGGTCCATGGAGGAGCTTGCTGAGTTCTATTACACTTGCTGATGATGACGACGGTGATGATAAAAGTTTGCTGTAGTAAAAGAATATTAGAGGCATTCAAAGGAAAATAATCAAGTACTGTACTAATTGAGCTTGATTGTGAGGACAACCCATTTGCTTAATGGTGGATTGTGTTGTTAAAGAAGGTGATTAGCTAGGGTTTTTTTTTCTCCTAAATTTTTTAAAAGTATACAGAGATTAGGTCATAGGTCATGAAATCAAGTTTTTATCTCTTTATGCTTCGAGAAGCCATTAATCTACTCCCTATGATCTCTTGTACGTACGTTTATCTTTATGCTTGAAGGCAGCGTAAGATCAAATGAATCACAACAGGACCACGGCAATATGTATGGTTCAGGTTGGCAATCAAATCAATAGGATCTTCTTGTAGTTAGTATGTTTTAATGTACATTTTTTTGTTGGAAACTGTTAAATTACTCTCTCCAAGATCTTTAGAAGCCATGAGCATGGCGGTTCGAGGGTGGTGGGGCATATTTGCTCCCTTGGATGTGACGCCAACTTTTACTGTCCCTTTCTCCAGAATTAATACATGGTGGCCCGCCTATATTCCATTTTTTTTTCCCTAACAAATAAAGAAGAAAATACTAAGGTAATGTATACATTTATAAAAGAGAGAGAAAAAAAAGAGATTCGAATAATTGAGTAAATTAAGTTTAATAAATTTGACTAATTTAATAACACAAAAAAAATAATAACAATAAATAAAGATAAAAAAACTAACAACAAAAAAAGATAAAAAGAACCTATGTAGCTTGGTTGTGATGTTGGGTACTTCTATAAAAAAAAAATTGAATAAAATTATGAATCTCAGTTATTAAACAACTTAATGTCGAGATGTGAAACTATATTTTATTTTTTAAAAAAAAAGTGAAAAAAAAAACTAAGTCAAATAAGGTTAAACCGCTAACCCTATGATCATGAGCATAAGATTAAGATAGTTCCAAAGAAAAAAAAAACATAAAGATCAATTCACAATTAATTAAAAGTTGAAGGATAAAATTGAAATAAAAAATTATTTTTTAAAAAAATTAAATGTTGAAGGATATTTAGATAACGAAGAAACGTTAAATGAGAATGCGAGAACCATATAGAAAATAAAATGAAAAAAATTTGAAGCTCAATTTCTAGCCAATAAAAAAATGAAGGTTGAAATTAAAGAAAAGAATATAATCCAAAAAAAGGTTAAAAAAACCTGACTCGAGTCCATCTGGGTCAACATGCAAAATCTATGACTTTATTGTGATATAAAGGCAGCCATGTCAAAAGCAAATTGAATAAAACTATAAATCTTAATTATCTAACAACTTAATGTTGAAGGGTGAGATAACCCGAGCAATTTTTAAAATCAGTGAAAAATTCAATAGAAAGTAAATAAAAAAAGAAAACCAATCTTTAATTAAATAAATGTTAAATGATAAAATTAAAAAAACATAAGTTTAAAATTGAAAAATGCCCTTGAATCAAGTTTAAGAACTTTTTAATTGTAAGGGTATTTACTTAATTATGATCTTGAATCATTTTTTTTTCAAAATTAAAAATAAGAAAATCTTGTATATTATGAAAGTGAATGTAATTCGGATAGAGATTTTTAGGGTAGCAATCACACTCACAAAATAATTATTATAAAACGATCGAGACATGAGATAACTTACCTTTGAAAAAAAATATCATTTAAAGAAACATAAATAATAATATCTATGGTGTGATATCATTTAGGTAGCGTCTTGCCACTTTATTGGTCCCCCTTCGTTTTGGCCCTGTTACAGGAAACGAATCTTGAATTGTGTTTTAGAATCTTTTTCATTGTTGAAAATTTACTTCCGTCCACACCATTGATATTATTATTATTATTAACAACAGTCTCAATGGCAGCGCGGACATGTAATCTTGTTATTATTGTTATTTTTATTACGGGTATGTTATTTTTTTTTTATATTTTTAGATTATTTTAATGTACTGATATAAAAATAAATTTTAATAATTAAAAATATATATTATTTAATATATTTTTAAATAAAAAATATTTTAAAAAATAACGTTAACCACGACATTAAAGAGTTAGAGGGTTGGTTAACTGATATATTTTATTAAGGTCAATGGTTCCTTCTATAGTCATCTCATGGTCTCTCTTTGAATCCTATCAAAATTCTAATAACTATATACTATTATTAATAAAATTATAAATATTTTTTTTATAAAAAAATAATACAATAAGACTTGTGCTGTAAGCGCTTACTTCCTTTCACCTACTCCTTCAGCACGAAGTGGGTGTGGTGGGTAATAACTTTAGTTTATGTGCTTGGAATTTTTTTAATAACAAAGGGTAATCTTAAATTAATTCACACGAGATTAAGTTTTTTTTTTAATTTTAAAAGCATATTTTTTATATTGGCCTGGTACATTTAAATAATTTATTTTTTTAACTACTAATCTTGAAATTTGAATTCAAAATATTAAGAGAGGGAGTATAGTCCTAGACCACCATACCTTTAAAATTTCTATATACATGTGGAGCCGTTTGGAATTGTATTTCGAACGATATTTCTAAAAAAATTAATTATTTGTTCTTTTAAAAAAATTAATTTTTTTAATGTTTTTGGATCGTTTTGATATACTGATGTCAAAAATAATATTTTTTACATTGGTTTACTATTTTGTTTTAAATTAATTTTTTAAATATTTTGAATCGTTTTGATATATTGATGTCAAAAATAATATTTTTTTTTATTTTTTGATAAATATACAAGTAAAAAAATATTTTAAAAAACAACTAGTAGGACATTCACATAGCGTATAGTGATTAAAAAACGTGGTATATTTAGGTTTGCTATTGGAAACCAATGTTCATTATTATACTCATTACTCCGTACATAAAAGTTGGGACAATTGGCTGAGCACCAAAATACAGCAAGTATTTATAATTAATTATTAGTCTTAGGAAGGAAGGGAGGGATAGAAGGCAAGATTAAACATGTGGACCAAAGGCACCAAAAATGTGAATAAGTTAGTTGAGTGTACGCAGGGCTACTTAACTGCTACAGAAAAAAGAGTTAGGAAACTATATAATAATATAAATGGAAATGATTGGGTGGTTAGAGATGCTTCTTTTAGCATCCACAATGATTATTGTATGCTTGATGATGCTATGATATGTGGTTTGGTCATGTTTTTAAGGAAAATAATTACGTTGTTGACAAAGACTAACCAAGGACTCACTGAATATTGTCAGTGCTCGAACCTTCTGTTGTCAAGGGTTAATAGTCGGTCCGTCTATGTTGCGGGGAGTTTCAATTTTTCATAGTTCTTTTGAATTTTTATTTTCAAAATTGATAATTTTTTCTATTGACATATATCTTAGCCAATGACCCCATACGTACAATGTTTTTATTTGAAAATATTATTATTGTTTTTTTTTAATTTATGATTGTTAAAGAAAATTTAAAAAAATAATCAAAATAGTATGTTTATAATTTGTGTGATTGAAAGTTAAAAAAAAACCATAAATGTTATAAAATTATATTCTAAATCTATTTAGACATTCTGATAATAAACAACCTATTTCAATAAAATTTTCATAAAAAAATCTATTATTAGTACTATTAGTTTAAGATCAAATACATAATAATTGAAAAAAAAAATATTAAATTAAAATTTATAATTGTATGTAAGAATCATATTAAAACTAAAAAGTAAGGAAATCTAACAAATGTTTTTTAGAGTGTACAAAAAAAGTAAAAAGAAAAAGAGAAAGCCACAGGGGACAAGTTTGCACACCTAGCAGTATGTTAAAGTAATTCAGAGAATTCTAAATAAAAAGAGGCTAGAGAATTCTCAATAATCCATTTATTATGAGTGCTTGAGTTAACCTAAATACAAAGAAATTATATATAGGTTAAACTGAAAATACTATTCTACTATTAATAAATAAAACTAGATAAATATTACTTAACATAGCCCTAATTATGGGGTAGATATTATTTAAGAAGATAAATAATAAGTTATCTACCCCTAATTAAGTTTTTGAAAAATGAAATTGAAAGACAACAATTCCTCAACCATAATCTAGAAAATAATTACCCCTCCAAACTCTTGAACGGACAACCTTCTGTTTGTCACATGCCTAGCTAACTGATTTAAAACTTGAATTTTTTCTAAAATGATTAAAAATATATATTAAGGTGCTTTTACATGAATAATAAAACATCATAAAAAATCCTATTTCTTTTAACGTTGTAGGTTAATTCTCCCACTAATATTTTTTTAAAAAAACAATCAAGTGAGTCATCATATATTCAAATGCTATCCAATATCACAACATGCACTCCCTTTTGGTACTCTGTTTTTTTATGCTGGAGATGTCCCTCACAAGTGAAAACACGTACCCAAAGAAATTGTAATTTTTAAAAATCTAGAAAAAAACAAAAATCCTAGAAAAAAAATTGATACACAAGAAATAAATGAAAAACCTGCAAAACCTGCACTATTGCAACACTTATACTACCGACATGGAGAACATATTTTGATTCATTGTCATTTTTATAAGTTTTCTTTCCAGTGTCTTCGATGCATTTCATCACAATATGTGACGAAGAACCTACTTAAATATTAGTGAAATAAATAAAAATTTAATTATTTGATTTTTTTTTCTTGAGAAATATATATATGAGATAGTATCATTAATATACAAGGACATGCAAATGATTCCATTATAAAATTATAATTTTTATATATAATAATAAAAACAATTAGATTTTAATTACCATTGGGTTTTTGGACCCTGTGGATGTGGCCTTCTACTACTGTCTTTAAGGGATTAAACTCCCCTGAAGTTTAAAAGGTAGCTGATGAAGCCATGAAAACTTCAAACAAGAATGAATTTTTTCATGGGTTGCATCTTAGGCTATGGTGATTAAGTTTAAATGTCAGCTTCTCTCTATAGGCTCATGTTTCCTGCAACACAAATTTCCTCATGAAAAAAATAAAGTATCCATTACTTAAGTTAGTAAAACATAAAAGGGAAAAATAAAATACAAGAAGAGAAAATAAATTAAAGTTGTAGAAAAATATATATGTTAATGATGGGTGTTTCTGTCTTAAACTTGTTGAATTGTTTTTAAGTATACTTCTAATGGCCCAAGTTGAATTATTTTGGAGTTATTTACTTGGTGATCAAGGCATTTATGCATCTTGACCATGTTAGTTGACCTTGTTCAGCGTAAAAAGTGATGGTGTAGTTGTTTATAACATAGTGTGTGGAGTTATATTTACTAGCTAGTGAGTGATATTATTGGTGAAGAGGTTGGTGTTTGCATTAGTTGTGGCACTTGTTATGCTATTTGTGAAGAAGCTAGTATTTAATAGCTTTATATGAGAGCAAAAAATATCTACTAGGTGAGAAAAATGGTGCATGCTTTATATATAAAGTTTTCTGTGCACCTAATAACATAGCACTAACATCTTAAGAATAAATATATTGAGGTGTGTGCCTTGTGTGAGGGTGATAAAGAGCTAAAAAGGAAGAAAATAAAATAAAAAGAGAGATAAGGTGTATGAGAGGGGAAATGTGTGTTTGAGAGAAAAAGTACAAAGAAGAAAAAGGTATATGAGAGAAAATATGTGTGAGAGAGAAATTATATATCTGTATACAAGAAAGTGTGTGAGAGAAAGACAAAGGGGGGAGGTGAAGCATAACCTTTTATTCTTGGCCTAAAAGGTTAGGGTGGCTATTCATTTAGATCAGGCCCAAACAACTAGCATGTATGCCTATTTAGGCTAGTCCAAATGACCATTTGTTTATATATATATATATATATATATATATATATATATATATATATATATATATTTTTTTTTTTCACACTTCCAAATGTTTTAAATAATCATGTTTGAAAGACTTAAACATCAAAAGCAGGGGAAAAAACTTATTTGTTAATGTTCCTAAAAAGGAGTTGGGTGTTTGTTTATAAGAGAGACATGAGTTTGATTAGTTTGTTTATTCCTCTCACAATTAAGAAAATTATTATTTATAAAGTAAAGAATACTTTGTGTGAAAGCAATATGTAAGCATTGTTTAAGAAGATGTATGGAGACATGAAGATTTCAATGGAGATCTCATCATAGAGATTTTTGTTAGAGAAATTAGAGACAAATCTAGAGATATAGAGATCTCACTATGAAGGTTTTCATTGGAGACACTGGACATATGAAGATGTAGTACTTTTTTTTATTGAAAACTTCAAAAGATAATAAAGATACAATTTCTAAAAATTATCAGATCTTGGGTAGTGCATCATTGAATATTTCCCTATTATTTTAGGTTACATTTCTTTCCTTACACATTATTGGATGAATCCCCTGAAGATCAATCTTTATATTTTTTGTTTCCAGGGCATGACATTCCTCAGTATCATAACTATGATCGTGGTGAAAGTGATAAAACTTGATAGGGTTCCTTGTGTTCATGTCACTTTTCATAGGAGGTTAGTATTGCTCGAATTCTTTTCCCTTGATGGTAACCAACACCTTAGCATGTGTGGTGGCCAGAGATATGGTCATGAGCTCAGGAAATATCGAACGAGCATGAATATATCATTTAGTGCTTTTCTTGAATGTCCTAGTAAGAGATTGATTATGTTGAAGAGATTTTTTCTCTTTGTAAATATGAGTTTTGTTATTTGGTCACACTTGCTTCTCTTATTCGAATATAGTTCTTTATTTACTATTTAACATTGATGAGAGTTTAGTCAGGGAGAGTATCCAATCATAAAGAGTAGTTATAGATCCCACTGATCAAGACTTTAATGACAATGGATTTAAGTAGGCTCTTCATGATAAGCATCTCCTTATTAAAACTATAGAAATATGCTCTGCTACTTTATATTATCATTGTATGATGACAAAAAGCTTAGTCATGCTATTTTTAATCTTAGGTACAATAGGGCACAGCTAGTCTCTTAAATTTGTTCAAAACTTTAGCTTGGTTCCTCCATGTATTTGAAATCCTTCTCAGTCTGCTCTTACCATATTGTCAATCTTTTTTTTATTTTTTATTTATTTTAAAAGAAAAAAGGTGATTTTAGGAAAAACCTGAAAATTAGTTTATAACAAGTTCAATGCCTATTTTAAAAATGACTTAATTGACAAGTCTTATTTTTTTTTATAAGGACCAATGTTAAAATCTCACGAAAGACTAGTCTCCTTCTTAAGGGACTAAATATCAATTTTTTCATGAACAACCAAAATGACAGGTATCCTTCTAAAAGGGACCGATGTCAAGACTTGAATTTTTTTTTTTTATGAATAACCAAATCAACAAGTCTTTTATTTTTAAAGATCAATGTCTAAATCAGAAATTAAATAAAAAAGATAAAATCAATTAGAATAATTACAATAATAACAAAGACAAATTTAGAAGAAAACACATAGTAAATGTAACCTTTCATAAAAAAGATGTTGTAAGGGTAAAATTGTTATTCTCTTAAGCACAACTAACCCCTTACCTGAATATCTGGAACCAATGTACATTTTAAGACCCATAATTGTTTTTAATTACTAGGTAGCGACACCCAATTTTTCTCTATATTATTTCCCTCCTCAACTTCGAGGAGTCTCGTTCAACGTCATAGTGTGACAGGGTTCGTTGGAAATTGATATTTTTTTTAACTTTTTTTTAATGAAATTATCACTATATCATGTCTCGGGTCATGGATTTAGCAAGTTCATCAGGGTTGAGTTAGACTTTTTTTTCTCATTGCTTTTTAAAATATTTTTGTTTCAATTTCGCCTTTTAATATTAGATTGGTTTGAGAATTGAGTTCTGTGATTTTATTAAGTTTGCTTTTCACGGGGTTATCTCGGTCTCACGATTAGGTTATAGATGTGGTTTGATTTTTGCTCAAGACGGATGATAAAATATTATCATTTCTTGTTTCTTTAGAGGATGTATTTTTAAGAATTCACCTATGTGCTGGCTTGGATATACTCAGATCAATTTTTTTTTTGTTTATTAAAATTGTTTTCTTTTCAACTTTGTCATTCGTTATTTTATTTGTTGGGAATTGAAATTCATATTTTTTTTGCATTTGTCTTGCTACGAAATTATCTTATTCTCATTTAATTTTTATTTTGTTAACAAATAAGATCATTGAGATGTTTTAGGAATATTGTAAGGATATATTTTCATAATATTGACAAGCGTTCATCTCTTGCATCGAATTGTTATTGATTTTGTTGTTGTTGTTGTTGTTATTTTATTTTCTAATTATATTATTAAATCAATCGAGCTTATTAAAATCATTCGAGTTAATGACTACAATCTCGTATTTTCTTTTTAAAAAAACATTTACATCGTCTTGATATTTTTTTTACGTTGAAAAAATGATAGGTCGGCCCGCGACATAGCGCAATAACCAATAGCCAGCTATAGATCTATGTATCTGTTTTAGTGAAACAAAAAACAATTAGATTTTTCCGATGATTTTATTAAGGGGTCTTCAAGAGAAAAAGATTAGAACAAATTTTGTGGTGAGATAAGAATACGTGGAATCTTCAGCACCACTCAGCTTCGCTGTTCATATTCATAGATTCTATGTAAATTTAGTAAATGCTGAGATCACCATAATAAAAAAAACCCTCAACCACTCGCTCTACTGAAGATTCAGCACAGTTTTCTTTTCCATTAGATAACGTTGATATCACTAATATAGGAGGAGAAGCAGACGGATCCAAGTTGTCATATTAATTGGAAGGTGAAAATGACCCCTTGTATGATGCATGAAAGCAGAAACACAAAGCTCAATCAATTGTTAAGGAGACATGGGGGCCATGAGGGGCTCGAAGCAGCAGGAGGAGGCAGTCTATAATCTGTGTGCTCAACGGCATGTTTACCACGGGCCTAGCCCACAGGGTTCGCCTTTTTGCCTCCTGGGTGGCATCAGAACTCAGGACGAAGTCTTGAAAACGCAGAATTTGCCAAACCTGCTGGGTTGTAATTTTGTGTTCATGAACTCCGTTGCTCTTCAGAATGACAGCTACTGGTCTGCCAGCTGCAATCTTAGGTAAGCTGTCAATTTGTTGTTTGTTCATATTCGCTTAATAGTCACCGTCGGCATGTCTATTCCCATCAATCACTACTGCATTTAGCCACGACTTTTGGTCACAAGATAGTTATCTGGTAGTGCCACCTGAATATAAAATCTGGGCTGCTTGAAATTGCTGATTTTTAAAATGTTCTTTTTAAAATTTATTAAAATAATATATTTTTTTATTTTTTAAAATTTATTTTTATATTTAATTCAATTCAAAAATAATAAAAACATTAATTTTTTTAAAAAATTTATCTTTTAAAAATTCTATAACCACTCGTCAACACATCAAGTCTGATTGACACAACCGAGCATAGTTTTTATACTCGGTTCAAGGCCCGGGTTTCAGGTTTCAATCAGATTACTGGATCGTTCGGGTCATTTTTTTTTAATCAAAACAACATCTTTTTAATAAAAAAAAATTAATGGATTGTAACTGAGTTACTAGGTTATATAAATTTTTTTTTTTAATTTTTTTCAACTCAATTTAATTTCAACTCCGGATCAACGGTTCCTGAATCAAACTGCCTAACTGGATTTCAAAACTATGCAATCGAGTCTTGGAATAAGCGGGTAGCTAGCTACTTGCATGGCTGGCACAGATTGGGAGGATATGGGATCTCATTTTCATATCATATGACTTCATGACTTCCTCTCTGGCTATGAGATTGATTGATGGATCATCTTATCTTATCTTTACATATAATAAAAGACACAGTCCAGAGTCTAAGCTTTTGATTAGATATTTTTTTTTTTAAATTTTTTTTAGCTTGTCCTGTTCTTGAAAAAAATAGAAAAAGATAACCATTTATTTGAATATAAATTTATGATAGTGTTTGTATTGAGAAGATACGTAGCTGTATTAAGGATATTGACCCACGCTCCTTAACAGATTAATATTATTATTTTTTAAATATAAAATATATTAAAAATGTTTGATAATTATATCAAATTCAAAAACTTTAAATCTGATAATTAAGTAATTTGAGTTTTGCTTCTTTGTCAAACCTAAATAAACGTGGTCCAGCACAACTTTTTAAATTTAAAAATAATAAAACAATATCAAAATATCATAATGTTCACCATAATTATAAACAATTACACATAAACAGTATGAAAGAACAAAAATACCCCATAAACAAAGCTTCTTTTTTGTTTTTTTCAAAGCTAAATATGTATTTTAATTATTTAACAGTTTGTGAAATGTTAAAAAACTCCTAGGAAACAGGTCTTAATTTTGTTAATCTTGGGGGTAGAATAATATTTTTACTATGCAAATAATCGTGAAAAGACTACCATACCCCTCACTACCAGAAAACCGGAGAAAAGCAACGGAATTACCGACGGACATTTTCCGTCGGTAATTTATACCGACGGAAATAATTCCGTCTCCAAATCTGTCGGTATTTACCGACGGCTTTATTCCGTCGGTAATTCCGTTGGTATATACCGACGGAATATTTCCGTCGGTATATACCGACGGTTTCGCCGACGGGGTATACAGTTCGTCTGGAAACATGCAACGGCGTGGTGACGTCAGGAGATTTTACCGACGGAAATTACCGAGGGATTCAAACTGAGATAGCCGTACAGTGACGTGGCGCTATCACCGACGGCATCACCGACGGAATCACCGACGGAAGTAATCCGTCGGTGATTCCGTCGGAAAAAACCATTATATGCACCCATCTGCCGACACTCTCTTCCTCTGTTTCTCCTTCTTCTTCTTTCCCATCCCACCTCTCCCCTCCCAAACTGCAGCTCCCCTTCCAAACTGCAGCCAAACACCCATCCCAAACTCTCAACTATTCTCAACACGAGCACTCAAGTTTCTTATATCTTGTACGTGGTCACAATATCCGTTTCCTGTAGATTTTATCATTTTTTTGTAAGTAAATCTATCATTTTTAGTTTTAATATTTAATTGTGAATTTTATTGTTTTAGTATATGTATTTTGTTAACGTTTGTACTTGTTTAATTGTTATTTGTCAAAGAAACTTGTAGTATGAATGTATAATTTTGTAGTTGTTATAGTTTGTTTTAGATTTTGTCAAATTATATTTGTTTGTAAATTGTTGAAATTTTGTTTGAATTACACCGAATTAAATGTGTCGTTGTGATGAAATAAATAATTAATAGCTTGTTTAAGTGTCTTGTTTAATTGTTATCAATTATATTTCGAAGTTGTGATTTCTGTAAATTTATATATGTATAAATTTGTATGTATGAACGTTGATAATTGATAATGAATATTTAACATAAGTGTTGTTTTAGTTTGTTGGATAATGTCGGGGAAAACCAATATTTTTGTTATGTTTTATAGAGGTTCAATAGAAGTCATGGATGATTGTTCATGGATGTATCGGGACTCACCTCAAGGATTGCGGAGGATGGATTATTGTAACGGTGTCCAGGATTTTATTAATTTCGCAACATCTATTCCGAGGAATTTTACTGATGGTGGTATTAGGTGTCCATGCAGGAAGTGTAAAAATTTAAAGTTTCTGCATCAAGATGTTGTAATGATGCATCTTCTAACCAAAGGGTTCATGAAAGATTACCTGTGTTGGTATGCTCACGAAGAACTATTTGTTCCTGATGAGAGCATGGAAGAACAGGTGGTTAGGTCAACTTCTAGTGCTAGCAACATGCATGAAGTTGGAAATGAGAACAGTAATCCTTACAGGAATATGGTTATGGATGCAATGAGAATGAGTGAAGGTAATGTCAGGGAATGTCCAATCGTAGAAGAAGAACCTAATGCAGATGCAGCAAGGTTTTTTGATCTGTTGAGAGATTTTGACGAACCATTATGGGATGGCTGCACGAACCACAGTAAATTATCAGCCGTAGCACAGGTGTTCACCATCAAGTCAGATCACGGGTTGAGTGAGGCCGGTTATGACAAGATTATTGAATGGGCGAGAAGCATTTTACCTGAAGGGAACAGGCTGAAAGAGAACTTCTATGCTGCCAAGTCCATGATGAAACCCCTCGGTTTAGGATACCAGAAAATTGATATATGCCTTAACTTCTGCATGTTATACTACCTTGAAAATGCTGAGATGACCGAGTGCATGACATGCGGGCATTCCCGTTACAAACCCAGAACTGATAGAGGGAAGACTCTCGTGGCATATAAAAAACTTAGATACTTCCCAATCACACCTAGACTGCAGAGGTTATTCATGTCACCAAGGACTGCTGAGCACATGACATGGCACCAATCACATCATGCGGTTGATGGAGTGATGGTTCATCCTTCTGACGGTGAAGCCTGGAAACACTTTAACAGTATGCATCCTCACTTTTCAGCTGAATCAAGGAACGTGCGTCTTGGGTTATGTACAGACGGATTCAAGCCATTTGGGTCATTTGCTGCTCCTTATTCTTGTTGGCCGGTCATACTGACGGTTTATAACTTGCCACCGGGGATGTGTATGAAGCCGGAGTTCATGTTTTTATCTATGGTCATACCAGGTCCGAGCAGTCCGGGGAGGAATATAGATGTTTGTCTTCGTCCGTTGATTGATGAGTTGACGTAGTTGTGGTCCTCTGGAGCTTTGACTTATGACATCTCGAGGAAACAAAATTTTGTTATGAGAGCGGATTTGATGTAGACTATCAATGATTTCCCAGCTTATGGAATGGTTTCTGGTTGGAGCACGCATGGAAAGCTAGCATGTCCATATTGTATGGAGAACAACAAGGCATTCACGCTAACAAACGGGGGTAAAGCTTTTTTTTTTTTACTGTCACCGTCGTTTCTTGCCACATAACCACAGGTACATAAAGAACAGAAAGGATTTCTTTGTTGGCAGAGTTGAAAATGATGTTGCACCCCCGCGTCTTTCCGGTGAAGAATTGTTTGATGCTGTATCAGAGTACGGTGAAATTGTGTTTGGTCTCCAATCAAGTAAGCAGAAGTTTCCTGGTTTTGGTTTGACCCATAATTGGGTGAAGCGAAGTATATTTTGGGAGCTTCCTTATTGGAAGATCAATCTTCTCCGCCATAACCTTGACGTCATGCACATTGAAAAGAACGTGTTTGAGAACATTTTCAACACCGTCATGGATGTGAAGGGGAAGACAAAGGACAACATCAAGGCTAGATTGGATGTAGTGTTGTTCTGTAACCGTAAAAATATGGAGTTGGTTTGTGATGGGTCACAGGTCGCAAAACCAAGAGCAAGCTTCGTGCTAGAGAAAAACGCACAACTACTAGTCTACAAATGGCTTAAGAGTCTGCGTTTCTCCAATGGACATGCCTCGAACATATCAAGGCTGGTTAATACAGAGGAATGCAGATTATATGGAATGAAGAGTCATGATTGCCATGTGTTTATGCAAACACTCATCCCATTAGCTTTCGTGATTTGTTGCCAAAGGGGATATGGGATGCACTAACGGAGATTAGTCATTTCTTCAGAGACATATGCTCCAGCAAGTTGAATGTTGATCACATTGAAAGGCTTGAAAAGAATATCGTCGAGACAATATGCAAACTTGAGATGATATTCCCTCCATCATTTTTTGACTCAATGGAGCATCTACCCGTACATTTACCGTTTGAGGTAAAAGTTGGAGGACCGGTCCAGTACAGATGGATGTATCCATTCGAGAGGTTAGATATTACAGTTGCTATGACATTTATAATTAAATGTTTTTATTTTTGTTTTAATGTTTTTAATTGATAATTTTTTATTAATATATATATATATATATATATATATATATATATATATATATATATATATATCGCCTCAACATGCGCCTTGTTCTTAACCTTTTTTTTAAGATTGAACAAGTACCTGCATATATATATATATATATATATATATATGCAGGTACTTGTTCAATCTTAAAAAAAAGGTTAAGAACAAGGCGCATGTTGAGGCGTCAATATGTTAGGCGTATATTGTTGAGGAGATCTCAACATTTATCTCATACTATTTCGAACCTCATTTGAGAATGAGGATAAACCGTGTTCCACGGCATGATGATGGTGGTGAAGTGCATTCAAGTGGGAACTTGTCAATATTCTCCAATCCTGGACGACCCACACCTAAAAATGCCGTGAGGGGAAGATATTTGTCTGAAATAGAGTTCAGACAAGCACACAATTATGTCCTATTTAACTGTGATGAGCTTAGACCTTTTATTAAGTAAGTGGATGTTCGACTTAAACTTTGTCAAGAGTGTACTATTTATGTTTTGTGATACCATACACTCATATACTTTGGAACAACCTTGCAGGCAACATCGACAATACTTACTATCCAATAACTCACAGCTGACCGAATCCCAGATCTTTAAATTACAAGATGAACAATTTGCCACATGGTTGAGAACACATGTAAGTCCTATCACAAACTCATTATCTCTTGCAATGTAATTAATTGTAGTCAATGTTACATAATATCCGTTTATTGATTATTGTTGTATTTAATTTACAAGCTAGGTTTATCAAATGGGAGGTAGTGCTGCTGTTTCACTGTCTTTACTATGTCTGGGCCCTGAAAGAAAAGTCAAGTGCTATAATGGATATTTTGTCAATGGATATGTCTTTCATACTGAAGAATACGGGCATGGAAGAAAGACATACAACAGCGGTGTTTGTATTAAGGGATCGACTTCTAGTGAGTTTGAAGTTGACTACTACGGTAGATTGGAAGAGGTCATCGAACTGCAATATCATAGCGAGCAAAATAGAGTGTTTTTATTCAAATACTATTGGTATGACACAACTGACAGAGGAATCAGAGTAGATCCTCACTATGGTCTCGTTGAAATCAATTCAAAAGCTAGACACCGCAACGTAAACGACGTCTTTGTTTTCGCAAAGCAATGCCAACAATTTATTACACATACACCCCTTCCTTTAGAAATGACCGATCAAGAGTTGATTGGTTATCCGTTTTAAAAACAAAACCCAAGGGTCGTGTCGAGGTTGTTCAGGATGAGAACGAAGACATAAGTGTGATAGATGAAGTCTTTCAAGCTAGTGAGTTGGTTGAACCATACCGAATTGCTCCGTCGATTGACTTAGAAGAAAATTCGAATTTTCGTGTTTTCAACGATAGTCTTGTTGATGTTGATGCAGAGGAGTTGAATGTTGTTCTGAGCTCTACTAGTGGAAAAAAGAATGTTGTTGAAGAAGATGATAACGAAATTGAAGAGTGCGATGAAGCTGATGATAACAATTCAATAGAGGACGAAGATGAAAATTCTGACTAACTAAACATGTTATAAAGCCTTATTTTTATAATGTAATAATTTGAAACATGAAATATTTATTCTTCTTTAAGGGTTAGCCTTTGTTATTGTGTTGTGTGTGTTGTAAGATTGCAATTCAAGATTTTTTGAGAGGGTTACATTAAAAAAATAAGAAAAATTTACCTTTTCACCGACGGATTTACCGGCGGAATATAAACCGTCTGTATTTCACAGAGAGTTGCAAAACAAATTACGGGATTTTGCCACATTCACCGACGGAATATAAACCGTCGGTATTTCACAGAGAGTTGCAAAACAAATTTACCGACGGCATTTCCGACGGCATTACCGACGGATAACGCATGGGTGACACGTGTCCGTCTGCACACATACCGACGAAATTTCCGACGTCCAATACCGACGGCATTACCGACGGATAACGCATGTCTGACACGTGTCCGTCTGCGCCAATACCGACGGCATTGCCGACGGATCGAAAAGTTTGGCGGGATTTCCAAACTTTTTGGTGCGCATTTCAATTAATTTCCGACGGAATTACCGACGGAAATTAATTGCACCGACAGCAAATAATTTCCGTCGGAAATTCCGTCGGAAATATTGCTATATATACCGCCCATCCCCCTACTTTGTTCATTTTCTTCTCTTCTCCTCTTCTCCCTTGCTCTTCTCCTCTCATTTATATTTAGCTTTTAGAAGGATTTTATTGTTTTGGTGGTAGTTTTAAAAGGTATGTATCCCTTTTTCTTTGTCTTTTTATTTTTTTATTTTAATTATGATTATTTTTTTTGGTGTTCTTTGTTTGTATATTGTTTGTAGATAAAATCTTAAATTCAACACATTATTAAGGTAAGCATTTTTTATTCCCAAATTTATTTTGAATTGATATAATGTTTTTTAGTTTTTTAATTTGTTTGTTTTGTGTTTATGTTGTGTGTTGTGTAGTGTTTTTTAGTTTTTAATTTATTTATTAATTTTAGTTTTTAGTTTTGATATTATTGTTTGTATTACTATAATTGTTATTGTTGAATTTTATGTTAAAAATATTAATTTGTAAATATAATTGTTATTGTTGATTTATTTTAAAAATGTTAATTTATATATATAGAATTGCATTTAATTAGTTTATCTTAATTTAGGATATTATTGTTTGTATTGCTATAATTGTTATTGTTGAATTTATGTTAAAAATGTTAATTTATAAATATAATTGTTATTGTTGATTTGTTTTAAAAATGTTAATTTATATATATAGAATTGCATTTAATTAGTTTATCTTAATTTAGGATATTATTGTTTGTATTGCTATAATTGTTATTGTTGAATTTATGTTAAAAATGTTAATTTATAAATATAATTGTTATTGTTGATTTGTTTTAAAAATGTTAATTTATATATATAGAATTGCATTTAATTAGTTTATCTTAATTTAGGATATTTGTATGACTTAAATCTAATGTTAGTACCAATTTAAACAATGAATGTTCATAGTTGTAATTCTATATGATGTTATTGAATAAAATGTTGTGTTGATGATGATGAGTTGGGTTGAGATCCAGGATGATTGGATCGGGATGTGAAATAAAATTGGAAATGTAATATAATTTTGTCGACAACTTGGGACCCCCCAGTACAGGCGAGACTCTGTCGAATTTTTTTTTAAATAATCGAAGTTAATTATGTAATTATTCGTGTACATTAGTGTAGATGCGTAGAATGAAATCTACAGCACGTCGTCAGAAGACGGTTTGCAGCTAGTTCTTCTAGCAGCGAGGAGGACGTATCCTTAGGTGCTGATCACGGCGAGGAATCTACGCCAACTTGTGATGCTGCCTCTTCTAGCGCGGTTTCACAGCGCAGAAGCGGTGTGCCTTCACAGCGGGGTCAATTCACCCGCAAGTACCAGGCACAATGGAAGGATGACCTCTCAATGTAAGTTTGTTTAGGTTTTAGTTTTTTTTTATATACTTATAACATAATTTATGAACAACTAATTAATATTAATTACTACTTTTATTTAATTTCAGGTTCACAAACATTGAGGCTGCAAGGACTATAACATTGGCGTTTAAATCGTCGATGGAGATTCCATTGTTTCAATAGAGCCAGGTTTCCAGACATCCTGAGTGGAAACCTAATATCGATGCATGGTTTAAGCGATTTCAGGTCGGTGTAAATTTTTAATTTCCAGCTTATTTTTAATAAATGATTTTTATAATTTTATATCTTGTACTATTTTTATTTTATATGAATTATTTATATACACAGAACAAATTTGAGTGGGATAGGGCGGACAACAATGTTGTGAGGAGGGTATGGGAGAATCACGTGGCAACTAGGTAACATCGAAAATAATATTTATTTTTGTTTTATAAGTTTATGTTTTAAATTCTAATTTGTTACTATGGAAGTAGGTTTGCGTGATTTTTGGTATGACACCCAAAAAAAATAAAAAAGACATGCGAGGGATAACGGTTTTGAAGGATGGAATGAGGTGGCGGTTTGGCAGGAATTCAGACCGCCATTCATCTCGGGGGAAATATGGACGGCATATATTGAGCACGTGACCTCAGAGCGGTTCTCACGGCGCTCACAGTCTGGCATCGACAACCGGAACCGGCAAATTCATGGTTCGGTGACCACGCACACTGGCGGATCCGTCCCATTCAGAGCACATGCAAAGCGGATGGTAAGATTAATTTTAATGAAATATATCGTTAATTAATTTGTCGTTCCTTATAATATATTTAACTTTCAACCTATTTTTTCCTTACAGGCTGCGTCTCTTGGACGTGAACCGAGTCCAATGGAGCTGTTTCTAGAGATGCATGTGCGGAGTCAAGACCGCCAAAAGGGGGTGCAGCAGTTCGTGGACAACCGTGCTCAGCACTTCGTGGTATGTTCGTTCATTCATTTTATTTTGTAAGTTATTATTTTCTTGAATTGCATCTTGAATTGCATTTGATGATTTTTTTACCGATGGAATTTTCAGGAGACCTATAATAGCCGGTTGAGGGAGAGATATGGGGACAATCCGTCGACCCATCCAGATTTCGATCCAGATTTGTGGATGGAGGCGGGATTGTCTGGTGGACCCGATAAAAATCGGGTCTACGGGCTCTCGAACACTACGGCTGATAACTTGCGTTCTACTTGTAGTGTCTCAACTGTTGGAAGCTCTCCATCAGTATCGAACACCCAGTCTGAGGAGTTCATTGCGTTGAAACAACAATATCAACAACTCTCGACGAATTATGATGAGCTCCGTCAAATAGTCATGGAGATGAGATCAAAGATGGGTGACGATACTTGTGCAGCTTCTTTTTGGCCGTATGGTCCAGGGAACAACCAGCCTCCTCCTCCTCCTCCGCCTCCTCCTCCAGCTCCGCCGCTATTCTAGTTTAATTTTGCTTTTTAAACACATTAAATTTGTAATGAATATTATTTAACATTACTTTTACATTATTAATGTTTAATGCATTTCTATTTGTTTATTAAGGTTTTTTACAATTAATAAATTTTTTTTATATATATTTTAAATACCTACCGACGGATATACCGACGGATAGTATCCGTCGGCATTTAACAGAGAGTTGGCGAACAATTACCATCCATGCCATCATTACCGACGGATATACCGACGGATACTATCCATCAGTATTACACAGAGAGTTGCACAAAAATTACCAGCCATGCCACATTTACCGACGGCCTTTCCGTCGGAATGTCGTCGGTAATTACCCTTGAAATTACCGACGGATTGATTCCGTCGGTAATGTTCCCGCGGGAAACTTTTTTTTGGGCGCGCGCATATCCGTCTGTAACCCGTCGGTGTTTCCGTCGGTGGGTGGTTTTTTTTATTTGCGACAGAATTAGCGACGGAAATGGGATTTACCGACGACTGTTTTACCGACGGACGTGTTTCGTCAATGAGTCCGTCGGTATGATTTTCACCGACGGACTTCATTGCTGTCACCGACGGAATGAGTCCGTCGGTAACACTGGATAATGTTGTAGTGCCTGCTGAAACATTTAATGACCAATGGCCTATAAAAAATACTGAAATACCCCCAGGGCTTCAATTTTTTCAATCAAAGCTCGAAATGATAATTTAACTTTATGTGAAAATACAACATTAGCCCCATCTTAAGCCTTCAATCTTTTACATATACAATATTTTCTTTTCCTACAACATAATGTATCAATTCAAAAGTTCAAAAGTTTTCTTTTATGATAATATATTTCAAATTTTCATATATACTAATAGTTATAATGTTAAATAAACTCTTCTTATAATAAATTTTGACAATTAGACCATTCAACAACATCTCAAATTTTAAAAAGCATGAATTCTTTAAAAAACTGTCTAACACTTGGATGAAAATATAAAATTAATATTTTTATCCACATTGCTTACAAAAAAAAATAATATTTTTGAAGACTTGAAATAAATAACTTAGAACTCAACATTTTTTTTTCATTATTTTCTCTTTGAATATAATAAATTTATAAAATAACTTGCACAAACTAAAAAAAATTGCAGTTAAGTTCTACTGCATATGAATGAAAAATCCTGCTTAAATGAGGTAATATTTGTTTTTGCAGTCCAATCGTGCTATTAAAAGATTTAAAAAATTTTGACCAGGGTGCGCGGGTTTGGACCCAAGCGATTTAGGTCTGAAAAACCATGCCACACTTAAGAGGCATGGGTCTCGCAACATGCAAACTCAAGATTTGCTTTTTAAAATAATTCTTGAGTTTTTGCTTTTTCCTTGATTCCACAATTTATTATATATATTACTATTAACTAGCAAGAGAATATTTGTATTTACATTTATTTCTTGTTTTTTTAAATATGAAAATTAACTTGTTTTAATATTTAATTAGTGTTGACAACTTTTTTTTTCAGGTTATATATTTTTTAATTCATTATATTAAGTACATATATTATTAACACATTTCATTATACAGACAACATATTCATATTATTAACACTTTTTTCTCCTGCATTACAAATTAACTTCAACGTATAGTTAACCCTAAACAAAATTTTGAAAACACTGGTATTAATAAACACCTAAGGACCCTTTGCTATGGAAGAAAATAATCTATTCATAAAACAATGGTAATTAAAAACGAACAAATCCACCATTATCCACAAATTAATTACTCTAATTCCATTAGCACCATAATTGTGCTCTCTAATGATTAGCAACTAGTCATCCAGACAATCCACCGAACAGGATAGTGATTAGCACTAAATTACCTGAGCTGTTTCAACTTTCAGTTAGGCAAATCTTCAGATTACCTAAAATCCAAAAAGTAGAGGATTAAGCTAAGCTAAGTTAATTACCAATTCTTGTCTGGCTCCTTGGTCAAAATTGTTCTCATGGGAAGGTTACTTTTACCAATCTAACCAAAAGTCAATAAAAGTAAGACAAAAAATCCTACAAAACATAATGTTCGGAAATTAATCTCCGTACATATGATGAACACAAAAGGAATCTGTGTACACAAGATCAACCAGAACTGCCCTCCATTTACCCCAGAGGACAAATTAAAGTAAACCGGCTGCTATATATCTAGAGATTAGACGGATTCAAACCGAATAACCTTTCCCTTAGCCCTAATAATCATCATCCGCTCCTCGAAATCCTTTGCTTCATATGCAATCCTCAGAATGCCTTCATTATCAAAACCATATTCTTCAGCTGATTTATAGAGAAGCTCCAAAAAACCTGCATCACCAAGTGGTTTTGTATGAACAATGAATCGCCTCGAATCATTGTTATACCCTACGCAAACATGAACATAACCTTTAGGCGGCAATGGAGTCGTACCTCCAAGTCCCTTCACCGCTCGAGCTCCAATTAGTTTGCTTAACTAGCTAGCTTTCACGTACACCTCGAGCTCCATATAAAGAAATGCATTCTTCTGTTAAGTGCACTTGCTAAATGTTGATTACTGATATTCTTGCCATCTAAGTGAAAGAGGCAATACTAATAATTCATTTATAAAAGGTACATGGCGTGACCACAAAGTTAATTTATACACATGAATTAATTATTTTTTAACCAATAAGATTGATATAAGTTGAGAGAACAAGAGATTCCAAGGCTAGAAACTTGTAGCAAGATTTAGTTTGTCATTTATCTTGCCCTAAATTAGGTGTAAGAACTTGAAAAGGGTTTAAATATTTGCTGATAATCACCAATCTAATATTTTCAAAATAATTTCAGCATTTCTAATAACCATCAGCCCATATGGATAAAAACAAAAAATGGAAAGGGTTTGAATGCTGACATGATACAGTTTGGTTTTTGCTTGTTCACATCGAGTCGAGTACTCACTTCTTCGTGGTTCAATATATATATATATACGTTAGCAAATCAATACTAGCTAGCTAGGGCCTACGGGTACAAGTTACGTACTCATTGTGTACAGCAGAATGGAAGAAAGGGCCATGGAAAATTTTAATTTCTTTGGATGGTTTATGATTATGATGTCTCATCTTCTTTTGTTTCTTCCTTAACCAGAAAAAAAATCATTTTTCCAACCACATTGAAACATAAAAAATATGGAGCACGAAAGAGTCAAAATCACATATAGACATGAGGCATCAATTAACTAGAGAATATCGAGTTCAGTTCCAACAAACCTCCAAATTATATTAAAAAATGACTGGTATTTTCTAAAGTTAAATTAAAAGCCATCGTCGTTTAATGAATGGAGTGGTTTTGCATCAATTAGCTATTCAATAATCCAATGATCAGAATCCAAGAAAGATCCATCACTTTACTCTTTTAAGTTTTTCTTTATCAGCATCAGAGCCTCCAAGAATGTTTTCATGTTGATTTGAGTTTTGCCATGAAAATGTTCTTTGAACTCTTGAATGATTATTAACAGCAACTTTCTATGCAATTTGAATTTTTTTTACCATGAGTTATAAGCATGTAAGGTTTCAAAAGGGCTTAATTAATAAAAAGTCTTATAAAGATTAGTATTATAAACGTTTTGAAGGGTAAAGGGGACTGTTCCTGCTAGGAAGGCCAAGGTTCTTGGGTGCAGCAAGCCTAGCATGGCAATTCAATGTTGTATAGCGTTAATGACGATCCATTTCTACTACTGTAATGTAGACTTGATGACTATGTCTATGTGTTTAGGTTAAATGGTACTTTGATGTGTGATTGCGCGTAAATTGGAAACACTATGACCTTCGACTCTTTGCTTAGTGTTGAATTTTGAGATGTCTAATATGATTGGAGAGCTTAAGTTAGCTGGTCATAGTCTCATAGTGCAAGCTGTTATTCATTCTCTACTAGATAATTAGGAGCGTATGAAAGTTAACCTGCTCATAACGACAACATCAAAACTTTTAATGATGTTGGTTGGCACATTAAAGTACTGGAGAAAGAATGTTCAGTGACGATCACACTTCCAAGCACGATGAATATGGCTGAGCTAGACTCTTGAAGGATAGCTGGTTCTATCACGAACGAAAGCAGCTCTGCAAATATAAGGGGAAAGAAGGGAAACAAAGCCTTAGTCAAAGAAGAAGTTGCAAAATTTTGATAGGAACAAGATGTTGAACAAAACTCAGGTTTTGCTCTAATAAAAACACGCAGCTAACATTTTCTCTTTATTATTTATTTATGTATATTTATGAATATTTAAGGTGGTTATATATAGTCTTATGAGCTGCCATTGTTTCTACTCAATATTTTACTTCTGTTGTTGATAAGGATATTATTGGTTGTCTCTTACTACACCAAGAAATTGCTCATGGCTCAATCTTAAACACATAATCACTTATAGATCGTTAGGTGTCATGTTCTCCTGTTTAATCAACGTCACAATAATCAACTAACTTGCAATCTGTACCTTCCTTGTATGAAATGCCATAACCAATTGTACTCTCCACATATCTCAGTATTTTTTGAATTGCTTCCAAATGAGACTTCTTTGGATTTTGCATCTAACGACTCATTACACCAACTGTATATAAAATATTCTATCTAATCAAGGTTAAATAGATCAAACTACATACCAATTGCCAATACATTATTTCATCTGTTAAATCTTTTCTTTCATGAGAATTTATCTCAATGCTTGGTTACATTGGTGTTAGAACTGACTTGCAACCAAACATTCCAAACATTTCTAACAAATTTCTTGAATATTTTTGTTGGCAAACAAATATTTCTTTTTCTTTACAATCAACCTCTAACCCAAAAAAAATGCTTGAATTCTCTAAGTTCTTTCATAAAAAAATGAATTGACAAATTCTTCTTTGTTTGGATAATTTTTAACTCATCATCACCGATTATGATTAAATCATCCACATAAAATAAAATAGTACAATAGATATCTTTTCTTCATTGACTTTCACAAACAAGATGGAATTTACAGGTGTTACTGAATATTCTCATTGAATAAAGAATTCAACAATCTTACCATACCAAGCCTTCAGTGCTTGTTTTAATCTGTATAATGTCTTTTTCAATTTACACACATGCTCATGATAATCTTTAATCTAAAAACCCACTTGTTGATTCATATAAATTTCTTGATCCAACTCTCAATGAAGAAATGCATTCTTCACATCCATCTGTCAATAGTCTTGAGTTCTTGTTTGCTATAGGTAAAACTCGTACAATTATGAGTTTTTCTATAGGACCATATGTTTTAACATAGTTTAAACCAAATTGTTATGAAAACCTGCGAGCCACCAAACAAGCTTTATACCTTTCAATCGTTCCATCTGCTCGACGTTTAATCTTGTAAACCTATTTATAAGATATAAGTTTCACTTAACTAGTTTAGGTACAATATCCTATGTTTGATTTTGTCCTGCCGCATTGACCTCTTCTTCCATAGCTTCAATCCATTTAGAGCTATGTAATGTTTTTTCAAAAATTTTAGGTACCTTTCATTTGCTTCTTTGACTATGCTTGTATTGGCATACTTAGAGTTTGACTTACAAACTCTTGTTGATCTTTTGAGATGTGTTTGTGGAGATGAGTCTTTTATTATACTACATCCATCTATTTGTTGTTGGTAGACACTAGTATGACAAGGATTCTAATTAATTTCTTGCTTTTTAATAACATCACCATGTACTCTTTTAGGATTTTCTGAACTTGACTGAACCTGTTAGATTGTTCATCATTTTACTATTGTAGCCTTTCTTCAAACTCTTTGGAATATGGAATCATTCTTTTTATCTAAAGACCACCAAAATGATGCTTCTTCAAACACCATATCTCGTGATGGGTAACACCTTCCTATAATAAGATCATAACATTTTCACCCTTTTTCTTTAGCTATCATATCCTATAAATATACATCTAACATATTTCTTATCAAATTCGCTGCGTAGATGACTAATGATAAATACATAACCTTAAAAATAGCTAACTGTAGGTTTTGTATTCTATAGTTTCTCATAAGGTGATATAAACTTTAACCTCTTTTGTGGGAGTTTATTGATTATATAAGTACAAGTCCTTATTACTTTAGCTCAAAATCTTTCTAGTACATTCTCTTCATGTAACATGCTTCAACCGATTTTCACAAGATGTCGATTTTTCCTCACAACTACTCCATTTTGTTGTTGTGTATTTGCACAAGTGTACTGATGATGTACATGAAATTCTTATAAGTATTAAAAGAATTCATTTGAGCTATATTCTCCCTCATTGTCATTGCGCAAGTAATGAATCTTTCTCTTTACTTCTCTTTCAACTAACTTTTGAACTCTTTAAACTTTATGAATGTATTTTTCTTTCATAAATAAAACTCACACAAACCTTGCAAAATCATCAATATAGGGATGCGGTATATGGTGATATATATATATATATATATATATCACCATAAACCACATCCCTCAAGCTTATGATTATTTGACAATTCCAAACACATTAGAGTGTATTAACTCTAACGGTTTCATTTCTCTAAACTTTGATTCTTCATATGGTAGCTAATGTTCCTTACTATACTGACATCCTATACATAATATGTCTGTTTTTACATCAGGTTAAGGAAGCCCTTTGAGTGATAATTCTTTTATCATTATACTCAGTTCAGGATAACTAACATGGGTTAGTC
Source organism: Populus simonii (assembly GCA_007827005.2). Lineage (NCBI taxonomy): Eukaryota > Viridiplantae > Streptophyta > Magnoliopsida > Malpighiales > Salicaceae > Populus > Populus simonii. The sequence continues at coordinate 15,575,459 of CM017464.2, forward strand.
TCATATGCCATAAATCTATAATCTCATTCTTGTTTTGTTGACATATGCAGCCTTTACTTATATTATATAAACAAACTCCATACATCGTCCCTCTATAATTGGTTCTTCTAATATCTTAAGATTTCGGTAAACTTTAACATCACTTGGACCAAACAAGACATAATAGCCTATTGATGTTAATTGTGCTATAGACAATAATTTTTTCTTTATACCTGGGACATGATAAACATATTGAAGATGTACCTAACTTGATTTATAGTGAGGTGTAATTATCGTTTCACTAATATGGCTTATTTGTAATCTTAAGTTGTTAATTGTTACCACCACACAACTTCCTTTATACTCTTGTCAAATGTTGTAGCTTTTGCTTATCACTTATCATATGATTAGAACACCCATAATCAATGATCCAATCATTTCCATAATTAATTCGATCTTTGATTGTAGTTGTCAATGCTAATTCTTCCTTTTCTATGGAATATGACGCCTTAGCAACCTATTTATCTTTAACCTGTTTTTCTAAACTTGATATAGCAATATTATTTTATGTTGGCTTTTTAAACCAACATTCTTTCTTTATGTGACCCTTTTTTTCTATAATTATAACACTTGCCTTCAAATCTTCAACAATTGCAATAATTTTTTGAAACTCCCTCTTGATAAAAGCTTTAATTTCTTTGATAATTTTTCTCCTTATTATCATCCTTATTGGATTCATCATTAGAGTGCCAACTATGGTTTCTATCATTGTGAGTATTGTCGCACCCGACATCACGGAGACCTTAAAAATAAATCTTTGGACATAATGGATTTCTGGTGGCATCCTATTCTTTGATGGGGAATGGTCTTGTTTAAGGAGTCGCCACCTAGTATTATGGTTACTAGAAATCCTAACTGGTCAACAGAGATTCTATGGTATGAGACTGGTTATGCAAAAGGAAAGATATTATCACTCCTTAGGCGTCCTGCTTGAGGCAGGCTGCATTGTTGGTTTTATCTTAAATTGCTAAATGTTTATTAATTTTTGCTAATGATTTGCTTATAATATTCCTGACTCTGGCGTTAGTGAATATTCAACTACGGATACTTCCAACTCTGGCGTTGGTAAATATTACGTAGTTATAAAACAAAATAAATTTAAATCCATATTTTTATTTCTGACTCTAGCGTCAGTGAATAAAAACAAAAATAAAATTTATTTTTATGCATACATATATTTATTATTTTTATTATTTTTTATTTTTTAGGGCTGGGCCTAGCGCAACCCATATGGGCTGGGCTAGACCCAGCCAGCCCGGCTTGGTCACTGGCCCAAGCCAGTGCCCGGCTAGGCTAAGCCGAAGACACACGTGAAGTAACTTCATGCATGTTGAACAGTGCAAAGGTAATTAAATTACCTTCGCACAGTGTTCATGTTACATAGTATGCAGAGAATGAAAAAAGAAAGGCATACCTGCTTCTGGAGACGACGAAGATGGTTGCAGTGCTGGTGGTGACTCCTGTCTACTGCTTCCTTTTGTCTTCCTTCTGTGTCCACTTGTATGCTTTTTTTCTTTTTGGTTTTCTCAGCAGCTTTCGGGATGAAGGAATTATGAAGACGATGAAGATGTTGGCTGGCTTTATTTTGACTAATTTCTGGGTTGTTCTTTTTCTGTAGCCGATTCTCCTCTCTGTGTTGTTCCTTCGTTTTTCTCTCCTTCTCTTCTCTGTGTATATTTTTTGCTTTTTAGTCTCCTTTTCTCTTGACTCTGTCACTATCTCTCTCCGTCCGTTCTCTTCTGCTCCTCCCCCTCATGTGAGGCCTTTCTCTGGCTTTTATAAAGCCAGAGAGAAGGTCCTGTGTTCATCCCTCTAGAAATAAGGCACGTTCTGTGAGGGATTGTGGTCCATGATCTGCTGGTAGTGTTTCCTGTTGATTCGGCTTTCTCCGTGTGAAACGAAAGGGATGATGAACAGTGCTTCCAAACAGCGTCGTTTGTGTCCTTGGGAACGACTATTTTTTACTTTGGTCCCTAAACATTTTAAACTCAACAATTAGGATCTTAATCAGTAATAATTAATTTCTAATTGTGCCCTTGGATTAAATTCAATTGAATCCTTCAGTTATAACGCCATTTACATAATAGTCCTAGGGTTTCTGGACTATTCAATTTGGTCTTTAGACTTTAATTTTCTAGCAATTTTCCTTTGAATCAGCTCCAAAGTTTAGTATTTCTTCAATTAAACTCCTGATTCCTTTAATTAATTAAATCAAAGTTTAATTAAGCCCGCAAACTTATTAATTCTTCAATTGGGATCTTAATCAGTAATAATTAATTTCTAATTGTGCCCTTGGATTAAATTCAATTGAATCCTTCAGTTATAACGCCATTTACATAATAGTCCTAGGGTTTCTGGACTATTCAATTTGGTCTTTAGACTTTAATTTTCTAGCAATTTTCCTTTGAATCAGCTCCAAAGTTTAGTATTTCTTCAATTAAACCCCTGATTCCTTTAATTAATTAAATCAAAGTTTAATTAAGCCCGCAAACTTATTAATTCTTCAATTAAGCTCATGATTTCATTAATTAAACTAATCCAAATTTTAATTAAATTTCCAAACTTATTAATTCTTCAATTTCTGACCAATGGACTCTTAAATTTTAAAAATTTCAACCTTGAACTTCGAATTTGTATTGTCTTAACTCTATTCCCAACTATATTCATTTTTTTAATATTTATTCAAAAATTGGGTTATGACAAGTATGTCATTGTTTACTTCTTTCATTGTTGGTGTAGACTCTTGCAATTTGTTTAGCCTTATTTTTTTGACCTATAAGTTAATTTTTGAACTTAAATAATGATGGTTGAGTAGGCCATCCTTTTATTGCAACAACAAAACTTCGATTCTCGGGTTTTTAACCATGGAACATTATTCTTTTTTATCCTCATTTCACCAATAGTTGCTTCAGGTTCTAATTTGGAAATCCCAAAACATGCTGATTTCAACTTATTTTAATCTTCCACTTGCATAGACCTTTATTTGTATCTTCGGCTGCTTGTGTGTCTTTACTATCGTTGACTACTTCACATAGATTTTGGTCTTGTATGTAAAACATCATGAATGTTGACCATGTACTATAATTCTAATTGTTAAGCTTTTTTATACCTCCAGAATTTTAAAGAACTCTTGTGTCTGTTGTTGTTTATGCTACTACTAATATGGATGGGGTGTGCTGATGACTTGTTGCTTCTACAATCAACTGTTTGTGAAATTTCTACTTGTTGTAATCTTCTATTATTGCAACACTACTACTGTCATATTATAGTAGACTTATTATTGCTTTAATTTACTTTCTGCTCCTATTTGTTCTGCTATTGTTAGTGTTTCAAGTTGATGTAATGCTGGTCTTCTATGTTGTTGTTGAAAATAAAAAGATGTGGTTGTTAAAACTGCTTTTCTATTGTCTAAAATGTGATCTTTTGGTCAAAGACTATTATTGTTGGTGTGAATGTCTACCTTGTCTACTATTTTGTTGCTGAAAAAATTTTGATCACTACTAGATTATTTTGTTGCTATGAGATGTTATTGGTGCCTTAGGTTTTTCTCTAAGCTTCTAGAAAATAAATCTTGCTTCCATCACCATTTTAAAAGATATGCCAAAGACAATATTGCTTTGTTTATGCCTTTCCTCATTCCCATCCTATTGATCCTCCTTTTCAACCTATAGGCTCTGATACCAATTATTGAACAAAACTCACGTTGGTTTTTTATAAAAACACAACATTAAGCACTTTCTTTTTATATTTTCTTATGCTTTCTTATATATTTTTGAATGTTTAAGGTGACTATATATAGCTTTACAAGTTCTATTTAGACTAAGACTTTTAACCTTATCTAACTAAGGTTTATCCTTATCTAATTAAGATGAAAGCTAATCAACTAGCTAACTCTTAATAATGATAAAAATCTAATAAATAATGATTTAGTATTGTAGAATTCTAACAATCTTATAATTTTTATGAACTCTAAATTCTAAGTTCAAGCTAATGTTGAATTCTAACATAAAAATGCAAAGAAAAGAGACAAATTGAAGTTGAAGTGTTACAATCATGGCCAATTAAATCAATTATCTCATGAGTGTTCCGAGCCTTCTAAGGTGACATTAACTCAAGTTTTTTTAGTTTTATATATGTTTCTAGAATTTTGATGTTGGTTGAAACTAGTCTTTTATGGATTATAGATTTGAGAGCCATAAAACACATAGTTGGAAACTAAGAAGCATATGTGGAGTATCATCGAATTCCTACTCGAGTAACATGTGTGTGTGTGTGTGTGTGTGTAGTGGAAGAAAAGGTACTAGCAAGTATAAAAAAGGACTAGCAAGTGTAAAGTAGTTTTGTATTGTGTCTAAATACTACTTTCGTATGATGTTTTTAATGTTCTAAATATTTGATGTAATCTTGTCTTTATTGTATCCCTTTTGTGTTTAGAATATAAGATGCATTTCTTAAGCACTAGTTTTGTATTATATGAAGGAAATATATATTTTGGTTGTGGATGATGGTTTAATTGTTTTAAATTTGGGTTTGACTTATAATAATTATGTTTTCCCATCATTTACTTGCTCATTTAGTAAAAATATAAATGTTTAATGTACTAGACTATATCACATTGGGTAATATAAAATGAATCATTTGACTTCAATATGTTTTTGGTATCTCTTACCAAAGTTGAGTTGCCTATATATGAATATTATTTAATTGGACAAATAATTAAGAAACCATCTAAAATAGCAACAAGAGTTGAGAATTCATTACAACTTATCCATTCTAGCATTTATGGTTTGATGAATATAAGGGTGAGACATGGTGCTTCTGTTGGGTTTTTTGAAACACATAAACACAACGAAAACTATAGATTTAAGTTTTTTTCAAGTCCTAAGAATCCGACAATCTATGATCGGTTAAGAAGATTAATTGAAGATCAGATCTTTATTCTAAGGTTTCATCAACTTTCGCAAACCACAAGTCATCTAAATATCCAGCTTTTAACAATAATTCATACGAACAACTAATGAGAAGTCTGTTAAAACCTTTCTAGAAAAGAGGGATCGTTTTGCCATAAGTGCCTAGGTCTTTATTTTTTATACCATGTTTAAATATACATTTGAAATGTGTACAATACATTTCATATCGTAACTTACATAGTTTTTCTCTACATATAAAATATGAGACATAATATTCTATTTATAACAACACCTAATAACCTTATAAATGATTAAATATCAATTTCTCCCCTGAATAATATTACATATATTATCTCAAGATAATTGTTTTTAGAATTTTATTCAATCAAGTCTCTATTTGATTTTTACATGTCTAGAATTGTAATCTCATGTATTAATCACAATCTAGTCATTAATTTCTAAAATTTATTTACAATCAAATCACACTTGATTAATTATTTCAGTTTATTTATGACCAATAGTGCTTAATATGTGTGACCCATTAGATTTCTAATAAGTTGGCTCAAATATAAGTCATAATTCTAAATAAGTTAGGATTAAATAAATTAAATAAGTTAATTTATTATCAATTCAACAATTGATTTATCTATATTTGAAAATCAAATGCACCTATTTATTAGTTCCAAATATCCATTATAGATAAATTAATAAATTGATACTTGTAATAATTTAAAATTTTCATGTGAGTCAGTTCAGTGTATATATCATATAACAAACACATATATATTAATTTTAAATATTTCTCGTATCTCAGCTTATAAAAATATTTTTTTTTCATTGAGATCCCCTTAAAAAAATAATTTATCCTTGATACCAAGAAAATATTGTTAAGAGCAATGAAAAATAAAAACATTACACTATTTAAATTCACAATTATTCTCCTCCCACGCTGAGAAAAAAGCTGGACTCTTTTAGTTTTTTTTTTTTTTTCATAAGATCATGTTTGCTCTTTGTTGAGCCCGCAAATTCGCTGCGGTGATGGTAAATCGGTGACTGCCACTGTTCCTCCTAAACTACGTACAACAATGATGAATGTGACAGTGAAGTAAGCCCTCCCCTCCCCTCCCTCTCTGTTCTCTTGTTGTCTTTGTTCTTTTTCTTGAATCTTCAGAAAAATGAAATGATTGCTGTAAGTTAAAGCTATGAGCTTTATTGATATCAAATATATCGTAAATTACTATGTACTGATGATGCCAAAATTAATACTGTCAAGGGCGCTCTACTGATCAAAGTTTTAGTTGTTTATTTGGAGATGACGGAGGAGGGAAATGGACTAGAAACTATCAGCCTATTCCTGTTACTGCTTCACATATTACATTTACAATTTTCGCACAAGTGATGGATTCCAAGGCCCTCCCTCCAACTCCAACTCTTCAGTCCATTGCTTTGTTATTTCAACTTCAGTATTATTCATTTAATATTGCGCTTGAAAATGGTGTGTGATCCCGCTGATAAAGGCTTAAAATCAATTCTAACAAAGAAATTTAGATTTGGAATTCCCAACCCTCAGCAACTTCACGTACAAGGTTCATCCTCTTCCACAACTGGGATCTGAAGTCCTTCATGTGTCAAGTGTAACCTGACGAGTGTAACCTTTCATAGTGCTCATTCTTGATTTACGCAAGACTCATATTGGATTTCTGTTCATTTTTATGTCTAGTGACGGTTCTTGTTCAGACAGCTTCATCTTCCAAATTAGCTTTGGTATCTTGGTTAATGTAGGAAATTTCTTTGGGCAACTGTTGGTGTAATTTTTATTTAGATGAGACCTGCGAGGATGTCATAAATCAAACCATCTATGTTTCTTTGTTGAACTAATCATTTTTGTGGTTCAGATTTGGTCCACTATTCTTTCTTTTTTTCTTAATTTTAAGGATAATCAATTAAGTGGGAAGTTAGCTTTTGATTGTTTGACTGTAGGGGCAGAATTAATTAGGATTTTATCTGTGTAATTCACAATCACTAATAGACTAAAGCTCTTCAACTTGGGATTGCCTCCACTGCGTTCTGAAGGTTGTTTCTTGCTGTTTCTCTTTACTTGAGGAAGATCACACTCTGCATAAATTTTAAATCCCTTGCTACTTCGAATTCCTTCAAATGCAATTGCTGCTTTAAGATTTCTTCAGTCTGCGATCATTTCAATGCCTAACACGTTACATAGTACTTGACTTGGAACAACAGATCAGTTTGGAGTTATTATATTAGATCATGAAGCTTCTTGTTATTTGATTTTTCGTTGTTTTTGGCTAGGTATCGTGTTACTCTTGCTACTTGATGAAAGTTGATGCTTGCTGTTAGAAAAAATTTGCATACCTACCAAAGTCAGCTCCCGCAAATTAGAACTTGTGAATCCGATGTTGTTTTAACTTCACCTCTTCCATTGTAGCTCCACTTTTTGCTTGTCATTTTTCATGCTTTTTGCTTGTAGTTCCTGATAAATTAAATTTTTCTTGTAGGAGTTTTCTCTGGTAACCTGCCATTGGATGTATAGCTAAGAGTTCAAAGTGGAATATTAGTCGGAGTGGTTTGTGTGGAATGCGTCCCAAGAAGATGAACACTGAATAATATTTTCAAACATGTTTTCGCCTCAAGTGCTGCATATATAATGCATTCTTTCACATCAAATAATTGGACTTCAGAAGTTGAATGTATGACACTCTCAAAGTTACATTAGAAAACATAAAACAAAAAAATGGATCTGTATCGAAGCTACATATCCACTGTTAGATTGTTGTTTCTTTGCTGTCGTAATGATATAGAGCAAGAAAACCGCAGTATCCTTTTTTATTTACTGCTTAATGGTCACTGCATGTTTCATACTAATTCTTTATTTGTTTCCAAAGCAGATTTATTCTGAGAATTAGGTGGATTCACCAGGACAAATGGAAGATAATTCCTGGCAAGCCTTTGTTTTTACACCCAAGGACTACTGGTATATTGCAGACGTGCGTCCCTCCTTCTCTTGCTTATCTGCCAAGGCATGATATCAAATTGGCTGTTGACTGTTGCAGGTTGCATTCTACGTGCAGTATGACATTGGCTTTATGGTGCATATTCACTATAATAAATTCATTTTCATTTTGAGAAATTTTGGCATTTATTATGATGGGTCTTATTCCAAAGCAGTCATTTGCGGATGTTAATAGCTTACACATGTAGTGCTAAATTAATCTGTCCATGACGAGTTAGAGATTCTCTGATATGAAGCCCCTGCTATGGGGAACATGACATTTCTGCTTACAGTCTATAGATGCACAAGAAACAGTGAACACGGGACCTTTCTTCACGTGTCTCATCGTAAACCCCGTGTATTGTGTCAATCTAGCATAGTTTCATAAAAAAATTTGAAAAATATCACATGAGAAAAAAATATTTAATAAATAGTGTAGTTTTGATTTAACCGTATTAGAAAAAGAAAACAAGGTTTTATTAACAACCGCTATTCACATTAATATTTTATTAAACAACTGTTATTACATTAGTGGTTGTTTAGAACTGCTAAGTAACTGCTACTAAGAATAGCGGTTTTGCTCCAAACCTAGTTTCAATAAAAAGCCAAACAAGACTTATAAATTATCAAACCTCATATCCATAAATCAAAGCGTGATATTTTTGTTTGTTAATTATAATCTTAAATTAATATGTGTGTTTTTTAAACATTGTTTTTATTTTTGCATTTCTTAAATTGTTAATGAATGACTTGGAATTTTAAACAACATGTTCATATGTTTATCTATTTTTTAACGATATTAAATCATGCTTATATAAACCAAGTATGAAAATACATAATATATAAGACAACTTTAAAATCAACATGACAATCAGCAAAAACAATATTACAAAACTAGTAATAATAAAAATAACTCTTAACTAGAAAAATAAAACAACATAATTATACACAACATAATAATACATCTAAACCTATCTATATATGTCCTCTATGATGACGAATGGATGGACCAGCTTCATCAATGGCACGACTTCCACCTGTCTGTGTGGTCTCATCCTTCGAGACAACATCATTTATGCTCAATGTCTCTCATAACAAGTCAAGTGTAGTACGACATGTCTTGAGCTAAGAAGATGCATAATAACGAGCAAGTTCATCATCAGAAGAAAGATCACGAAGATCAGTAGCAGCACGTCGACCATCATATAGCAACTGTCCAACCTAATTTGAAGCAAATAGAAATTATTAATTCATAAATTAAATACAAAGATTTTGTCAAAGCCTATAAAAAAATAACAAATACTTATAGCATTATGAATTCGTCATGCATGTGGCTCATACTCCATCTCCTCGCGTGGAGGGACTTGTGCTGGGTTAGGTGTAATGATTCAACATGTTATACTTAGATATCAGCCCATGCATTCCTTTTCAGAAATTACAGGATGCACTCTCTAAAAACAAAACTTTTCGTGCATCCCATATCGATATATGTTGGAAATGGTGAATCATCCAATTATAATTAGAATTCCCACCCAAATGTCCAATGGAATGCAACTACCTGAAATGACTAATGGAATGCAATTGATTGCTCATATCTATGTCATATAAGATGTGTTGCTTAAAATCAAATTGTCACATCACACGGTTTGAGCAATGCTACTTAACAAGCTCAACAAATACGAAGGGGACAACTAATGTCTATAAATCCATGACTGTGTGCATATAACAAGATTAGCTGTTATTTCATCTACTGAATAAGGATTTTATACAACCTATTGAAACATCAACAATACATTATTTCTCATCATTTACTAATATCAACCCAGGAAAAATTATCTCCCAACATTTATAAATATAAAAAAATTTCAACATCAACCTATGCAATAATTTCCTTAACATTTACCAATATCCAAAAAATCAAACATCAACGCAAGTAATGAATTCTCATCATTTACCAACATCAACACACATAATTATTTCACTCTGATAATTTATCAACATCCCTGATTTGATTGTTGTCTATCTAACTTGCTTCAATAAAATTTCAAAATGTAGGTTGGATTATGTTCAAAATATCCACTCCCACACCATCTATTAATGAATAAGCAATAAGATATATTAAATAAGATTTCCATGAAAAATATTCTTAATCTAAAAAATAAAATTTATATGTTCAATAACATATTACATGTATCCTAATGGAAGTTGTATATTAACCTCGAAAACCTGGATAAACATAACAGGTATAGACTTAATTCGTGGCTGCCCCTAGTGTAAATACTCTCACGACCATAGCTTTATGTATAAAAAACATACAATAATTAGTAACCAACTTAAATATATAAAAAAATACAAAAATAACAAACTTATTATATTTATTTTATATGTAAAAGCAATAAACATCCTCCAACTTGTTTTGATTTCTCCAAGCTAGCTTGACACATATGCCTATACAAACATATAGAGATGCCTGAACCCGTACTATAAAGTGGAATGGACTGGAAATCCTCTAGTAGTGTAGGTAAAACAAGAGAACATGCATCCCACTAAGATCCGTCAAAAGTATATTGTCAAACATGTGAAGTATGTATGCTCTAGCATACCTATACAATAGAACTTCGAATTCAAATCAAAATATAGTAAGAATGAATGTTATAATTGAATTAATTAGTATGCATTAACATATCATTGTAGGATTTTATCATCATAATTATCATGGAACTCGGAAAAGTTTTTCCAAATTCATCTCATGGATAAAGTTTTCCCCTTGATTTAATTTGGTATTTGTGTTGTGTTTGATAATTAGGTTATTTTAAATTTTGAATGTTGCAATAATATGTTGTTAATATAATGGTTGGGGATGTTAGTTTAGAGAGAGAAATAGAGAGCTATTATGTCTACTATGTTTCTTTGATACGGAAATAATCACGTCATAGAAGTGTAAAATATTAAGTTATTGTATTTTTTAAGCGTAATAAGATGAAAATGTACTGTTTAATTAAAAAAATTATAAAAACATGTTATTTTTTCAAAAAAATTAAATTAATATGTTAATTTATTTTTTAATAAAATATCTTACAAGATATGTGGTGTAGAACCGTATATTGTCATGCAAATGTCCTTTCATCGACAAGGAACAAACAAGTATATATCAAAGAAATGTTTTTTGAGAAACGAAACAAAGCTAGCGAACCTTTTCTCTTTGCACTCAAGCTATTGTGCTTCCAGATATGCAAACTTTATCGTATGTTTTTTATTTTCAATTTTTTTATTTTTTTTATTTTAATAAAAGAATAAAATATATATTCATTTATTGAGAGAGAAAAGAAATTTTCTCACCAAAAAAAATAAAAAATACATAAAAGATATAGCTATTTTTCACAAATAAATAAAATTATAATTTATAATAATCACCTTAATATTTTATATTCCTGATAATCTATTTATTAAATATTTATTCATTTCATTCAAATTAAAAACCATCATAAAATTATATTATTAATTAAAAATAAAATATTTATAATAAAAATTATTTTTTTACACTAACTAAGCATGAAAATGTAAAAAAAATAATTTTAATATTTCATATTTTAAAAAAATATACTTGTATATAAAAACAATTTTATTATTCATGTGTTTTTTTCATTTGAAGATAATGAAAAGCTTATAAGGAAAAATTACAGAGAATCTCTAAAATATGTTATTCACACTTAGTACAAATTAGAAAGAAAAACTAGTTTTCAGTTTTCTTTGTGGACAAATATTGTATTTGGACATCAAATTTTAGTTTTTTTATTTAGCTTTTCAAAGCATTAAAATATTACTCTATTTCTGAACAGTCCCTTAAATTTTATTTTTGTTTATTTAATTGGAAATGCATAATGCAATATGTGTGCTTTTGACCAATGGAGGCATTAATTTCAAGAACTGGAAAAAAAAAAATTAAAGCCAAAATTATTAAAGCAAGACCATGAACCTTGAATAACAAACAATATGATCTATCATCAAATTGCCTCTAGCCTAAACTTCCTGTGGCAAGTTGCAAAATCGTGTTCCATGAATTGACCACCCCCGCATGGGGAGGCAAATGGGCTTGTTTTTCTCTTTAATTGATAAATATTACTTTATTTTTTTTATCCAGTTATCCTTATCTTTTTTTAAAGAGTAAGACTAGTTCATTCAGGATTCGAGGTTTGTAGTTGTCCCTTCCAATAAACATGGTTCTTAAGATCAAATTTATGTTCTCATCATTATAGGAATATAATAGTGTTTTAACCGTTAAACCAATACTTCATTGATAATTAATAAATAATACTTTACTAATTAAAAGAAGGTGCTACGTGAATAAATAAATGAATGAGAATGAGAAAAAATAAACATGAATTAGTAGCTTCTCTTGCCATTTTTATTGAAAATCATCAATGTTAAGATTAGTGTTTGTTTTTATATTTTAAATTGTTTTTAAGACTATTTTTTAAATATTTTTTTAATCTTTAAAATATTATAAATTGCATTACCAAACTATTAAACTAGTGTAATTTAAAAATGCGTTCCAACTTTCAAATGATATTTTATGAAAAATAAAAAATTTAATTTTAATTTTTTATTTTTATATCATTTTAATAAAAAAATATTTTTATAAAAATAAAAAAATATATATTATTTTAATATATTTTTAAATAAAAAATATTTTTTAAACTAAAAAAATTGACGCAGCAAGTGCTGGTGTCTGGTGACGTTTAATTGCTTTTGTTGTTTGTTGAATCCTAGCTTGCTGGCAGCAGCTACTTGGGTGGTGATTCGTTGGATTTTGATGCTTTTTTCACTGGTTGGGGAACGTGGGCCACGAAAGAAAGAATTTAATATGGGCCCACGGCATTTTAGTTTTGGGAAATTGATGGCTGACGTGGACAAATAGTTTCCAAGCACGACCTTGTAACCATCCAAGAAGCCCTCTGCTAGAATGCTATTATTGTGATCTCTTATTTTGTAGATTTTAGCAAAAGTGTTGCTAATTAAAAGCTATTAATTAAAAGAAAGAAAGGAAGGTGTCCTATGGCTGGCGTGAAAATAATTAAAACAATAATTATTAATTACATTTTAAAAAAAAATGTCATGTTTCACATTGAAACTTTTCGAAATCTTAGGGTTGCAAATGAAGATTTTAAAATATATATATACCATAATAACTAAAAACAATTATAAGGATTAACGTAACCATCTAGTAGGTGGTCCAGTGGTAAGAGTTTGGAACTAAAGAGCTTGCTCCTCCTGTGATCTCAAGTTCAAGCCATGTGATTGCTAATATAATGGCCACTGAAGGTTTACACAGTCGTTAACTTCAGGGCCCGTGGAATTAATCGAGGTACGCATAAGCTGGTCCGAACACCTACATAAGTACCATGTTAATAAATAAAAAAAATTATAATGATGAACGTGCATATTTCACCCTGAGGCAGTGCTGTGTTGCTGCCTTCTTATATCTTTCAACAAATAAGTTTTTGCCTACAGGAAAACTAAAAGATATGAAAGATTTGATTATAGTTATGCACAATTTATTAGTCACAGTGTGTAAACCCCAGCCCAAAGTAGATAAACCAGAGTTAAATAAGAAGCTCCTCTAGTGAAAAATGAGGATTTAGGAGGAAAAATTATTTAGATTGAGATGACAAATCCCTAGTGGATTTATTTATATCCCGAATGGAGTAGAAAAATGAATTGGTACGCAAATGGTAGTCCAATTGTAAATCGTATAAGTTCCTCAATTAAATAAAATAATTATTTTAAAAAATATTTTTTTATAAATTCGAGTAATAATAGTAACAATAGTAATACTAATAAAATTAAACTTTAAATAAATTAATATATAGTTTTACATACATATTATATTAGTCGCTATTATAAGCTCCGTGTAAAATCGTGCAAATTTTAACTGAAAATGATGAAAAATTAAGGAAGTTTTATCATGGTTAGGGTTGAAAGTTCCCCATGAATTAATTTAAAAATCTTAATAATTTAAACAGATAAAACAATATGTAAAATAAGATAAGTTACAGGAAGGGATACATGACTTATTAAATAGTGGTATTTTTGTAATTTACACAAAAATCTCTCTTCCTTCTCCTTGTGCAACAACCAACCCTGTTTGTTTTTGCGTTTTAAAATTACTTTTAAAAAAATTTAAATTTTATTTATTTTTTTCTTTGTTTTAAATTAATATTTTTTTAATATTTTCATATCATGAGCTACTATTAAAAATAATTTTTTTAAAAAAATATTTTTTTAATGTATTTTCAAATAAAAAATAAGATATATTTTTTTTTTTTGGGTTAAACGCTGGTCTATGAAAAGCAAAACTAGCATTAAGAAAAAACATGCTCCTTTTGACTTCTATTAATTCAATTGGAATTGAAATCAAGTTGAACAAATTGATAAAAAAACATCAGTCGGTGATTTTTAAAAGCACAACTTGTAATAAATAATATAAAAAATAACACAACATGAAATAAAAATATCAATTGCATGCATACCCCTACCTTTAGGCAAACATGTAAAGAAATTAATCAAATCGGTCTTGAATAAATCAAAATCTCGTTGCTTGAAATCCTATGTTATCTGGGGCCCCATATCACAATGGCATCAAAATGGGGCATGTTATCCCCAGCTCCACCCCATTTTGCCAAATTGAGTGAGGAACTCATCTAGGATGTTAAACAGCCAGCTAAGTTTTATTTTCATGGTGTAATGACCCATTTTTAACCCTTTTTTTAACATACATACATGTATGCATGCATGTATGTGTATGTATGTATGTATGTATGTATGTATTGTGAGTGAAATGATAAGTAAGAGAGAAAAGAAGTGCTAAAAACAAAAATAAACTTTACGTCCATCTTTAACAAACTTTAATATAAAAAGATGAAGAGACAGAAGATAAGAATGGATAAAAAATATAGGAAGAGAATGAGCTATAAATAGTTCATACCATAAAAAGAAAACACATAAAAATTCTCAAGAGAAATCACAAAAAAAAAAAAAAACCCTAGTGTCGCCCCATTTTCCCCTTTACCTAGCTGAAATCTAGCAAGATACATGTCCCTCTCCCATTCACCAATTAGTCCCCTCAAATTTCCCTTTCCTCGCACACCCATTGACCAAATCAACCCTATGCATGCCTTCTCTTTCCATAGTGACAAACACACCAAAAATAAAACGCCCAAGCAACCTCCTCTCCTGAATCAACCCCACTGCCCTCTTCCTTTGTCGGCTACCATCACCGAACAACCCACCACCATCATGGACTAGTGACAATCCCCCTTTTCTTTTAACTAAAACCCAACAATCACTACCCATTGAATCAAACACCACACAACGTTATTATTTATTTTATGTGTATTGTGAATGTTTAAAGTATTGGGGTCAACATCGTTATATGACAATTCTGGGAATACGAAGTCGTCGAGGATGCATTGCCGAGAAGTGATAAAAATAGAATCAATACCCCTCAAAGAAGTTGGGAAGACAAGTTATAAAAGGTATGGATGTTATGAAGTTGGGAAGACAAGTTATAAGATGTGTGGATGTTTTGATTTATGTGTGGATACGTTGATTTTTCATGTGGATGTGTATTTTTAGTAAAAACAAAATTATGTTCAAATAATAATTTTCAGCGAATATTCTTAAAAAAAAGGTAGGAGTATTTCTTAAAAAATTAAAAGTTTTTCTTTTATTTTCTTTTGTGTGTGATTGTTTGTATTGATAGTTTTTTTTTTCTATCAAAGAACTAGCCCACTGGTAATATGATCCTTAAATTGGTCATATCAGTTAAATGCCGAGTCTTTGTTATTTTCATATTATAATAAAAAAAAATGTTTTTTAGTTTGTTTTATGTGATTTATGTATATTATGTTTTTTTCTTTAAGAATCAACCCAGAGATAACGTGATTCTTAAACGGGTCATGTTCCTTGAAAATTAAAAAATATTAAATATGGTTGACACATTTCTTCATACACACACACTTCTGTGTTGTGTATGAATTTATATATGAGTTGAAAAGTGCATGTAGTGATACCTTGTTAATTCACTCCTCCATTAATACAGTAAATTATTATCTTACCAGCAAAGTCACCTTTGAGCTGACAATTTGATCCAAAAAATTGTATTGTATTATTTTTATTTTCATCTATAAATATCATTTGATTATTACTTAAAATTTTGTATGTGAGAACATTTATTTATGAATTTTTTAGAATTTGGTACACAATACTCTTTATCACTAAGAGTAGATTTAGGTTGGGTCAACGCAATCCAACAAGGCCCCATCAAATATGAGTGGTGGCTTTCGGACTTATTTTGAACATAATGGAAGTGAAAAGGCCAAGGCCTAATTTATCATTTAATATCCTCTCGGGTTCAACCCCTGCATCTTAAAAGTGAGGATTAGACCCAGTCTGAAGTCATAATAGTCTTTTGCCTTTAATAGCAAGTGCACATATATTAGTTTAGGAAAATTCTTAGTTGAAGCATTATAGGTACTTTTATCATAAAAAAACAAATGTGAGCAACTTACTTTAGGTAAGATGTTTCAGGATAATTTTTATATTTTCTTTAGCATAATCAAACCTTAACTCAAGAACATTTGGAAGACTAGTTAGGGTCTTAGCTATCATAAAACTAGGCAGCAAGTCCTTTTTCTTAGTTTGCACATATCAATCCTATAGCTCATTGCGATGTCTCTTGGGACAAAATATGTATATATAGGTTTAAAACATGGAAGATAAGAAATGTTATTTTATAAAATTTGTATAAATATAGTTAATGGATATATTTTAGGCTAAATTAACTCACTTTTAGGGTTAAACTTTATTGGTAATTTTTCTCCAACAAAACATTATTTAACATGGAACATTAACAAAATTTAAACAAATTATAAGTGTGTGAGAAATTGATCTGAAAAAACCCATGGTTGGTATGTTTTTATGAAATCTAAAGCTCTCTATCCCACATAGAAAAAATTCAATATTGTCTTGTAGTATATATAGTAAAAAGTTAAAAAGTCATAAATGGGTATAAACAAAGTAATTTGGGTTTAACTCACATACACATGCTTGACTTAGGCATGAACTCGAGTCTCGTGCCTCTAGGACTAGGCTTGGGTGTAGGAGTAGTAGTTAAATATTTATAAGGGATGCTTGATTAATTAATTTTAGTCCTTATAGGCATGAGCTATGAATATGCTTAGAAGAATATTTTTTTTGTAGGAGTAGTAGTTAAATATTTATAAGGAATGCAATTAATTTTAGTCCTTATAGGCATGAGCTATCTCGAATATGCTTAGAAGATTTTTTTTTTCTTTCAATTAAGTCCATGTAGTTTCCATTTACAAATTCAATAAAGCCAATAAATTTTCTATTCTTTTAATTAAGTCCATGTAGTTTCCATTTACCAATTCAATAAAGCCAATAAATTTTCTATTCTTTTAATTAAGTCCCAACAAATACCATTCCTTATTAATTATTCCAGTAAAATTTAATGGCGGTTCATTTTTTCAATTGTGAAATTTATTACAAAGTATTTCAACAAGTAAGTACCCAATATAATTTTAATTCAAGTGTAAGTTTCAATATAAGCATAACATGCATGCTTGGTTTTTTATAAGATCTTTATCGCACATTAACCAAGATTATATAAAATACATGTTATATATATATAAACACAATACCATTCCTTACTAATTATTCCAGTAAAATTTAATGGCAATTTATTTTTTCAATTTATAAAGTATTTCAACAAGTAAGTACCCAATATAATTTTAATTCAAGTATAAGTTTCAATATAAGCATAACATGCATGCTTGGTTTTTTATAAGATCTTTATCGCACATTAACCATAATTATATAAATACATGTTATATATATATATATATATATATATATATATATATATATATATATACTAAACACTTGTAACCTCTTGTTTAAACTATAGATCTAAAATTCAACATATTATCCTTGAAAAGGAATTTTTCCTTGCATATATATCATAGAAAAACTTGAGAATGTATTTTCAATAAAAATTTACTATGTATAAATATATAACCTTTATAGTAACGCATAATATGATATTCAAATTCAAAATTTAATGCTAAAGTAGTCTTCTTATTGTTATTTGAATTAGAACTTTCTAATCCATCTAGAATAAATGTTTTTTAAGATAGTGTTCGGTTGTTTTGAAATAGATGAGACATGTTTATTTATACTTTTTGTTTTGAGTAAAAAGTTAACTATTGTCTTGGAAACATATACATGTTATATCTTTCCATATATGTTCCTCCAATTAATACTTTTCTATCCTTTTTATATATTTATTTTATATGTTGGTATACATTTCTTGCATTCAATTTATATAAATAACCTGTAGATTAGAATCAGTTTTATTTTATTATTACTTAGAACTAATGAATAATAGCTTTTTAGTGAAAATGTCACACATATTATTACCCTAATTCTCTGGACATCCATTATGAATATTCTCTCAACTATATTAATCAACATTGATAATTTTAAGTTAGTATTTAAAATGTCATTAATTCTAACAATTATAGAATTAAAACAATTATACTTAATGAACTAATAGGCACCCAACAATTTGTATTTTTAGACATGTTTTACATAGTTTCTGTTATAGATATGCAAGCATGACCCCCCGGTTATAATTAGGAATGACCCAAAAATCATCAAATAATGTTAGAAAGAATAATGGTACTACATTGTCAATAGTACTCGTTAAAATAAGACCTCCAAACATATGTAATATGTATGCCCGAACATACATAATCAATTGGTGAAAGGGTCTTAAAACTTATATTCAACCATGTCAATTTGATGCAATCGCCGTATAAGCACTAGCTAGAGTCACAAGTCCTAATAGAAAATTACATAAAATATATATGTCAATCTTCCCTCTATGTCTTGTCATAGGGGCTCCATTTATCAAAAGATCAGTCAATATGGCGACAACTTGTAGTGTGAGTGTCATCTCACCAACACGTAGAGGAAATGTGTATGTCTTGCGCCTTTATACTCAATCAAAGTTGTAATCAATGCGCGATCAAGATATATGTCACGCATCTAACTAATATAAAAAAAACCAACCTCGATAACAAATGGGCAGACACGTTCATGCAACTCCATCAATGTATGTCGTCGAGGTGTTAAAAAATCATTGCCTTGAAAATTAAGCAATTTAGTTATTTAAACAATTAAAGTAGTTAAAATTTAATAATTTACAATGCTTAATTAAATTAGTTATTTAAAAATGCTACTAATATAAAGATTTGACCTCTTTGCTCCAAATATCATTAGAACGATATCGATCCTATATATATAGAATCGATCTATCATCATGATCTACCTTGACAACTAGGTCGTCTTAACTATCAGCATTCATAAAAGCAATAAAACTTCATCTAGTCTGAATCATGCCTCCCTCGAGGTCTTATATCGATAAAATATTAGTTTTTGTAATATGATCGAACATCTATATAGTTGAATTAAAAATAATAATTGAAGTTTACATCATTTAGAGCAAATATAAATAATTAACATATGTTGTCTAGTTTTACAAGTTTTTTTTTATTATGACCTCTTTGACTCATATACCATATTTATTAAATGAGTACCCCTCTCTAGCACCCATCTTATTATATAGATGAATGGATTTTCTTTGACCTTTATCCATTCGTCATCTAGTTGGAAATCCATATATATATGGACCAGTATATACAGGTCATAATGATGTATCAGGAAAGGGTTAAAAACGAGGATTATATGCATTTTTGCATGACAAGTTGAAGTAGAAATCATCAATAAATTGCACATAATCCACGTTTCATAAAGTGCATCATGCAATTAAGTGTGAACATGGTTGATGATACAGTTATTGTTTGCCACAAGTACAAGTTAATTCGATACTAATTGTTTCTCGCACTTCTCTTGTAATACCAACTGTTGAAAGTGTCTCAGATTGAAATAACTTGATGTCAAGATTAGATAAAGATATCATGTGTGTCACACCCGGATATCGCGGCGACCAATAAAAAATATACTCTCGATATGGAAAAAGAATAGATATCCGGCATCTTGTTTTTTGGAGGAAACGGTCTTTGTTCGAGGAGTCGCCACCTAGTATTATGGTCACTAGGAACCCTAACTGGTCAACAGAGATTCTATGGTACGGAACTAGTTACGTAAAAGGAAAGATGTTATCACCCCTTAAGCGTTCTACATGAAACAGGCTGCATTGCTGGTTTCGTCTACAATTGCTAAAGGTTTGTTTGTGTTCTGTTCTCATGGTCATCCTGTAATATTCTTGACTCTAGCGTCAGTGAATATTCACCTAATGAATATTTTCAACCCCGACGTTGGTAAATATTGTGCAATCCATAAAATACGGTATTCCTGACTCTGACGTCAGTGAATAAACCCATAAAAAATCTGGATTAAAAAAAAAAAAAGCTGACCCAACCTCCACGGTCTAGTCACTAGCTTAAGCGAGTGACCCGGTTGAGTAGCAGCTGTGCGCGACAAAGCACGCCTGCTACATAAACAAAATGAATTATAATTCACTTGCTATAATAGCAAGTGAATTATCACAGCTACTGTAGCTGTGCAGCTACTGTAGTGTGGATTATAATTCACAGTTACAGTAGCGTGAATTATAATGCAGGAGGGGGAAAGGCAAAGAACTTACCTGGTGCTGGCCATGGAGGCGCTGGTGAAAGAAGACTGGTGCTCACGGTTTCACGGCGAAGAAGAAACTTCTCATAACTGAGGAGCCGGTGGATGCTGGCCTTAGGAGCGCGATGAGGAGATGAAGGGTTGCTTATTGGAGCTTGTTGTTTGCTGGAGTTGTTGGAGCTCTTCTGCTGCTGCTTCTTCCTGTTTTTCATTTTCTCTCTTAGAGTCGGCGAAAGTGTGCTGACTTGCCAAAGCTACCTTCTCTCCTTCTCTGTTTCTGTTCTTCATGCGCTTCTCCTCTGTCCTTGCTACTGGAAATCACAGCCAATACAAAGAAGATGAGGAGCAGCGGTCATTCATGTTGCTGAAGGAGGATAGTCGGTTGGTAATGGCTGCATGTTGGTGTAACAAAGCATGCAGCAAAAGGAGGCCTCCAATCCTAGGGGAATAAGAGGTTTGCAAGGTGGGGTTGGTGAATGGCAGTGCTGCTTAAAGGAGGTGCACGCCGCGGCTGGGCTGTAAAAAAAGGAACAACGCTACTGCTGCGACTACGGTGACGAAGCTCTACTGTTAGCGTGACTGAGAATGATGGCTCTGCTGCTGTTGGTGAGAGGAGTCGTTCACGATGCAAATTGTCCGGTTTGGAGACTGGGGGAAGAGAAAGGTGGGCTCTGAACTTTATTAGCTTCCTCCCGATAAGAAAGAGTTGTGGCTTGAGCTGATTGAAGATAGCGGAAAAGTCAGTCTGATAGTAGAGAGACTTAGACCGGGGAAGAAGAGGAGGAAAGAAGCTGGTGGGAGGGGGCAACGAGCGGCTAGTCTAGGATTCGGCTGCCCCTTCTCTCTTTTTTGTAAATGTCTTTTTTGTAAGGTTGATGGTAATGTCTTTCTCCTGGTTTTTTTTTTTTTGTTCTTGGGTTTTTTTCTAATAGTCTCCTCCCTTCTGCATACACTGAGATCAATATTTATAGTGTAAGAGTCCCTTCGCTTGTAAAAAATCAAGTTTCAATCAAACTCATTCTCTTTTTTGAAGTTTGAATTTCATTAAGAATCAAATTTGAAAGCGGATAACTATCATTATTTTGAAAATAGGGATTATCTTGAAGATAAAGATAGAATGACAAAAGCACATTGTAGTCCTTAATTTTCACGCAAGTTGACAAATCATATTTTTCATCGAAATAAATCTCTGATCTTTTAATTTTACATTTTAAACCCTATAAAAATTAAATTAAAAGCCAATTAGTCAAAATTGGGTTACAACAACATGTAATCTAAAAATTTCTGCTTCAACCAGTAACTCAGCTAAGAGCTTTGGAAACTACAATACATTACAACTCAAAAAATCTTTAACTTTTTCTCTGGCTCTACAAAATATTTATTATACCTAAAAAGGATTGTTTGCATTATAACCAATACAACAAACCATAAATAGTTTTTAAAACATTATTAAAATTTTTTGATAAATTTATGGTCATAGTGCCATTATGACGACCACCAGAATCATGTGACAATGCTTATTTTTTTTCGGTTTAAATTTTAGCTAGCCATGCTCTGATCACATCATCAATGTCTACCAAATCCTCATAAAAAATGTCAAACTCTTGTTTTGAAGGATTTGTACACATTCTATGCAATATATTTCTTAACGTAATATTTTTGAACTTAGTGTTGAAGTTACTCATAAAGTATCGTGAATAATATTAATGATATCCTAGGCTCAGGAAAAATATGTTCCATGAAATTTTTAATCGTTACATGTCTAACTAATATTATACATAACCTGGTATGATTGTCAATCACATATTGATAAAGCAAATCTAAAAACCAACTCCAATTATTGTTTATCACTTTTTGATAATAACAAGAAACAACATATAAACTCCATTATTTACATCATAACAACTACAACCAATAACTTTTCTTTGTATTTAACATAAAAATAAGTGATGTCAATACTAATTAGAGAACAATATTAAAACCCATCATTTGAAGCACCAAATGCCCAAAATGCTCTCCCAAATATGACCTTATTTCCATCAACCATTTTATGATCCTAGGTGACAATTGTTACTAGATTTGAATCTTTGATGACCAATAACATTCTAGGTAGTTTTTGAAATGACTCTTCATATGTACCAAATAATCGCTCTAATATTTTCTGTTTAGTCATCCACGCCTTCCAATATGAGGTTTTATGCTCATAATCCATCTTCATAGCATCTTGAATCATTACAACATTCGTACTCAAACCCCTCTTCACAATTGTCAACGTCACTTCAGCAATGAGATCTGAGTCAATATGATGACGGCGTTATAAAACAAGAGGGTTCTAACATGTATATGACCCTTTTAGTTTTGAAACATCCCATTAATTAGACCTTTGGTGATATCTCCCATGCAAATACCATTTACAAACTAGTTTCTAAACACATTGCAACTAAACATAATTTTTAGTTGAATAATAAACCTTGTACTGCAATAAATTCTTTATATGTCACCGCTTTACTGCAGTAATATATTTAGACTTGTCTCTCAATTTTTTTCAACCTCCAATTCATCAACTGATAAGCTTGAATGCTTACGACTATTAGCACAATCGTTGTATCTATATTGGTCATCCACACTCACAACCTCTAATTTAAAAGCAAAAGAAGTCATGTATTGATTAATAGGTTTAACTAACTCATCTTCCTCCTCAACCTCAACTCTATCAATATGATGGTCATCTTCATCGACACTTGGTTCAGATTCTCTATAGGAATATGACGCAAATTTCATACCCAATTATGGTTTCATATTAACAATTTCCTTTACCAATATTTTTCTGCTTACATTACCACCTAACCTAGATGGACCAGCTGCTCGTGATGACTGTGAGGCTCTCTACAAGTTACATAAAACTAGGTTAACTCCATATTAGAAGAGTTTTCTCGTCTAGGTATACTATTCAAGTACAACTTTAGCATATTAATCTCATTAATCCTCGCAAACCCAAATATTAAATTCACACTTCTATCACTATAAATTGGTACACTGACATAACAAGCTTGACTGACCCTGGTATGTAACATCTTCCTCGTAATTTCAACTTATATTTCAAATAATTATAGTTAAGACAATCACATAACATTCTAGAAAACTTGTTAAGGGACATGCCCTTATGTAATAGTTAGAAACTCATGGTTTTCTCCATTATAAGTGATACTATTGTTGGTATTGATGATAATATCACCATGAAAGCATAATATTCCTAAATTACCAGACATTCCATCAAACAACTCAACAAAACACAATTTTAATTTATTAATATCTTGGTGTTAATCAAAGTGCATAATTTATTAGAAAAAAACCATAATGCTAACATAATCAACTAAAATATAAATCCATCAAATTAACTGACGAACATCTATATTCATCAAATTTCACTACCATAATAGAATTCTTAATCAAATTCATGTATTTCATAGCCAATTATCTTATTTTAGATGTAATTCTGTGTAATCCATAATTTAACTTAAATCAACACTAACTCTAACAAATAATATTGCTAATTTACAATTAATAACAACCCAAAATCATTCATTATTTTACAAAATAACCTAATTATCAACTCAAATTACATCTGATTAACCTAATTTTAAAAAAAAAACCCTATTTTTTTCCAAAAACTCTCTAATATAAAACCCTAACATTGTATGAAATTAAACTAATACATATTAACATAAATTACATCAAATTAATAGAGAGAAAATGTTCAATATACGTCTAATTGTAGAAAGTAGATGATGATGGTGATTGGTGGACTGTTTTGGTTGGAAATCAATTAACTCGTGGTGGAGAGAAAGAAAGGGGTGGCAATCTCGAGTTAGGTAGAGAGAGATGAGTGATATCATGATATTTTGAGTATGTTTTGTGATGGAGAAAAAGAAAGGTCGTTGACAACAAAGAAAGGAAAAACATGGGTGACTATGGGAAGAGAGTGGAGAAAAGAAATGAAAAAAAGAAATAAAAATATTTTAAGTATTAAATTCAAATAAAATTAAAGATGATATTTACGAATTCAATATCACAAAGTAACAATTGCTACTTGTTAAAATATACTATATTCCCCTAAAAAAAAATTTTCAGTGTATTACTTTATCAAAAAAAATTGTACTAAACAAAGTTGTCAATTTTGTTTCGGTAGGTGTTTTGTTTTTTCAATTGGAATGGAATATTTTGGTTTCGGCGTGTCATTTCGGGGTTGTACTGTTTATATATATAATACATAATTCAAATTCAAAATAAATTAATTATAAATTATGCCATACAAAACACAATGTCAAACAAATATAATTTTAAAATTTAAAATATTTCTAAATAGTTAAGATTAAATAGAATTTTAACTTAAAGTAATTCAACTTAAACAAAATACCAATTTAATTTAATAACTTTTCAAGTCCGAAATTGAACATGTAAAATAAAACCGGAGTATTCCGACTAAAATTTATCTAGGAAATATAAAATGGACCAAAATTTAAAATGAAATAAAAATTATTTTATTTATTTTATTTTATAAATTGATATGAAATATTTTGGCTACTTCAATAACACTGAACGAAATTATATACCTTCTTCTAAAAGAACATAAAAAACACTGTTAAGAGTGTGTTTGTTTACGCAGCCGAAGCTGTGTTTTGTTTAAAACGCAGCTCTTGCATGTTTGGTAACAAAAAAAAACGGGTTTTACTGTTTATGGTCCCACATTTTACTGTGTTTCAAACACAATTCTCACGAAGCATCTTTCCGCTGCTTTTCATTCAACAGTAAACAATGGCCAACTGCACGCTGTTCATGCTAATTAATTAGCATGAACAGTGTATTCTTGTATTCTTGTAGTATACACTGTTCATGCTAATTAATTAGCATGAACAGTGTATTGCTACACTATATGCTAAAATCAGAGTGTAGCATTGCTACACTGTTCACCGAACAGTGTCCAGTAAAATAAAAAGTAAAAAATATTTTTGTTAATTTATTTTATTCAAAAAAGTAATAAGTAATATTTAATATTTTAATGACACTACATAAATTAAATAGAGATCGCTTGATGACATAGTATTTGCAAAATTTGATCGCAATCCCAATTTTGTTCCTGATTATATTTTACATGATATTATTGCGCCCTTAAAAAACTATAGTCCTTGTCAGATATATTTCATACGTAAAAATGTAAAGTTGGAAGAATGAAACAAAAAAATATATAAAAAGATTTATTTCATGATGTAATAACAATAGAAAACAATATTTAAATAAAAAAACCATCAATATTAATATCTATTAAAATTATTTTATAACCTCAATTTCAAAAGCATTATTAACCAAACATATTAAACTAATTTTTGCTCAACTTTAATTTTAATTACAGTTTTAACCAAACATATAATTTTTCAAACCCATTTCAATTAAAAATACTTTTTATAAAATAATTTTTTCCAAAATAAAACTATATCACCAACCGCAATACCAAAATTACTCTAAGTTTGCGTTAAAAAGTAGCAGTCGAGTTGGGGGGACCGGATGTCAAAAATGTTCCGTGAAAAGGGATCGATCACAGTAAATACAGAACCTTCTGGACACGCACAAATCTACCACTCATATTCACTCTGCACCGTCCAATTTACCCAATCCTTATCTCAGAATATACACCAATTTTTAGCACATATATTAAAATGACCCAAGTGGGAATTAAAAAGACTTGAAAAAAAGGACCCAAGTAGCAAGTAGCTATATAAATACCGGTTTCTGGAGAGTTCTTCTTTGAACCTTAGCAGAGTAAGGAATAACCAAGAAGAGGGTGGTGGTGGTGCGGCGGCGGCTTTTACATTTCTTTTGTTTGCCAATTCGATCAATCTTTCCCTGCGCGGAAATTAATGCTAAGGTTCCGAGTTTTGGTTCATGCACATTCAGACTTGTCTTTAATTTAATGTTATAGCCTAGGCATATACGCACAAGGTTCTTTGGGCTTTTTCTTTTTCTTTTTCTGAGAGACAGAATTTTGGTTTGGTTTGGTATCATCAATTTGTCGACAAGAAAGAATCTTGGGGTGGTCATGGTTTGAAGGTTGTTTTGTTGCTGAGTCTTTTGTTTTTGTCGTGTATTCTCAAGAATGGAAAATGGAGGAGAAGAGAAAGGGAAAAGCAATGACTTTTATCAGGTTTTGGGGTTGAATAAGGATTGCACTGCCACAGAGCTGAGGAATGCTTATAAGAAACTTGCACTGGTTAGACCTTAACTACCACCCTCTTCTCTTTTAATGGATCTTTTCTACCTAATTGCAAAACAAGCTTGCTAGCTACTCATGATCCGTCTGTTTATAAAATCTTTGTGCTCTGTTATTGGGTTGCCAGGACAAAGAAATGAATTTCTGGCTGGGTTCCTGCCAATTGCCATGCGCAACAATTTGACCACTCTGTTTTTCATTTCTTGTAATTTAATCAAATGGGTCACAAA
Source organism: Populus simonii (assembly GCA_007827005.2). NCBI lineage: Eukaryota > Viridiplantae > Streptophyta > Magnoliopsida > Malpighiales > Salicaceae > Populus > Populus simonii. The sequence continues at coordinate 15,602,651 of CM017464.2, forward strand.
GTTTTAATCTTTCTAGTGTGAAACAAACAAATCCAATGCTATTCGCGCCTCCTCCTTTTCTATCTCTTAAAAGGGTATGATTTCTTCTTCCCTTCTTCAGGAGATAGTCGCTTGAAAAAGACTTTATTTTTCTTTCTTTTCTGGAACTGGTTTTGTGTGAATTGGAGCTTCAAGGAGTGTAGTCGTATTTTCCAGGAAAGTAAGAAAAAGCTGTGTTTTTGTTTGGGACAGAAATGGCATCCAGATCGATGTTCAGCTTCGGAAAATTCCAGGTTCGTTGACGAAGCCAAAAGGAAGTTTCAGACAATTCAACAGGCCTATTCTGGTAATTTATTCTCCTATCATTTATTTATATAAAAATAGCTCGCCAAAAAAAGGAGAAAATCCTTTATTGTAATTATTAGTATTAATTATTTATTCTGGATAATGACATGACACTAGTGATTTTTATTTAACAGTTCTTTCTGACACCAACAAGAGGTTTCTTTACGACGTAGGTGTTTATGACAGTGAAGACGACGAAAATGTATGCTTTTTTTATTTTTTTAATAACGACGGTTGTTTTTATGGAGAAATATATTAAAATAATATTTATTTTTTAAAATATTATTTCTGATATCATTATATAAAAAATCTAGAAATATAAAAAAAAAATTAAAAAAAATTATTTCAAATATGTTTCCAAACAAAATCAAAGTATCTGTAAGTGATTTTACTTATGGTTTCTTGTATTTCTTGAAATTGTTGTGCGCAGGGAATGGGTGGATTTATGAATGAAATGGCTGTTATGATGAGCCAAACAAAGCCCCATGTAAGTCTCCTTCAAATTTTCTAGTTTCTATTTTTGTTTATTGCTTTCTGGAAAATGCTTAGGCAGTGAAAGTATTTTTGAAAAATTTTAATTTTTTTATTTTAAATTAATATATTTTTTATGTTTTCTAATATAAAAATAATTTTTAAAAAATAAAAAAATATTATCTTAATATATATATTTTTTGAAATTGAATAAGATTTTTATTTTAATTAAAAGTTAAAAACTTCTAATATATCAATGATACATGAAAAGGTTGATGATTTGAGACAAATCTTCTCAAATATGTTCTAACTTATTTTTATTTGAATTATGACTCAAAATTAAAAGTTAATTTTCACAAATCATGTCAAATAAGACATAAATTCTTTAATGGTCAAATTCTTAATTTGAAAAATGTTTGCTTACGCCATTTATAGTGGTTGATGGGACTCCATTTTCATATGTTTTGATGAAATCAAAACTTCTTATTTGTTTCACCATGAAATTATAAGCTTGTATGGCAATATTTGTCGATGGACAATTTATCTTTTTTCTTGTTTATACAAGCTATAACTATAACTAGATAGGTGACCTGCGTTGAGTTACAGGCCACATAAAATAAAAAAAATTAATTTAAAAAAGTGATGTCAAAGAAAAAACCTGAGTTAATATAGGAGATTGGAATAAAAAAAGTAATTTTTTTTTAATTAAAAGAAATCTTTTGAGAAGATAAAAAGAAAAACTCCAAACCCTCCTTTATTTTTGTGATATGATGCCATATTTGTTCATATCCTTCAAAATATGTTATTGGGCCCATCAATGACCGTTCAGTTCAATGGGCAGACACGGAGGAAGGTTCTAGCTAATGAACTTGATGGTTAAATTCGGTCCCCCCCACAGCAAAATAGGGCTATTATTCCGTACTTGTTGAGTGGTCCTTCGGCCTGTGGGCCACATGAACGTTAGCATCATACAGCAAATGTGAAGTTAATTGATGGGCGGTAAACGTATCTGGCTGGCTATGCAGAATTTATTTGGTATAAGTTGGGATGATTTGTGTGCTTCATTTTCAGTAAAATACGATCAAATATGATGCAGTGTTAGACCATGCAAAAATCCTAGTTACAGACATTGTTTGAGATGCAAGTATTATTGATCTTTTATGTTTCTATACGAAAAGTTTTGTAGCTTTTTGAAAAGAATTTGCGAATTTTGTTCTAAATTCAAACCTGCTGTCTGATATCTGGGAAAAAACGATACATTGAAAGATAACAGGGTTGAATAAACCTGTAATTTGCTCTAATGCAAGAAATGTTTTCAATTTGAGTTTTATCAGCCGAAATGGTTATCGAATGTTAAGTTGGAAACCTTGATGATACTGCCTCAATGATAAATTTTTGACATAGCAGTGCTTTAATGAAATGCCTCGAGGTATATTTATTGATATCAGCTGCTATGTGAGTTGACAGGAAAACGTGGAGGAGAGCTTTGAGGAATTGCAAGGATTGTTTGAGGAGATGTTCCAAGAGGATTTGGATTCATTTGGGATTGGCCGTCAGGCTACTACCTGTGTGTCATACAGCGAAAGCTCCAACTCAAATGATAAACGTGTTTCTGTCGATATGAACTTGGAGAAGAGTAAGGTGGATGATTCTTCTGGCTTCAATTCTCACGTCGAGAAGTTCTGTTTAGGGGTAAGTTCTTTATGATCGGCTGTAAGAATGCACATAATGTTGAGGTTATGCTATTTCTATATATTATATTGTCTTGCATCGTTGCACCATTGAAATGGAGCTATGGGAGATGGATTTAGGACAAGCCTTTACCAGGTTCACTTATGGTTTCGGCATTACAATCATATCCCAAAACATCCTTGCAAACAAGGTGTAATTAATCAAGTTTTAATCCTACTATTTCGTAATTAATCTCAAACCCTCTATTTTAAAGTGTCATTATCGTCGCCCCTCTTGTGGATTTCTTATCAAATTCAACACTGCAGTTGAGGCAGTCAGTCCTGGATTAAGAGCAGAAGAATTGAAGTACAGAAATATGCCACTTGAATAAATATTATCATCTGCAATCGCCTTGTTGATACATTACTTCTGTGTGTTATGATGACAGGTGGAACACCAGCAATCTTTCAAGAAGGGGAAGGGAGTAAGAGGAGGAGTTCGAGGAGGAACCGGCGGTAGAGAGAGGAAAGGCAGGAAACAAGAAGTTTCATCTGGCTATGATGTCTCCTCCCATGACCATGGTATTTCTGCTTCATGAATCATGTTGCAGTCAAATGGTTGATGTTACTCCAAAGTCCAACCTTGAGAATTTTGACCAATTCACCCCGTTGCGTTGGCTGATTCAAGAGATGAAGGCGCATTTGCTGGCCAAATTGTACTAATGTGCAAAATTTTATTCAAGTTGAAGGGTGTTGAAGCAAACAACATCATTATCGCTGATGATGGAAGCGCAAAACCAAACCTGGTTCATGGAGAACGGCAAGGGTCATAGTGAAACTGTCATTGTGATAATCCTGTCTTGCTATCTTTGGTGACAAAGTGCCTCTATTGTCAGTTTTGTTTCTCCCACTCCTTTTTGATGTTCATACCTTTGATTTCAAGCAATGAAATTCTCTTGTGGGCTCTTAACACACAGAATGGCATGATCATGCTTAACTGGAATGGTGCACACCAGGATTGTTTGACTAGGCACTATGGGAGGGAACACATTTACACGATGGGGGTGCTCATACTTCATATTATTGAAAACAAATGCTAAATCCTTATGATTAGAGGATATAATGGCAACAATGTTGTTTGATGGGTTGCGACAGACATGACCCTTTCTGGGCATGTTGGTCCTGCAACACGTGGTATAGGACCCTGCCATTATGTGTTTCCAAGCATGATGGACTGTACTGTAGTAATAACCCGAAAAAGCCTAATTCGACTGCTTTTCGGTTTGATGGTGCGTGTAGAGAGTGACTGACCAACCACTAGTCCTCACACTGTCCTAATCAAGCTTTTTGCTTGGATGAAGGCAACTAACGGTGGGTCCCAGATTTCAATCAAGTTGCTGAAGCGTTAAGGTTGTCATCGTGGGCATGACCAAGAAATGGTCGTCTTTTTAGTTTTTTCCACATTTTCCACAATCGTGGACCAACTGGTGCAACTTGGGCTCTATTTGCAAGATGCTTTACTGTATTTATTGTAGAGAGGGAGGGAGGGAGGGAGGGAGGAGAGGGAGGTTGAAGCTAGCAGGTTTTGCCATTAGCAGTCTGATGTCTGAGTCACTAAACTTAAATGCACCGCTGCAAGATTGGTGGAATTAAAAAGCAGTATGAAACAATTAGGATTTGTGTTTAATAGTTAAACGTTTGTAGGAGGGGATACCTGAGGAACTGTAAAACCAGCTGCTGCTTGAATGAATTTCTGGAGGAAATTTCTTGAAATGGCAAAGCCAAGATGATTGTACTTCACAAGATCCATTTACGGAACTTAATATACATTCAACGGCTTGAACATTCGGAGAAGTCTGTCCCCATTTCTGGAATAAATACAATAAATTCCTAATCTTGAGGTTTTATATAAAGAAAATCTTCAAATCTTGAACACATACGGAGACAGCTCTGTTTTCCACATCCAAGAACATCAAGTCCTTACCATGAATTTTTTATTATGATCTTTTAGTACATTAAAAGAAAAGAAATCTTCATTAAATACTAACAAACTACTGCCTCCGAATATTAATTTTTCCAAAAAGGTGTGTTGATAAAAAGGGTCAAGAGTAAGTCTTTGGAACGGGAAGACACAAAAGCTAGGGAAAGGTACAAGTTGATGTTGAGCTCGGTGTTTCACGCTACAAGTTGCGATTTTAAATGCACAGTGGTGATAACAAGTTGACATTACAATACTTGGAGATAATCACTTGGGTTCTGGATTTTCTCTCAAATGCAGTTCATAATTATGTGTCTCGTGCTAGTGAGAGTATTTTATAGCAAAAAAAATGACCTAGCCATGGAAGAGAAGATATTCTTCCTCAATCTTTAGACTAATCCCCATTTCCCACCCTGAAAATGTGAAACTGAAGCTGATGGTTATGATGGGTCACCTTTGCTGGCATAAAAGAAAGTCCTCGTATTAATAGTACATATATATTTTAGTATCGTTTTCGATAGTATTATTTAAATTTTTCTCTTTATAAAATTATTTACTTTAACATCGAATAATATTACATTCATCACCTAGCTTACTAAGCATTATATACTACTACCATAACTACTGGTTGCATAGCTTACTAGACATCACCTATTACTAGTTACTAACTTTCGTTTTTCATATTAAATCATCAAATACTTTGACTATAAATAATAAATTAAATTATTTAAATTAAAAAATTAATCAATTATCCAATATATAACGATCTCGAATTTCGTGACAACATGTTACGTGGGAAACTAACTAATAACCATTAAAACATACCATTAGAATTTATAGTTTAACGGTTTTATTTTTCTTTGTCGAAGGGGGATGTTTTTTCAAGTCCTTTGTCTAGAGACTATATTTATACATGCACATATTATAATTATGTAAACAAATGTGCAATTTTCAGGAAAGACTAAATAATTAAGATAAGAGTGAAGGTGACATTAATGAAATGGAGGCCAATTAACTCCCTTCTGCAACTCCGGCCACCTGGGAAAAAAAGAAGGCAATCCATGGTATTAAATTATCAAGACAAAGTCGCTCTCCGCTGACATAACGGGATGGCTAAGAGTTTTCGGTGAGTGGTTATCTGGGGGAAATTAGAAAAAAATTGAGAAATAAACAACTAAATTAAATGTAATCTTTCACTGTCATGACCTAACAGAATTGAATAAATTAGTTGATAGGGCGATCAAGTATCTTATACAAGTCCATGAGCAGAGCACATAAACAACAAAGTCTTTGTCGGCCCAATTACATGATCATACAGAAATGGAGGGGACCATAACGACTTTTATGTGTTAATTTCCTAATCCCATATAAAATTTCAGCCAACCATGGGAGAGCACGTCTCTTAAGTTCTATCTAGTTTTTTACCCGCGGTGAGGATTAGATTTTATTTTTTTCAACCTTAAAAAATGTAATGATGTTGAAGAAGTAAAAAATTTAATATATATTGCCTGAAGCATTTTTAAAATATTTAAATAGTGATATATTGGATGATATTTAAAAAAAATAAAAATAACGACATATTGGATCAACTTAAATCAATTATAGGTAATTTATATCGAAACAAATTAGAAAGCATAGTTATAATGAACCAAATATTAAAGGCCTGAAAAAAAAACTATAATAATTTAAAATGAAAAAACCAATATGAGATTATGAATAATCACAAGAAATCAAGTTTTAAAATTTTTTATTTTAAGGGCAATGGAGTAATTAAACCATGCTTTGAAAAATGAATATTTTTTTTAATAAAAAACCTAGACCTAAGTTAAGTGTTGTTTTCTTTTTAAAGGTATTTTAATAATTTAATTATGCAAAACAAATTATAAAAAAAACATAGTAACCTTAATATGTTCAAAAACATATAATCTACAGTAATTGAAGGAGGGTAAGTGTGGAATTTTTTAAGGACAAAATGATAAATTTATTGTTTTAATTCATAGTAATTGACCCAAACGAATATTCTAAACATTGATTAATTTTTTAAATTCACAACCCATGAAATTATAGACTTGGATTCAATTAAAAAGCTCAGTTCTTGACCAGTTTAATGTTGAAGGATAAAATAAATAAAAAATTCTAAATTTTAAAAAATTACCAAAGTAAAATAATAACTATAAAAAAATAATCATAAAGTCTGAAAGAAATAATAGGAAGGATGGTGAAATTGAAAAAAATCAAATAAAAAAAAAACAATCAAAACAATGATATCTAACAGACAATAAAATTAAAGGAGGATTAAATTGAAAAAAAATTAATTTTAGAAATTAATTAAAATAAAACAAATAGAAATAAAAAAAAGGGACTAAATCCTAAAAAAAACTTGAACGACTGATTTGCAAATCTGAATAGTCGAGCGCAGATTTCTAAGAGGAAAAAAAATGATTGTGGTGTCGAGCTGAAGGTCTAGTGACCAAATATGCTGCTTAGGAAGAAGGAGGATATCAAGACAAATTAAATGACGTGACGAAACAACGCTTTTGATCACTAGAATCAGTTGCACGTAACACTCGAAGGTGGCGAAGCAATTAACATGTGGAACAAGATTTTTTTATTGTTTTTATTTTTATTGATCACAATACTACATTTCTCCTATGACCAAATAGTTATTAAAAAAAATAATTATGAAATTACAAATAAGTCCACGTAATCAAGCTTTGAGAATTTTTAAATTGTAAAACCGTGAATCTACCATTCCAATTCACAATGATTCAAGAATTGGGTCCAGTGGTTTTCCCACGGTGTTTAGCCTCTGTTAGTTCCCATGAGAACTAACATGTTGTATTTGGAAGAAATGAATTCAATTCTTTTTTTTTTTTGAGCATATATAGATGTCATTTTTTAAGCTTTAAAGCAACATCTTTCCCCAAAATAAATAATTAGAAGGTTTAATCAAGTTTTGATTTCTTATTCAAGAATAAGAAGCCCCTCAGCTGGTCTGTTTAAATTGATTGCAAGTGAATAAAAAACTTTTCTTTTATTAGTGTGAGTGTCCGGGCCAGCTTACGCGCACCTCGACTAATTTTACGGGTCCTGAAGTTAATGACCATGTAAACCTCCAGTGACCATCATATCAGCAATTAGAGGGCTCGAACTTGAGATCATAAAGGAAACAAATCTTTTAATCTCAAATTTTTACCATTTGATAACCTACTAGATGTCATAATTAAATAAAAAACTTTTGAGAATTGGTAAAGGCGTCCAAGTTGCAAAGGTGGAATTATTTTCATAATGATTTATTCTTATTCTTAAATCACGCCCTGAACATCCTCTGGGATGTTTCCTTCTCCTGGCAACCATTTTCCCAATTTGATTGATACACTCATAAGCAGAAAAATAGAAGGTCTTGCAAGGAATCTACACTTGCTATTCTGCTTGCGGCTACATAGGATGATGCCATGTTGCTTTCAACAACACTTCGACATCCAGTTTTGGTAGTTCTAGCTAAGATTTACTCGCAACCTTATCCAGTTGACGTGTAAGAATGGATACAAAATATATTTGTGGGATCGCATGTCGAGCTCATTATTATTATTATTATTATTATATTAAAGTGGATATCCGGACCAGCTTGTGTATATCTCGACTAATTTTATAAGTTCTGAAATTAATAACTATGTAAGTCTCCAGTAGTCATCATATTAGAAATTACAGGACTCAAACTTTAAATTACAGGTAAAATAAATTTTTTAATCCTAAAACTAAATGGTATATCGATATCTAGCTCATTATTTTTTTTTTATTTACGTGGGGTGTCCGGGCCAGCTTGTGCGCACCACGACTATTCCCCACGGTCCACTAGACATCCTGCAAGCCCAGGAGCAGGTAAGGCACCGCGGGGGTGACAGGCGTGCACATAGAGGGTCGAACCCGGGACGGGGACGGAACAAGTGACCATATCTAGCTCATTATTACTTGACCAAGTCATTTCCTATTATTTTGGGTTTCTTCCTCGTCATATATAAATAAACTCGGTCAGCTTCTCGCTACAACTTTTTCCTTCTTTTATTTTATTAGTTTTTCTGATGAACGTTGGATTGATTTCTCTTTTTTTTACCATCCAGTTCTGACTATTAGGATATTCTTGAGCGTTAGGGGAAAATGAGTTTGTTGCTTTTCTGGAATTAGAGGATCCTTGTTGGATTTTATGTATAAATCCCTGCGCATAATTCTTAACCAGGAGAACACTTCCACTTTTGCATTGTGAGCATTTCATACGGTACTCCTATCTTTTGTCTTCTTTGTTCAAAGAAAAACCTTATCTGCTTTACTCTCTTTTTTTTTCTTTTTTCTTTTCAGGATTCATTTACTTTCCTTTTTTATGTTGCCAAGTGATAAATCAAAATACTAAAAACTTTTCTTTCCCGTAAAGCCTATATAAAAGCTCAGCACAGACCAAGACTCGTAGCAAGGGTTCCGGTAATTCTAGAACCAACCCTTCTTAGACTTTTTATGTGCTAGGTCTAAATTCATGTGGGTCTAACGAGATATATATGAGATCCGATCTCCTTAGACCCGGTTACGTGCCAGGTTCAAGCGCTTGTAGATGTAACAAGATATCAAACTCAACCTTCTTGGGCTCGGTTACGCGCCAAGCTCAAGCGTCTGTGGATCTTGCAAGATACTATACTCGAACCCTCTTGGGTTCGGTTGTGTACCAAACCCAAGATGCTAGGATTAACCCTTTTTTGAACCAAGAATTCCTCGTGATACAAGCACTCATGGTGGGAATCTAGAGTCATCATCTCTCTACATCCTAGCTATGCAAAAAAGTCCTTTAGGGATCATTCATACATCAATCAATATTAATGTTGATCATAAAGAATGATCTTATCGATATTAATATCGTGTATAAATTGATGTAGAATCGTCTTTTATAGGCACGTGATACCCCTACCAACAATTAATGCCATATAAAGAGACACTTATAATCAATATTAATGTTGATTGTAAGGGTTTTCCTCCCACTTGAAGATTAAGAAGAAATAAACCTACGACCCCTTGAGTAAAAAAATAAAAATTCAAGATTTATAAATACTCTTTGAATGATCCAAAAAAGAGGTTTGCTATCGTCATTCTCTTACAATTTATTCTCAGCATTTATCATACATAAACTAAGAACAAATTTTTTTATTCTTAGAATTTATTTACTTCAACTTTTTATAATAAAATCACCAATTTAATTATTAGAGAGTCCCTGAAATCTTTCAAAAAAAAAAAAAAATTGTTTTGCATGAAATTTAGCTCCTATCACCAACCCCTAAAATCTTCAATTATAAAAAAATAAAAGATGAACAAGAATTCGTGATAATCTATCATAAAAATACAATGAAAAAAAACTTCCCTTGTAACATTTTGGATTTTGAATCATCATAACGAACCATATTTTATCCTATGTCTTTCAGGTTCTTGAATGGCTAGCTAAGTACGGCGCACGATCTTAAAAATTTACCAAATAAATTTGATGGCCGCTAACAAAGCCATGTTAGCCGGAGCCATTGCGTCATTATGACCATCAAGATCCACCTCCTTATCCTCTCTTTCTTCTCTCTCAACTTTCCTCTATAAAGAACCCCAAACCACAATTTCATTGCAGGAAAAAACCCAAGAAAATAAAAACTTCCTCTTATCTTCTCTCTGCGTTTCGCTCCCCTTCCCTCTCTTAGTAACAGTCGTACGTGTTGAGGTCCAACAAAACGAAAAAACAAAAATAAAAAATTGTTTTGATTTTAGGCCTCTTACGGTTGTTACACGAGAAAATCTGATTTCTCTTGTAATGGGATTTCTCCATAAGCTTTGGGACGAAACGCTTGCTGGACCCATGCCGGACACAGGGCTTGGCAAACTTCGAAAGTATAATTCATTCCCTGTACGATCATCACCTCCTGTAATTAATGCTTCTTCAGCTAATAGCAATGGGGAGATGAACGTAACTCGAAGCATTACTATTATTAGAACAAACAGTTCCAATTTGAGGAACCTTTCAGTGGATCCTGGTTCAGCTCCTGAGTCGCCTGCTCCACCTAGCACTCCTGGGACACCTCTAACACGTATGTTATACCATCTCTCTGCTTAATCAACATTTTACAAATATCTATTATGTATTTATGTATGTACGCACGTATGTTTCTTCTTCTTTCAGTGCGTTGTAAGCTTGGCTGGTGTGTATAATTTATGCTAATTTGAGCCTTTGGTCATGTATGCATGCAGCTGGGACACCGCGCGGGGATTTCAGAAGAATGACAGGCAGAAAATCGTCAGTCTGACTGTTCACGATTGGTTCTCTCTCAGTTTATACACTTGAAATAACTTATTCACTTGTTTATGGATCGTCTCTAATGTTTGCCGATAAGTTTGTTTTGCAGAATAGTGAAAAATGCTTTGGATCGTTGACAGAGGAAGTGGCCATTTTGCTCGAGATCTATCGGCAACAATAAACCTTTGTGTGTGTGTGTGTGTGTGTGTATGACCTAATCTGGTAATTATTATTAATAAGACGGTTATTAATTCTCATAGAAGGAGCCGCCACTGCTTCTTGGAGTTTCCTGGAGAGGAGATGAGTCGGAAAACAGGATATCTGATGATTTTGCCCATGTCGGAATTTTTTTTGTTTTTTTTTTTTTTAATGTAAATGTCGTCTTTTTCTTCCTTGGTCTTGTCCTGGTATATATGAAGGTTGTATATTGCCCTCTCATGATCAATTAATGACTGAGACTTACTGAAGCACTGAAAAATAAATAAATGTCCCGTTTCAATCTTTAACTCACCAGATATACTCAAACCTTGCTTCGTTTACAGAAATATCAAATACACAACCCACTAAATTAAGTCTGCTTGTGCTCGATATGAAATATATATATTTTTAATATCGTTTGGAAAAATAAAATAATTCAGCCTTGATTGATACATAAATTGATTCAAAATACCTTTTATTACTGAATAAAAAAACAAATCTGCTGTTATTGTTTATTATTACTCATTGTGTTTCTTTTTTTTTCCTTTTTACATTAAAATTAAGAACCATCCACTACGTTTGTTTTTTCCATAGATTTTTTTTTTCATTTTTGAACAGTGAACCCCTTCCTTTATTAGTTAAGCAGAAACCCGTTTAAGATGGGCTGATTATCGAAAGAGGGAGAAAAGAGATTAAGAACATGAGTATCGATTGAGATTTGGGTCGAAGAGGCCCAAAACCACGCTGTCCTTGCCATGGCAAGCTTTTACTGGAACCGAGATAATGGAAAACAACCTTGATACCGATTGCTCTATAATTGAGTTATTTTTCTTTGCAAATCTCTCTCTCCCCCTCTCTATCTCGATCGAGAGAGTTGACATACAGACCTCAAAGCGGAAAAAATGGTGATGTGGGTATTTGGATACGAGTCTCTAACATGGAAAGCATGATCCATGTTTCAGGTTCGTAGAACGATGACAACAATAAGATACCATGATCTTGTCCCTTTTCTTTCGTTTGAGTTTCCTTTTCGATTATTACAGGATCGAGTTCTTATTACCAAAACTTATAGTTAATTTAAGATTCATAAAATTAATCAAGATACATAATCTAATAATTAAAAAAAAATCAAAAAATGCTGCTCCATTGAAGGTTGATACCTCAAATATTTGTCCCTTCCATGTATTTTCTTATTCGGTTCCCAATTCAGATCATTCTGACTTCAATATTTGTCGCTCTAGCTTTGAGGGAACAACCGAAGAGAACAAAACAAAAGAGCTTGCACATATTCATGTATGGTTTCATGATTTTAGAAGTTGAATTTCCTTGCAACACGCCAGCGTGGAGTTGCACCACTTAGCCACCACGGATTAGTTAATTGATAAATAAATTTTTGTTTTGGAATGGAGAATTGGTGCAAAGCTTTACTGTTTTTACTTAAATGTTTATTTGGAAGTGTGGCTGTGGTTGTTTTTCAAAGTGTTTTTTTTGCTGAAATTCATTAAAATAATATTTTTTTTATTTTTAAAAAATCATTTTTAAAATCAGCGCATTAAAACAATTTAAAACATACAAAAAATTTAATTTTTAACAAAAAAAATTGAATTTTTGTGGAACACAGTTTGCACCGCGTTCCCAAACGGTGCCTTATAGTATGTAGTTTTTGTAACATTAAACATACTCACCTCTTTGTTAGAAATTTATTTTTAAATATCATGACTAATGAGTATATTTGAAGCTAAATTAAAAATGAAGTCCTAAGATGTTAAAAAAACTCGATTTATATGTAATATTTGCATTATTCAAGTATAAAAAAAAATATTTTCAAATAATTGAAAGAATTAGTATACCTCTAGATTTGATTTACTCAGATATTAATGATTTAAAATTTATACAAACTAGATATAGAAAAAGATATAACATTTCTTTTATAAATGATTGCACAATATATTGGTACACATATTTATTTAGAAGAAAAGATGAGGCTCTTGAAATATTTAAATATCACAAGAATAAAGTTGGAAATCAACATGATTGGAAGATCATTGTGATAAGAAGTGGTAAAGGTGAGGCGAATGAAGTATGTATTGAATGTTGTTTTTAAAATGATATTATTCATCAATCTACAACTCCTTATTCTTCTAAATAAAATGATATTATTGAGCAGAAGTATCAAACATTGAAAAAAATAATGAATGTTATGTTAGTATTGTAAAAATAATTTTAAAAAATAAAATATATATTATTTAAATTTATTTTTAAATAAAAAATATTTTAAAAAATACTGAATGCTACAATTTCAAACACCTAATAATATTTAAAAGTCACTTGCGAGGATCCAAATTGGTCTTATCTCAACTATCAAGTGAATGAAGAGCGATGTCACGTGTTAGTGGACAATTTCTAGTTATGAGAAAACTAACCCACTACCAACTAAACGGCCAGCCCATCACGTGCAAATTAAATCAGTAATTTTTTTTAAAAAAAGGTGGATGGAAACATTAATGCATGAAGATCAAAGCATTAATGCTTGAGATTAACACATGTAAGGCTAATTAGTGTGTGGATGGAAACTGTTTCATTGATCATAGAGATGAACATATGAGATTTACAGGCATGAACACGAAGGAAAAGGTCAAAAACACAAGCTCCATTATGGCCCTACCTCCCATGTGAATTAAATGAGGAATACGGCCTTTGTGGTCTTTCTTTTTGTCAAAGAATGGAGTCTTGTGATCATAGAATTCCGGTCATTTTATCATCAACTACCGGACAGTGAGAGAAAATTGAATGGCTCAGATCAGCTTGGAAATTTCATCCACTTTTATTTTATTTTATTTTATTTTTATAAAATTCTATTTAGGTTGTAATTTAAAAGTGGAGGATAATATTTGCTTGCCATGGTGCTACAAGACGACTGCCAACACATGAACTGCCATGTGTCCTATTTAATTTAAAAATATGAATGAAAAGACATATTTCTTTTTAAATTTAAATTTTATAAAAATTAAAATAACCTATTTTTTATTTATAAAAACATATTTTATTTATTTATTTTGCATACAAAAATTTATCTCATAAAAGTTTTAACCAAACACATATTTTTTTAATTTTACTTTTCTAAAATCACCACTAAAAATGTTTTCTTAGACTTATTTTTTATAAAATAGCAATCATAAAAATTACCATAGTATCAAACACATTTAGTATAATATTATTGGCTTTTGATATTGTGGCCGAGAAGATCATTCTCTTATAGCATGTTTGAGTGTGTAATACAGGTTGTTTTTCAAAGTGTTTTTTTTGCTTAAAAATATATTAAAATAATATTTTTTTTAATTTTTTTTATATTTTTAACATCAGTACACTTAAAAACAATTAAAAAATATTAAAAATATTAATTTAAAGTTTTTTTAAAAAAATTAAAAATCATGAACCATAACACCAAATAACTCTTCTCTATGAGCATGTTTGGGAACGCGGTTCAACCCGCGTTCCCAAAAAATTTTAATTTTTTTTTTGCTAAAATTTAATATAATTTATACTTTTTGGATTGTTTTGATGTGTTGATGTCAAAAATAATTTTTAAAAAATAAAAAAAAACTATTAATATGTATTTTAGCACGAAAAATTATTTGAAAAAATTCTATATCCAACGAGTATTATTGGTACGACAGACACTCAATTTTATAATCGTGCTGACCGAAATGGGTATCGATAAGGTCACTTTAATAAGTGGAGTAGAAGGCATGACAATATTTGGTGGGCTTTTGGAGGAGGGTAATTCTGGTAATATCACAGTAAAATATTCGACAATTTATTTATTTATTTGTTTATTTTTGGAAAACTAGAAACACCGAAAAGGCTTAAAACTTGAAAAGCACGACATGCCCATCTTTCCCTTTCAAACTTTATTTTTTTAAAGAGCCGTTAAGTTTTAGAATCTCTCTTAACGGAGGAATTTAGACGGTTGACCTTGCCCTAATTGTGCATTGAGAGTTACCAAAATGACCCCAATCCACACTGTGGTCCAGTTCCATCAGGATACAGTACCTTATGGTCATGGACAACTATACCCTTGTTTCATCAAGACAAAAATGGAAGCTGAAGAACCAAAATTGAAGGGAGAAGAAACACAGGAAAGGGGAAGCATGGTTTTAAAGAGGTGTTTGATACTGACATAAAAATTATATTTTAAAATATTTTTTATTTAAAAATATATTAAAATATTATTTTTTAAAAAATATTTATTTTTAATATCAACACATCAAAATAATCAAAAAACATAAAAAAATAATCTAAAGTAAAAAAAAATCATAATTTTTAAAAACTCTAGTTGATATGCTCTCAACCACTTCTTAGATAACAACTTTAATCGCACATATGGTTGCAGGCTTAGTGAAAATTATCAATCATGATTTTAGTTATTCCTTGGGAAAATTACATTTAATATCCTATAGTTTGGTGTGAAATATATTTTACCTTCATAATATTACACTTTATAACACTTTACAATCAACAAAAGTTATTTAAATATTTACAAGATTACCATTATAGTTTAAATCATCTTCTCTAAGACTATTAGAACATCAAAACATGTAGAACCATTTTCCTCTCTCTTCGACAACAACACTTCCAGCAATGTCTCATTCTAGAGCATGTAAGAGAATTTTGCATTGTGATTACCCT
Source organism: Populus simonii (assembly GCA_007827005.2). Lineage (NCBI taxonomy): Eukaryota > Viridiplantae > Streptophyta > Magnoliopsida > Malpighiales > Salicaceae > Populus > Populus simonii. Next base: position 15,618,294 of record CM017464.2, read on the forward strand.
TCTCGTTCTTGTTTATAGTTTGTTGATATTCATTGAAAAGTTAACTGAATGGATGATTGGGATGAAATTCTGTGTATACTCTTCTTGCTTACCTTCTATATTACAAAACAAACAACACCTCCCACCCAGTTCTTAGCACTTCTTGACTGTACCCATAGACAGTTGAAACAAAGCCAGAGAGGAGAGCCTGTGCATGTTAGCATGCATAGTGATACTATTACCTTGCTTATCAAAAAATATGATAAGGGGGATTTATGGATTTTTCAAAACAAGATTGATTTATAATATAAGGAGTAATAAAAATATATAGCAAAAAATCAACGATAATTGGTTTAAGTGGTTCGACACTTATTTACCTTAAACAAAATCTTGAGTTTGAGCATTGTAAATAGAGTACACCATCACTAGAAAAGTTTTACTTATTAGTGGGTCAACCCATGTTGACTAGATTAATCAGGGTCTAATGGGTTTTCAGATAGATATATATAGCAAATAAGTTGTTGTTAAATCAATCTTACTATTTTAGAACATTCTACCTTGTAAAGTAAAGATATTTACAAATCTAGATTATGATTAACTATTTAACACCAATCATTTTCATTTTCAAGCAAAAGGTATCACTTACTGCTTATTAATTTTATAATCAACTCAAAATAAAACATTAACCCTACACCAAAAATAATAAAAAAGTAAAATAAAACATAAATTTTATTGTTTTTAAGATGTTTTTATCTTGAAATGTATTAAATAATATATATTTTTATTTTTTAAAATTAATTTTTAACAGCAGTATATTAAAAAATTCAAAAACATAAAAAAATTAATTTAAAAAGAAAAAAAGTTTAAGAATTCACCAAAGTGCGGTTAAACGCAATGCTATACAGTTTGCTGGGCAGTACAGTAATTGAACTTCCACTACCCTCAAGTCCATTTTGGTAAATTCAAAATACTAACTCGTCTTTCAAAGCTTTTTGTAGTTAATTTGTTTTTCAAATTACAAACAAAAAGTTAATGTCTGAGAACATAACAAAAAGACACGCACTCATAGACTAGTACTAGCTTTCTCCCTCTCCCTTCCTGTACTACAGACTACAGAGAGAGAGAGAGAGAGAGAGAGAGAGAGAGATAAAGCAAGCAAAGCCAAAAGAAAAGAAAAGAAAAGATTGGCATTTGAGAAATGAGTAAAGCAAAAACCATCTTGTCATTGTTAGGGTTTTCTTAGAACTGCAAAAGAAAATAAAAAATTATAAAATAAAGAAACCCAGAAAAGCTAATCTCTTTAAAGAAAAAAATTCAAATATATATGAAAAAAAGAGTTGGTACCCAAATGCAGGCACCCAATTTGAAATATAGGATCCGATTCACCCATTTAAGATCTCACTGATTGGTCTTTCAGGTATGATTTAACCCACATTTCTCATCATCTTTTTTTTCTTCTTCTTTTCCGGGTTTAAAAAGTTGGATTCTTTACATGCAAAGTTAGTGCATTTTTGTGTTTGTATGAGTATTTGTCTTAATGGTTGTTTGGCTTTTGAATTTGGTTTCCTCTTGGGTCAGGCATTCGGGGTTGGATTTTGATGGAATCAGATCTGGGTTTTGTTTGATTATTCTATGTAAAGTAATAGTTTCTGTTGTTGAGTTATGGCTAATTTTAGGTAGCCTTTTTTTTTTTTTGTACTGAGATCCGCGGTTCATTTTTTTTTGGCTTCGCAATTAATAAATTTTATGTCTTAACCATTGGATAGTAACTTTATGTTTTGTCCCATTTGGATTTGCAATGTGGGTACTAAATTATTGTTTTCCTCGTTTGATATGCATATGTGGAGTTTAAATCGGTTTTTAATCAGTTTAAACTGCAAAATTGGTAATCCATTTATTGGTTTTGTTTTTTACTTTTAGAATTTGCATTGTGGGTTGGGTTCCTTTTGGACTGAAGATCTGCTTGTTTCTGAGACTTGATTAATCAAGGCTTGACTACATCCATTTATATGAGGAGGTTGGAGCATACAGAACTAGTTTAAATATACTGGTGAGAAAATGAAATCCAATACACTTCTCGACTATGCTGTGTTTGAACTGTTGCCAAACCTGACACGGTGAGTTTTTATTCATAAAGTTTTATGTGCTTGTTGTGTGTGTGTGTGTGTGTTTTGATACATTAACTCATCTTTCCCTTTTGGCAGATGTGACTTGTTTGTTTCAAGCAATGGAAACACAGAGAAGCTTGTGTCTGGACCAGTAAAGCCATTTATAACTCATTTGAAGGTTGCAGAAGAACAAGCTTCACAGGCAGTCCAGTCAATTAAACTAGAGGTTGACCGGCGTAGAAATGCTGAGACTTGGTTCACAAAAGGAACACTTGAGAGGTTTTATACAGTGCTATCTGAGACAATTTGTTTCTGTAGGAAGAAATGGTTCGTTCATCTTTTGACACGATTGCACTTCATGTTTTCAGGTTTGTGCGTTTTGTCAGTTCACCTGAGGTTTTAGAGATGGTCAATACATTTGATGCAGAGATGTCTCAGTTAGAAGCAGCTCGGAAAATATATTCTCAGGTAACGACTACCATTTTATCAAGTAGGGAATAATCATGATAATTATTGGAAAAGCAGTTCTCACTGATTTGAGGTTCCTTTGATTCAGGGGTCTGGAGATCAACTTTCTGGTGCTTTAGGTGTGTATGTTTCTCTCATTTTTTTTTGGTTTCTTCTGAATACAGTAATGCTAAAAAGATAATATCTTCCATCTAAATACATACTAGATAACTGATTTTATTGCCATCAACTTGGGGAACTATATACTATACCATAGAATCCTAGTTCTCACACATCCTCACTGACCTCTATAACAATTCATGAATTTTCAATTGCTTGGAAATTGTTTAATGAACTTACTGGTTTTCTTGGAAAGAAAATGCATTCTCATTAATGTTTTTTAAGATAAAATAAGAATTTTATTGTAAAGAAAATGACTTAGTAGATAAATCAGGAGACAGAGATATCATCTCATGAAAGAAGTACGAGTAGAACAAAATAAAAACAGTATAGCGCTCCTATCCCCCTGAATATCAGCTGGGGAACTACCTTGAAAAGCATCCAGCATTGCATCACAGGGTTGTTTGAAACACAATCCTGGTGAAAACAGTTTACTTGATGAGAAATGGTTTTCGAAAATTGTCACATGACTCTCCATCAAAATACACCAAATGCCCCTCTTTCAGAAATCTTGCACTTCTTCCTGCTTCCAAGACCACAAGGGAACCGGAAGCAAGTCTACCACCCTAATCAGAATCATGAAGGCTCAGCCCCAAAAGTGAATAAACACCAAGTATATAATGGCTCTGTCTCCCCTCTTTGGTCGCATACATAAATTTTAGATAAGAGTAGATATTGTCTTATGGAAATTACAGATTTATAGTATATGTCCAAATTTACTGGTCAGAGGTACCTGAAATCAGATTCTTTAATGAAGATTTCCTTATTAAATAGTAGGAAACTCATACTGGCTACAGAGTCAAAATAATTTAGTTTGATAATCTATATTGTTGTGTGCATCTTCCTTGGTCTCTTCCTCTAGTTACACTAGTTTCAGAATTAGCAGTGAATCTATATTACTTTGGGTCCTCTTGATATCCTGGTGTCCTGGGTCTAAAATAATTTTTTTCTAATTTTCTTTCTTTCATGGTGTTTAGTGTAAATTACCTGCACGTGTTATCGCATATATAGTGCGTTGATTTCTAAAGTCTTGGTAATTAGCAAATGTTTATACTGTGACAAACATGTGGATTTGAAGATTCAAGGAACTCTTTTCACATGCATTGGTAGATAAACACATATAAGCTGTCTTGAAAAGATTTGTTTATTGGAATATATCACCTTGGATTAAATTATGCAGAAGTTGAAATAACTAGAAATGAAAACTTGCCCAACTGGAAGTTCAGAAATTTATTCATGACGTCTTGTCTTTTATATCTGGAATTCTTTAGCAAAGAGCTAGTATTTATTGTAGTAATTAAGGATATGACATAACATCTTATGCTTTCCAGTTTTAAAATTGAAATGTCACTTGCTACTACTTTTAATGGTTTTTTCATGGATAATGCCTTGAATTGAGACAAAGAATAAGGATGACATGTATTTCTGGTTTATAATGGAATTAGCCAATATTACTCTTTTACAATGTGAAATAGATATTGAGCAATGCTAGTTGTGTGCTTATTTCATTTGCAAAGCTGAACGAAGGCTTGATAGAGTTACATTACAATCAGTGACAAAGAATAGAACTTCTACTTGTTAATTGAACGTTTGGGTGTTGGTGGAGTAGCACAGTAGATAGCAAGTTGTCAGCTATAAGACGTTAAAGCTTCTGTAAAGGTTGACTTTGGTTAAGATAGTAAAAGTAAAAGCTGGTTTCTCAAGTGGGATGAAGTTTGCTTGCTGTTTCATCCCTATTGGGGTTGACAGGTGACCCCTGTTTCTTGGTGAGAGCATTGGATAATATTTTTAAGTGATTGCATGCTCAGTGAGTTCATGTGGTATGGGAGCATTTCTCATGATAAATTGGGGTTCAATCCTGCTTTCATTTAAATGAAAAGGTTGCAGTCAAGCAATAGATAGGCAACAGAGGGATGCCATGTGAAATATGAAGAGATGGAAAAATATGTTTCAACTGGAAGTGCGAAGATTCCTGGATCTGTTTCGTGGAGTGGTTCATGTGGTGCTGACAGTGCATGGAAGGTGTTGGTTGTAGGATAGGGATAGTTCGCCCTTTGAACATTCACTTAATTTAATACTGGTCTTAAGTGGGTTTGAGCATGGTCTAAGAACATTGTGGTTCTTGGCATATTTAGCCAGTGAATATAGAAATATGTATGCTGGTTACCTAAATCATGGATCTGCTGTGTCATCTTCTGCTTAGTCCTGAAGAAGTTTGGTCAACATTTAAAAGAAGCAAACTTTGCATGAGTATTTTTATGGCATATCCTGCATCGTTGTAAAAGGTTGGAGTTAATGAATATATTGATTAGCAAGTGCACAAGAAGCACATAATTGAATACTTTGCAGTTGGCCTTATTTCAAACACAATCAGTGTAGAAAATTATCATTTGGCTTGTTCTTTCTTCTCTTAATATGTTTTAGTCTCTTGAAGAGATCTAAAGTAGTACAAATGTGAAAAGGTACATAAACGTAGAAATGGGGAATGGTGTGTTGTAACACCAAGTTGTCAGGTGATAAATGAACAGATTTCTTGAAAACTGGCATTGCAAAAATGTTGTTTATGCTGTTTTTTTATTACTACTGTGCTAACTGTATGACATTGCAGCTGTATTTGAAATGTAGTGAAGAAAATTCTGAAACCATCTGTTGGTCATCTCTGATTTATTTTGAATTCATTATCCTTTATTAATGAATATGTGAAATTTCATTCAATATCTAAACTAGATTATTCTTCCTAACCTAGATTTTTTGTAACATATTTATTGCTCATGTGCTGACTTATTGGGTGGGTGATTTTCTCCAGGCAGGGATGGAACAGGAACCACAGCAGGAGCTGATGCAACAAAGTAAGGACCTTTGGTTCCATTGTATTCTGGATTTTGCTTGCTCGGGTGGGGGGGCAGCACTCTTTAGTGCTTTTGATTATGTTTGGTCAATACTTGAGAGTTTTCTGAATTTGTATGAGCTTGTTAACTTCATCTTGTCTTCAAAATTTTTGAATTTATTAGATGATTAAGATGTTATCATTTAATAAGGCATGAGCATAAGCCAGAGCATCTTCAGTTGCCTATTGAAGTAGTTGCAGTGCAATGTTAATCATGAAAGTTTTTTTTTTTTTTAAAATGGACATGCTTTTACTGCAAGATACGGTCTGATAGTGTGCTTGCATAGGTGCTTGCCATGCTTAAATCTCTATTAAAATTTCCTTTAATGCTGTTACTTGATCTATTATGCAGGAAGGAGCTTCTAAGGGCGATTGATGTGAGGCTTGCTGCAGTTAGGGAGGATTTAGCCACAGCCTATGCTAATGCATCTGCTACTGGATTCAACCTTGACACTGTTCCAGACCTCCAGCATTTCGCAGATCGCTTTGGTGCCCATCGCTTGAAGTAAGCTGTTTGGGAACTCCATGCATAGTTGCTCTCTCTCCCTCCTGTTACCTTTGCTTTTTTGTGTGTGTTTCATGTGCGTTCAACTTAATCCTGTGTGTTCTAATCACTTAGTGCTTAGTGATGCCTTTTGATGTGGTTTTAGGGGGGGGGAGGGGGGGTTGGGGAAATGGAATAAATGATTCTTCAGTTGGGTTGGGAGGCAAACACATGTGGTATCAGGAATGAAAAGGAAGAGGGAAATTTGACCAAAATAGAGTGAAATTTCAATTTAGGCTTAGCTGCAAGTTTTTTTATGTTGTATGATGGCTTCTCTATGGGACTAGTGTTAAGTGTGGAATTGGACAACCTCCAAGCCACTTCTCAGCACAGAGTAGAAGATGACATGGAAACATTGGTTCTAGCTTTCCTACCCAATCTTGAACACTTTTCACTATATAAATTGTTCTTTTCCTACCCAGTTCTACCTGGTGTGTGAATCCATCAAATGAACTGTTTATTGTGCTGTGACTCTAGAATTTGTAGAAAAATTTATTAACCTAAAAGGTGTGGCGAGGTTCACAACCCAGAGTTTACATGCATGTCATATTCATCTTTCTGTTGTGTAATTGTGTTGATAGGCAATTCAAAATCTAAAAAATGACTTTTAGCCTTGGTCATTTTAGGACATTAGAAATGCCTACATTAATCTTCCTTAAAAAGTAAATAAATTCTGCAATTGCAAGGTGTTGATCTGAATTTTATTGATGTGGAACTTGAAATTGAAAGATGTCATTTCTAGGTGGTTCTTAGCTGCTCTTGTTGGGGCTCCTCTGCCTAAGAAACAAATTTGACTTGTCAAAGCTGTTTTAGCTGTAGCACTGCTGATATAGTGCAGCTAGTGTCCACCGTTGTGTCTAAAGTATCACAATATGGTGCATCATCTGACTGCTTAGCTATTTAGAAAATGAAGTATGACCATGGACTTTAAGAGTGTAAGTTTAATTTAAAATTTAGATGTATTGGCAAGTCAAAGACATGGCTTCTATTTATGACTTGGAAAATGGGGAAGTTTCAGGCAACTCCATGTGGTGTAAAGATGCTGTTGGCTAATGCTGCTCTGTAGTTTTTATTGATGCATAACAGTCATTGCATGCAAGTGATCATATAGTGCATGAAAAGGAACTACATGTTTTTGGATTGTTTGAAATGATAGTGTTTCTTTTCCCTATCTTTTTCACCGATGTAACATTGCACATCATCGAGTTGATTGATGTATGGCCTGCATGATGTCTTATTTAGGTAGGTCTCCTGGTGATTCATTGAGATGATGAAGGTGTATAGTTGCTTGAGTTTCTCTCTTAAGCTCAAATTGTGAGTTTTACAAATATATTGAGCTCATACCAGAATTAGGGAGTTATTTTTCTCTGTTGGCATTAGAATTCCTTGTGACTGACTTCTGATTTTTTTTTAATCTTAGTGCTTTGGGGGATTCCTTCAAGTGGACCACATAGGTTACTGGTTTAAAGTACCAAGGACACTTGAGTAATTAAATTGTTCATGATTGTGTTGAGTGTTGTCCTTGTTGAACTCTGGGACCGGTCATTATGAAAACTTTTTATTGGGCACTGTTTAGAATGTTTCAACTTGAGATATTCGCATATTTGGTTGTGGACCCTACATTGGCTTTTAATATGCCCTTCTGGTTCCACCATCTAGGACAAAGCAGGTGGTATTCTGGAGCAAAATTAGCAAGGAAAAGATCTTAAACTTCTCGGCATTTGGAATCTTATTATCAAAACAGAGAAAGTTGACATCCTATCTCAATTGATTTATTAAGTATTAAAAAAGGACAAACATTCCAATCTTCTTAATTTCACCTGTCGCAATATGGCAGGTTTAGCTGTTACAGGGTTGTTTTCTGTTTTAAAAGTTCCAGCTTCCTTGTACTTCCCACCTTTTTTCTTAAGTCTTAATTACCTTTTCCCACAAACTCTAGTTAGCTAGATTTTTCTTCTTGTGACAATTTAATTAAGGTATTAAATATTTCGTGCAGTGAGGCTTGTACCAAATTTATGTTACTGTGCCAGAGAAGACCAGACCTGACCAATCCATGGAAGCCAATTGTGGGGGATCAAGTGGTCCGGTCCTCGTGGGGATCTGACATGTCAATTGATGACCCCACTGAAGATGAAAGTGGTTCCTACCTGACCAGGCCCCACCATAACCCATTCCAAAATAAACAACAACAGCAGCAAGCTAGCCAAGAACTACAACAAATAGAAACGACACAAACCCAATTCCACCTTAACCAATCCAAGTCCTCCACTTGTCAACAGCCCAATTCCTCTCTCGCTACACAGCAACAGACTATTCAGAACGAGAACAAGGAAGAAGAAAAGAAGAAAGAGGAGGCTGTGACTAATTCATCAACAAGTCTACCAAGCCAATCTTCTAGGAGACTCAGTGTTCAGGACAGGATCAACCTATTTGAGAACAAGCAGAAGGAGAGCTCAGGTGGCAAACCTGGAGCTGTAGGTAAATCTGCAGAGCTGAGGAGACTATCATCTGATGTTTCATCTGCACCTGCAACTGCAACTGAAAAGGCTGTGTTGAGGAGATGGAGTGGTGCAAGTGATATGAGCATTGACTTGGGCAATGACAAGAAGGATGATAACAATATAGACAGCCCCTTGTGTACACCCTCTTCATCCTCTGTTTCTGGAACCAAAAGTAATGTGTTTCCTGTCTCATCAGATGATGATAAGGACCAGAAAGGGTTGAATGATACAGAAAGTGCAGCAAATTTAGTTAAGTTGGAGACTAAGAGCCTTTCTGGGTTGAAAGATCAGGGTGACTTGCAAACTCATGGTGGTGGGCCTGCGAGGAAGGACAAGGAGGTGAATTTGAAGGGGAAAGTGAATTTGAAAGATCAAGTAGGGTCTCTGGCCCAGTTGAGGTCATCTGCAGGTAGAGGGGAGGAGTCAGGGGTGGGTGATCAGGTGGTTTTGGAGAAGTTGAAGGGTACTTCAGGTGGGGAAGAGAGGACTGTTGGAGCTAAAGCTCAACTGAGTTTTCAGGAGAAGTCGAGAGGTTTTCCAGATAAGGTGGAGATTGTTGCAGTGAAAAACCAGGTTGATCTGCAGACCCAGATTGGAGGTTTTGTGGGCAGGGTTGGGAATGTGGCGTCTGGGAATAGAATTGACGACATTAAAATAAGGGATCAGTCCTCGAGTCAGTCAAGGTCTGGGGTTTCTCAGACTCATACTAGATCTTTTTCAGGACAGTTTGAAGGTGGTTTTGGAGTGAAGGATAAGGAATTGCCAACTAAAGTGACTGACTTGGATCTGTCAGCTTCTCAGACACAGCAGAAATTGTTTAAGGGTGAAGTTGATCAGGCAAGGAAGGAGGACACTGAACAGATAACAGAGGATGATCTTGAAGTTTCAAAAATGAAGGTCCAGAAACAACCTTTTTTGGGTCCAGAGCAATTTAGGAAGCTGCAGGGTAGGAGGGATGAGAGTGGATCTATTCATGGAAGCAACAAGCCTAGCTTTCCCAGTAAAAAGTATTCCGAGAGTCAAGAGAGCATTGGTTCTCAGCAAGTACCATCAGCAGATCAGTTTCAAAGGGTGAGGCAGTCTAAGGGGAATCAAGAATTAAATGATGAGCTGAAGATAAAGGCAAATGAGCTTGAAAAGCTTTTTGCTGAACACAAACTTCGCATTCCTGGTGATCAATCCAGTTCTGCTCGGAGAGGCAAGCCTAGTGAAGTGCAATCTGAACAGGCAGCAAGTTTACAGTACAGAAAACCAGTAGCTGTAGAGATATCTCCTGTTCAGTTTCAGGAAAAGACGGTGCTTGAACCAACTGGGAGTTCTAGTGATACTGGAAAGTTTAGCACTCCACCAAGGAAGATAGTAGATCATCAGGACTGTGGCAGTTCTCTGAGGCAGAGTTTCTCTGAGATTAGTTTTTCAGATGATTCTAGAGGGAAATTTTATGAGAGGTACATGCAGAAAAGAGATGCAAAACTGAGGGGAGGAGTGGGGTACAAAAAGATTGGAGAAGGAAGCCAAGTTGAAGGCCATGCAGGAAAGTCTTGAGCGGAGTAGAGCTGAGATGAAGGCAAAATTTTCTTGCTCTGCAGACAGACAAAATTCCTTGTCTGATACTCACAGATGTGCAGAAAAGCTCAGATCATTCAATTTTAATTCAAGTACGAAGAGAGAACAGGTATTTCATCTTTCAGTTGTCTATGGAAAATAAGTGCTGAAGCTAATAAGTTTCAGCATTAATTTTGTTATATTTTTTTTTCTTGCCTTTTGTATTGGAATTTCAAAGCTCCCTTTGTAAGGCTTTCTTTTTCCCTCAGCCAGTAGATTCCATTCATAGTGAAGAGGATGAAGATCTTTCCGAATTTCCAGAACAGATTTATTATGGAGAGGGACAGATCATTCAATGAGGTGTCTTTAGGGGGCGTTGCTTCTAGAAGCTCTCAAAACAAGAAGCTCTTGCTGAACAGAAATTCATCTTCATCCACCCCTCGCACCACAGTAGTGCCAGTTCCACGGTCATCATCCAAAATTTCCAACCCAAGTTCCGGGAGGCGGAGAGTACAATCAGAAAATCCTCTTGCACAGTCTGTTCCAAACTTCTCCGATTTCAGAAAAGAGAACACAAAGCCCTTGTCTGGAGTTAGCAAAGCAGCAAATCGCTTGCAGGTGAGAACCTATGCTCGCAGCAAGAGTTCCAGTGAAGAGATACCTCTGGCCAAGGAAGAAAAGAACCAGCGGTCTCAATCTTTGCGCAAAAGCTCTGCCGGTCCTATTGAGTTCAAGGATTTGCCCCCATTAAACTCGGATGTTGTTTTGGCACCATTGAAATTTGATAAAGAGCAAACTGAGCAGATCCCATATGACAAATTCTCAAAGAATGTGGAGTCAAAGCCTTTCCTCAGGAAGGGCAATGGCATAGGTCCTGGTTCTGGAGCAACTGTTGCGAAACTGAAAGCTATGGTAGCATCTGAGACTTTAAAAAATGAAGAATTTGAAGAATCAGCCTTTGAGGCAGAAGATTCAGTTGATGAGGCAAAGGAAGAAGAAGATGAGGGACTTGAAACAACCGAGATTGAAGATTGTGCTAATATGGATAATGGCGAACCAAGACTAAGCCTGGATTCAGACAAGATGGGTACATCTGGATCCGAGAATGATGAATCTTTGAGATCTATTTCTCAAATTGATCCTTCTTCAGTTGCTGAATTGCCCGCGTCTGTGCCTTCAACATTCCATGCTGTAGGGTCTCTACAGGACTCACCTGGGGAAAGCCCTGTGTCTTGGAACTCACGCATGCAACATCCATTTTCTTACCCACATGAGACCTCAGATATTGATGCTTATGTGGACTCTCCAATTGGGAGTCCTGCATCATGGAATTCTCATTCTCTGACCCAAACAGAGGCTGATGTAGCTCGGATGAGGAAGAAGTGGGGAAGTGCGCAGAAACCTATTCTTGTTGCCAATTCATCCCATAATCAGTCTCGCAAGGATGTGACCAAAGGGTTCAAACGGTTGTTAAAGTTTGGAAGGAAAAGTCGTGGGGCAGAGGGTTTGGTTGATTGGATTTCTGCTACCACTTCTGAAGGAGATGATGATACAGAAGATGGGCGAGATCCTGCCAATCGGTCATCAGAAGATTTGAGGAAGTCAAGAATGGGATTCTCACAGGGTCACCCTTCAGATGATGGCTTTAATGAAAGTGAGTTGTTCAATGAGCAAGGTAAGCTATATTTGCTTTTCCTGATTGATTAACTATTATTCGTCTCCTTGCTGAGAATCTTAATCTACTCATATTTAAACTTAGGAAGTGCTTGCAACTATTTCTTTCAATTGAAAATATCTCATGGTAGCAAGGTTTTAATTTACCTCAGTGTTCTAGCTATCATGGCTCTATGGGTTGACAATGATTTCTTGCTCCCTTAACTGTTGGTTCATGAAGGGAATTTATAGACAGATCTGAATCTCGATTCTATTTGAATGTCAAGGAGTTGTAAAGGCAAAATGCTGCATGTAGTTTAAAGTAACCTCCTTTTCTATTCATCCTGCACTAATTTTTCTGCTGTATTGTTTTTTTTTCAAGAGTTTCAATGACTCTTAAGACCTCTACCAGCGCCGGAGCTTTTGGCATAAAAAGCAGTGCTTGGTCTATGATACATGGATCTCAATTTTTTTTCTGCTTACATGCTGATATTTAATTGGTAGTCAATGAGTTGACCTCCTTTGCTCATCCTATGTGAATAAAAATGATTTAGAAATCATATACCAGAAATTGTTAAAAGTGGCATGATTTGGACATAATTGTCAATGAAGCGAGCATGACCTCTGCTCTAGATCTTTACATCTGAAACTTGTGTATTATTGAATAAATTGCCCTTTATGTAATACCTTCAGGTGAACAGAGATTTGGCTGGCTCTTTTACAAATTGCACATATTATGCCACCAAATGGTGGAGCTTTTCCTAGGTTTTCTTAATCGGGTTATGAGTTTTGATTGCAATGCTGAATTGTTGCATAGATGACTTGACCCTTGTCATTTTTTTGCAGTTCAAGCATTACATAGCTCCATACCAGCACCTCCAGCAAACTTCAAATTGAGGGATGATCATTTGTCTGGAAGTTCTATTAAAGGTGAATGTTTTCTTCTTGTTAATATTCTAAATTACACAATTCTTAAATTTCTTCACAATAAATTGCTTGGCATGTTAGGCTGTTGAATATTCTGTCAAGTCATGTTTAAAGGACTTCCCAGCTTTATCTGATGTGTTTCCAGAAAAGTTTTCATTGCACGTTGCACAGAGTAACTTCAAATTAGGTGCCTCTCTAATTTCTCCAAATTTGAACCTGAATCTGTTAGGGTAAAGTAAGATGCTTTTTACTGAGATGAGCTGGTAAGCTGGCCCAAATACCTTGGTGTTTTGTGCTGTAGCTTGACTTGATATGAAGACAAGCCTGAGAACATCAATGCTCTGTTCATTGACTTTATAGTGAGTTAATAGAGCTGAGCTTGTGGTCATCACTTAAACTATTTCAATTGCATGCTAGCATTAAAATGCTATTGATTGGTTGATATGTTTCCATGATTATGGGGCCAACCAAGGGACTAGCTGCATGATAGGGGAGGCATTCGCCCTGCATGTGTTTCTTACTGATGTAGGATTCAGGAACATGAAACTTCCACTCAAGGTAATGCTTTCTTCAAAATCTTCTTACAGAACTGAACACCCCTTCGCAAGTGTTTGAGAGGTAGGTTTTGTTCGTGAGAATGGTTGCTTGGTCTAATGCATATACTCTCATGTTAAAGCTGGCAAGTGATCCATGACCTATGCTCTGCATAAAAATCAATAAACGAGTTCTAGCATGTGTAAGTTAGCATGTTTGTACTGTTGCACCGATAAAATAAGAATCATGTACTGTCTTAGTGCCTGTTTGGGAGTGGTAAATGTTAGCGTTTCAAGTGCTTTTTGCTCAGAAATGTATCAAAATAATATATATTTTTTTATTTTTTAAAATTCATTTTTGATATTAGCACATCAAAACAATTCAAAAACACAAACAAAACATTAATTTTAAGCCAAAAAAAGTTAAAATTTTGGGCGAACAACATTTTGGCCGCAATGCCAAACACGCCCTACTTGTTTGCATGATTATTGTCATGCATGGCTAGTTTTCATGAAGTGTTTTTTAGCGTGTAATATATAAAACCTTGGACCAATAGGGGGAGGTTTTACAATCTTGCACTTAACTGGACCTGTATGAATGTGCATGTTTTCAATGAATGCCATTATGATACAATGGAAGGCATTCTATGGATATTTGCCTTGCATGACTCTAATCATTTAATATCTCACATGTACATGATTCTTATTTGATCAGTGCAGCATTACAAAAACACATGAAAATCAGGAATTTGGGATTTGTTTATAGCCTTTGAGATTTGACTCCTTTAGCTTAACAGCTTAAGAAAGAGGCTTATGTTTGATCTATTGAGCTAAATTAATTATTGTCGAGTCTGACCATCCGAGTGGCATACAAGTGGTTCAAGTCCTTTGCAGACCCATTGTTAACAAGTTTTCAAGACATTTTATGTTCAATCTAGCTACCTAACAGAAAACAAGGAAAAAAAAACTGTTGATTGTTTATGGAGTATTTTGTAAGAGTTTGAGTTCATTTACTTCATGTGATCAACAACGTTTTACATAAAGTTATCTGTTTTGGAGTTGGTTATTTATGATGATTTGCTTACACATTTAATTTCAAATTTTACAGCACCACGGTCATTCTTCTCTCTGTCATCCTTCCGAAGCAAAGGTAGTGACTCAAAGCTTAGATAATCACTTAAGAGAGAAGCTTGGAGCTACTCCTGGAATCATCAATCAAGTGATAGTGTAAAGGGATTATATATAGGATACGAACGCATGTGCTCGAATATGTTGTATATTGTATTGAACAAAAATCGCCTACTGGCGTTCTTGGGATTTTGGTAGTCTAGGAGCATTCTTTTTTCTATTACTCAGTCTCCAGCCGTGTGTGATGTATATGAGAAATCGAACTCTTGCTAGAATTAGAGTTGTTGACAACTTAAGGAGAGAGATGTGATTATATGCGGAGCAATAGCTTGTATACAATGCTTGTTATTTTACCATTCTTCTCCACTACATTAATTTCATGTCATTGTTTCTTGTTAAGATTGCCAATACTTGTTAACGAAGTCAATGCTCTTGATGTCGATAGGCATCTTTTGCACACTGTAGTGTCATCAAGGAAAGCTGTGTTCCATTGATGTTGGCCCCTGGGCTCATAGGATTGTTGTGGATGGGGATGTTCTTCAAGTTCCGATTGCTGAAACCTACTCAGTTTTTATGTCGCGTGTACCCGTGGGCTGATAGGCTGAAGGATTTACATCCCTCTCAATATTGTCACCTCAAAATAGATTGGTCGAAGCTATATCAAATTCGAATACAGAAATATAATATTATGTATTGATGTGATCGATAAAACAGCAGCTCGTTAAATTTTATGCTGACAAATGGAATAGAGTCGTGTGGTTGATGTCATGAACTTGTGATTGCATTACATATGGACATGTAATTACGTAAGGACAAGTTGTTCTGTATATTTTTTAATTTAGGTTTCTCGCTGGTCAAGAAAAGAATCATAGAGGAGAAACATGAAGACAAAATCTCGTTAGGATTAATGATTGAATCATCGTAAAAGTTGATATCCCTTCATATTACAACTCATCTCATTAGGTTTCCGTGCATAGACTCTATGGACATTCAAATGGCCGGCTTTGTTGGCGTAGCGTACTGTCCACTTGCCATCCCCTTTGGTGAGAGGCAAATCAAGCCAACCATTTGTTGCATTAGCCGCAGTCTTTCTTATGTGCATATTCTGCTTTCACATTGTTGACATGGCTCATACCATCAGTTCTAGCAATAAAACTAGGTCAAATTAAGCTTTAAAGTTGATCTCAGCCTAGTCAAAACTAGCCAAATTGTGTCACCACAAGGGGGCAGAGAGAACTAGCTAGAAAACAACAAACTAAATTACAGCTTTGTTTCAGGCAATTTAGTGGCCAGGGAGGACTAGAAAAAAACAAAACTGAGGTGAAGAATCCAGTTTTTATGACTTTGTTTCCAATAAAGTATCTTGATTTTAGTACAAAAAACAGGCGGCATGATCGAAACTCATTAAATCAACCAGCTCGATACTCACAACTAGCCCCTACTCACGAAGTTTGTACAACCCTGTTGTTTTCTGCAATGGCATGTTTACTTCTCTTCTACAAATCCTAACCTTCTTTCTCTAACACTTTACTCACATCTCTCACGCCATTGCCTGTACTCGAATCAATGGCTGATTCCTCCTTTGAAATTGATTACCACTCCACTGGCCGCTCACGAAACTATCATCAGCGTAGGCAACTCAGGCACCCCAGCACTCCTGTTAACTCACAGTATGATTCACGTTCATTTACACAATTCAGCTTTACAAATACTCCAAATAGGCTTCGCCAAACTCCTTCCACGCCTTTCGCCACGGACAATGATACGTCATGGCAAGATGAGCTTTCATGGCAGTTTCAGCCCACAGGGTGGAATGATACCCGCAGCCTGGGAGCAGCTCTTAGCCCATGGGCAGCTAGCACACCATCAAACAGACATATTTTTCAAAGATCAGCAAATGACTACTATCTTTCACGTACACATGGTGGATTTAGAACCTTCACAAATCCATACTACGATCAATCTAGCTATGGTGCTGTACCTGCTGGTAGGCTTGAGCTACAAAGCTACGCTGCCAGAAATAATGAGAGGTCGGTAGTTCATGTTAGGGATTATAGCTCGGCTGCTTACAGTAATTCCCATCATGGGATTTCAAGACCAATATCTCAGGCTATTAAGGGAGGGGCTCGCAGAAATGCAAGTCCTTTGGTTGATCAAGATGAGCTTAGCATGATTGACTATGACAGCGAGGATGTTGAGAAACAGGGAGAGTTATTGCAGACTGACACTAATCTCCATGGTGATAAAGATTCTAGATGGATTTCAGTGTCTCATGCTTATATGGAAGATGATGGTGTTAGTCCATTGTACCACAGTACTCCACATGGTGGGCACGATCATCATGGTCATGAATTATCCCGTAGTAGACATGATGATTTCCTCAGTGCTTATGAAGCTAATCGATCAACCAGTCGTGATTACGTTCCCGGTAAAAATCCATATGATGACATTGATCAGGCTTCGGAGTATGAAGACGAAGATTATGATGAGGAGGATGATGACAACGAAGAAGCAGCACGAAGGCAAGTAGGGTTGTTTATGTTAGGATTTGCCATTAATGGGCAACCTACCCTAATTAATAAGGTTACCATTTGTCAATGGTGGTTGCACCCACCATTGACAAATGTATCAACCCATGTGCAGCCTTCCCAATTGTCAAAGTTTGGCAGCCATCATTGATGAAAAGGAGCTGGAGTTGGTGCTACCATTTGCCTATAAAAGAGGCATGTTTTGAGAGCTAAATGTGTGAGAGAGAACGTGAGTGTGTGCAAGAGAGTGGAGAGAAAGAGAGCTGCAATGGCAGCAGCCTTGCTGCCATTGCAGCAGCTGCAAGTGCAACAAAGATGAGTTGATGAGTTGAGTAGAGTGGATGTATCCTCCTCCTCTACATGTATGTATTGTAACCTTTTCTCTATCTCTAATACAATGACTCTCTCCCGTGGATGTAGGCGGTTTTGCCGAACCACGTTAAATATTGTGTCAGTGTGCTTTACCCTCCATTTGAGCAACTATCAGTACACCACCGGTCCGTGCATGGGGTGACGAATTCACCCAACAATTGGTATCAGAGCATTTGGTTTAAAGTGGTGTTTGATTTTTGCTCAAAAATGAAAGTTGTCAAAATTGTGTTTTGACCATACCACTATGTAGAGGAGGCCGAGACGAAGCCACTGGTGAAAACGGCGTCAAAATCGGACGTCGGAAAACGGCCGCACGAGCCGGCAAAGAGACTGCCCAGTCAGCGTGCCACGTCAGCGCCAGTCAACAGACACGTCAGCGAACGTCAGCAGACACTTCAGCGACGGTCAACAGACACATCATCGACCAGTCAGCAGACACGTCAGCAGTGGGACCCACCTGCCACGTCACCAGCCGCGAGCCGAGCTGAGCCGAGTGAGCCGAGCCGCGCTGAATTGAAGCCGAGCCGAGCCGCGAGCCGAGGGACAGGATCTAGTGTAGCTGATCCTACGTGCAACCGGATCTGAGATTGAATCTGAGCCGTTGATCAGGCCAGAATTGTTTTGATCAAATATTAGCTGTCTGAAATGCGATTTGGACGATTTCAGACTTGTTTCCAGCTAATTTGATCGTTCCGGATGCAATGGTACAGTCCGATCGTTGAGATTTGAGACCGAAAGTGGTGGTGGTGAACTATTAAAGAGAGATTGCCTGATCAAGAGGCATCTGAAGGTCATCATGGTGGTCGTTGAAGAGAAGAAGAAGAAGGTGCACATGTTTACCCAATTACATGTGCTAAACTGCTAAGTGGGGAGAATTTTAACTGCCTTGAGGGAAGGCAAAATTGGGACACTCTGGACACCCGGTTATGTGGACAATTTGAGGTGAAGAGTGAAAATTGACGAAGACCAATCTTGATGAATCTAAGACCTTGTAGTCTCGCAGATGTTAAGAAATCATGTATTAAACCAGTATATTCCAGATCACTTGTAAAGGAAAGCCGCAACAAAGCTAGCAAATGGCTGTATATACGGAAAGACAGTACGATGGATAGATATGGCCTGAGAAGTTCTGTCTAGGAGATTGGGTTTTAAGCGGGACCAATGTGACCCCTCCAATCTTTCCTGGGAACTTGCTTAGTGGAAGGATTATCCATACGGTACTATTTTCGTATATATAGCAGTTTGTAATGAAACAGTTGAAGACTAGCAGGATGACGGCATAAGGGAACAGTTGGGTTCCGAAGGTTCAAGGATCTGATGGAGTGGTGATTTCTCCAATGAAGTTAGATTCGGTGATTGTGATTTCTCGAGGGGAGAATTGATGAAGACCCTGATAATGGAAGAGAAATACAGCAATGAGATAAAGATTGGCACCCTATTTTGACTTGGACAAGTGTTGTGACAGGATGAGCTGCTGTCAAACATAAGCAAGGAATAGGGGAAAATCTGGAGAACAGAAATTGCACGAGGGCATACGAAGATTGTGCAGGAGTACCCGTAGGATCCAACGAGGTACTGTAATGAGACAACAAGTGCAAGGAGAAGAAGTGTTCCTAGATGAAGCTCAGAGCAGAGACTGTTAAAGTTTGTACAACAGGAAGTCTCTTATGCTCTTGATGAAGACAACATGCGAAGACCTTTCCAATGCATGCAAGGATGGAAAGAGAGCTGTTGCAGAGGCACCTAATTGAGGGGGTGCAAATGCCTGTGATATAAGGCAACCGCCTATGATGAAAGGCGAAGACACCAAAGAGAGTTGGTGTAGGTGGAACTGTCAAACAGAAAGGCATAGAAGCTCCAAACATAGAAATCGAGGTGGAGGATTGCGAGGAGTATACCGCAACTTTCTCTTTCTATGTAGTCAGTGGCAGTAATCTCTCCCATAGTGCACATGATGGTAGAGAATTTTGGAGCCACTTTAAAGCATCTCAGCTGAAGGAGGATGCGACCGCCCCATGACAACGGGCGAAGACGCCTTAGAGAAGGTGTAAGGGCCTTGATATGAGCCCAAGATCAGACCGCCCCATGACAACGGGCGAAGACGCCTTAGAGAAGGTGTGAGGGCCGCGATAGGAGCCCCATTTCAGACCGCCGCATGACGACGAGCGGAGACACCTGAGGAGAAGGTGTGTGGGCCATGATATGAGCCCAGTTCAGAACGCCCCAAAGCCAATGTGATGGCTAGATATAAGTGGACAGGTGTATGGATAGCCAATGAAGTGGCTATGATGAGTATGAAGACAAATGCAAGATTGACTTTCATGGATATTGCCCTCATGCTAAAGATCAATGAGCTAGAAGACATTTGCCTTGGACAATAAGTGGGTGACTTGTGGAGCATTAAGACGCGGCTGCTATGAAGGAGCAGAGGGCATGCGCAGGTTCCGGGAACGAGTTGACTCTTGTCAAGGTGGTGAGCTCGGTGAAAGCATTGTAATACTCAGTATCAAGACATATATGGATCAACCTTTAATGGGCTGCCCCCATGGTTAAAGGTGGAGAGCTACCTGGACTCTTACGACTAAGAGCGAGAGACTCACGGAGAAGTAAGGCGTGGTTCCTAGGGTGGAACAGAGGGCAGGCGCAACTCCTGGATGAGTAGACTCTTGGAAGAGTGGTGAGCTCGTGATCATATTGAGATACTCAGATAATGACTGTCGCACTTGGAAATAGAAATTTCTGTTTGAGGGGGTGTTGTAAGCCTTGGTGTAAGGCTTGATGAATCATTCCAGACCGAGCATGTATGATACGCTCGAAGGGGAATGTTGTGTCCCAGAGACAAGCGTGAACACTCTTCAGATGTGATGTGTGAGACCATCTGGTTGAAGTGATCCTTTTGTGTGAGAAAAGGTGTGCTTTGGTGACTCTGGTGATTGAAAGGTTTGGCAAGTACCTGTAAACTTGGCCACAGACGCTCTCGGAATGGTAGGCTTGGAAGAGCTGCAGGATGCAAGCTTGTGCTGAAGAAGCAAGAGGACAATTGCCCATATAAATGTCAAAGGGGGTGATTGTTAGGATTTGCCATTAATGGGCAACCTACCCTAATTAATAAGGTTACCATTTGTCAATGGTGGTTGCACCCACCATTGACAAATGTATCAACCCATGTGCAGCCTTCCCAATTGTCAAAGTTTGGCAGCCATCATTGATGAAAAGGAGCTGGAGTTGGTGCTACCATTTGCCTATAAAAGAGGCATGTTTTGAGAGCTAAATGTGTGAGAGAGAACGTGAGTGTGTGCAAGAGAGTGGAGAGAAAGAGAGCTGCAATGGCAGCAGCCTTGCTGCCATTGCAGCAGCTGCAAGTGCAACAAAGATGAGTTGATGAGTTGAGTAGAGTGGATGTATCCTCCTCCTCTACATGTATGTATTGTAACCTTTTCTCTATCTCTAATACAATGACTCTCTCCCGTGGATGTAGGCGGTTTTGCCGAACCACGTTAAATATTGTGTCAGTGTGCTTTACCCTCCATTTGAGCAACTATCAGTACACCACCGGTCCGTGCATGGGGTGACGAATTCACCCAACAGTTTAGTCTGTTCAAATACTCGACGAAATGGGATATGGTTCTTGTGTTTTTGGGTTGTTTAGGAGCTCTCATAAATGGAGGATCTCTTCCATGGTATTCTTATTTTTTCGGAGATTTTGTGAACAGGATTGCGAAGCACTCTGATGATAATATGATGAAAGAAGTGGAGAGGGTAAGCGTTTTCATTTGTGTTTATACAATTTCCTCTCCTTCCACAACTTTGCAGGACAAATTTTTTGATGCCTTGAAAATATTGGTTTCAGATGCACATTAATTAACATTATTTTTTGTTTTGATTATTATTATTACTGTTTTAATTTGCAATGGCAGATATGTCTGCTTATGACTGGAGTAGCAGCATTAGTTGTGGTTGGAGCCTATTTAGGTAAGTGGGAGATTATTAAATGAACTCTGAATAACAACAGCATCAGCAATTTACTTTGTCGCTATCCATTTTATGGTTTTACAACAGTGTCTTTATCGTCAAGTAAGTTGACATAAATCACTTTGCCTAAACATAATTTCTCTCTTTCGGGTGAAACAGAAATCACTTGTTGGAGATTAGTTGGAGAACGATCAGCTCATCGAATAAGAAACTTGTATCTGAGCGCAGTTCTAAGGCAAGATATCACTTTCTATGATACAAAAGTCAGCACTAGTGATATTATGCATGGAATTTCAAGTGATGTTGCACAAATCCAAGAAGTGATGGGGGAGAAGGTCAATCCTACCTTTCCTTTCCTTTGTTATTTGTCTGGAATATGTGTAATACATATAATAGGATTACTTTATCATTAAGTACTAATTTTATACTCTTAACTTGCCCATAATTTAAGCCTGCAGCGTGTTTTTTTCAGTTAACAGGCCGGCTAAATTGTTTTTGACTAGATCATGGTAGACTATTAGTGCTTATATGCAGTGGATCTTTCTATCATATTTGCAGATGGCACATTTCATCCATCATATATTTACCTTCATTTGCGGTTATTGTGTCGGGTTCTTAAGGTCATGGAAGGTATCTCTGGTGGTTTTGTCAGTCACTCCATTAACGATGTTTTGTGGCATTGCTTATAAGGCCATTTATGTCGGTCTAGCTACAAAAGAAGAGGTATGACACTAAGTTCAAGGACTCAGATATGCATTATTTCAATTACTTGGAAGAATATAGTGGACAATTGTTTTTGGCTTGTTATAATGGTAGGTTTCTTATCGGAAAGCTGGTGGCGTAGCTGAGCAGGCAATCAGTTCAATTAGAACTGTATTTTCTTTTGTTGCTGAGGATAAGTTGGCCAGGAAATATGCTGATTTATTGATGAAGTCGGTGCCTATCGGTGCAAAGATTGGGTTTGCTAAGGGTGCTGGAATGGGAGTTATTTACTTGGTTACCTACTCAACATGGGCACTGGCCTTTTGGTATGGATCTATCCTGGTTGCAAGGAAAGAGATAAGTGGAGGTGATGCAATAGCTTGCTTCTTTGGTGTCAATGTAGGGGGAAGGTAATCAGGTCTTAAATTCTCGTCATCAAATTCTGTCTGTATGTTTGTTTGCTGATGAGATTTTAATCTTTTCAAGCCATAACTCTGAAAGCATGATTAAAGACATGAATTATTGTCTGGATTTTTGTGACAGAGGATTGGCATTGTCTCTATCATATTTTGCTCAATTTGCGCAAGGCACAGTAGCAGCAACCAGAGTATATGAAATTATAGACAGAATTCCTGATATAGATCCTTACAGCCCCCATGGGAGGATACTGTCAACTGTTGGTGGAAGGATCGAGTTCAAAGGCGTTACTTTTGCTTACCCATCGCGTCCTGAAACTGTAATTCTCCGCTCTCTTAATCTAGTTATTCCATCCGCAAAGACTCTTGCACTGGTTGGTGCTAGTGGTGGTGGCAAGTCCACCGTTTTTGCTCTCATAGAGAGGTTCTACGATCCCATCAATGGTAAGCTCCTCATTATCGTACTCCTATCATATTGGACTTGGCTCAGAAATGGAGGCTATATCAGTGAGACAATATGAAGCATCTAATGGGGTTGAGTTCTTCATATTATTGCAGGAGTAGTAACCTTGGACGGTAATGACCTGAGGACACTGCAAGTCAAGTGGCTAAGAGGTCAAATAGGCATGGTTGGGCAGGAGCCAGTTCTGTTTGCCACCAGCATACTAGAAAATGTGATGATGGGAAAGGAGAATGCCACAAAGAAAGAAGCAATCAATGCTTGCATTGCTGCCAATGCTCACAGCTTTATCTCTGGCCTTCCCTTTGGCTATGACACTCAGGTACCTTAGCACTATCACAACCATATTATTGCATAATTTAAAATTTACAGTAAAATATCTGCACAAGCACATATGGTTTAATTCTTACCAGGAAAGCTACTTATGGACAGGTTGGAGATAGGGGAACCCAACTCTCAGGGGGACAAAAACAGAGAATTGCACTAGCTAGAGCTATGATTAAGAATCCTAGAATCCTTCTTTTAGATGAGCCCACCAGTGCTCTGGACCCAGAGTCTGAATCTGTTGTTCAGCAAGCCATCGATAAGATATCCACGGGCAGAACAACCATTGTCATTGCTCATAGGCTAGCGACAGTAAGAAATGCCAACACCATTGCTGTTCTTGATCAAGGCTCTGTTGTTGAAATTGGTGACCATCGCCAGCTAATGGAAAATGCTGGTGCCTACTATGACCTTGTCAAACTTGCCTCTGAAGCTGTTTCAAAATCTGCATTGAAACAGGAGGATGCTGCCAAGGATATGGAGTTCTCTATTTACAAGAAATCTGTTGATTTGAGATCTAAGAATGCATTTGAAACCTCAAAATCAAGGTACTTAAAATCAATGCAAGCAGAGAATCAACAAGAGGAGGAAATGCAGGAAAGTGCAAAGCCAAGAAAGTATCAACTCTCAGAAATTTGGGGTCTTCAGAGACCAGAGATTGTCAAGCTTCTTCTGGGCTTCCTTTTGGGTATGCATGCCGGTGCAATACTTTCAGTCTTTCCTTACCTTCTAGGCGAAGCCCTTACAATCTACTTTGAAGATAACAAATTCAAACTGAAGAGAGATGTTGGACGCCTCTGTTTAATACTTGTAGGTCTTGGATTTGGTTGCATTATTTCTATGACAGGCCAGCAAGGTTTATGCGGATGGGCAGGAACAAAACTTACCGTGAGAATACGGGACCTCTTATTTCGATCTATACTAAAGCAAGAACCTGGTTGGTTTGATTTCGAAGAAAATTCCGTTGGAGTACTTGTTTCAAAGCTCTCGATTGATTGTATCAGTTTCCGATCTGTTCTTGGTGATAGACTCTCAGTCCTGTTAATGGGTATAAGTTCAGCTGCTGTTGGTCTTGGTCTGTCATTTTATCTGCAATGGCGATTGGCTCTTTTGGCTGCAGCACTAACTCCTTTCACTCTTGGTGCAAGCTACTTGAGTTTGATCATAAATGTTGGACCAAAACTAGATAATAGCTCTTATGCCAAAGCTAGCACAATTGCTGCTGGTGCTGTTTCAAGTATAAGAACAGTAGCAACCTTCTCTGCTCAAGACCAAATAGTGGAGTCCTTTGATAGAGCCTTGGCTGAGCCCAAGAAGAAATCAGTGAAAAGGTCACAAGTTCTAGGCCTAACACTTGGATTCTCTCAAGGTGCCATGTATGGTGCATATACCTTAACACTTTGGTTTGGAGCCTACCTCGTAAAACAAGGCGAAACAAACATTGGCGTGGTATACAAAATTTTCCTCATTCTTGTGCTAAGTTCATTTTCTGTTGGACAACTAGCGGGGCTAGCGCCGGATACTTCCATGGCTGCTCCTGCAATTGCTGCTATTTTTGATATCATTCATCGTAAGCCATTGATTCGTAGTGACCGGGATAGAGGTAAGAAAATTGATAGATCAAACCTATTGGATATCGAGCTCAAGATGGTAACTTTTGCTTATCCCTCTAGGCCTGAGATTATTGTGTTGAGGGATTTTTGCTTAAAGGTCAAAGGTGGTAGCACGGTGGCCTTAGTTGGAGGTAGTGGGTCAGGAAAATCAACTGTTGTATGGTTGATACAAAGGTTTTATGATCCTAATCAAGGGAAGGTGACAATGGGAGGGGTGGATTTGAGGGATTTTAATGTCAAGTGGTTAAGGAGTCAAACAGCTTTGGTCGGTCAAGAGCCTGCATTGTTTTCTGGCAGTATAAGGGAAAATATTGCATTTGGAAATCCTAATGCTTCAAGGGCTGAGATTGAAGAGGCTGCAAGTGAAGCATACATTCACAAATTCATCTGTAGCCTCCCTCAAGGCTATGAAACTCAGGTATGGCCTAAATTTTTGAAGTCGCAAGGATCTCATATTTATTTCATACTGTCTACATTAGGTTTGCTGAATTGGCACGCTCTTGTGACCGATCTAAAAGTAGTTGATTTCTTGCTATTTAATATTTGATATAGGTAGGAGAGAGTGGGGTTCAACTATCTGGTGGCCAAAAACAAAGAATAGCAATAGCAAGGGCAATTCTAAAGAGATCAAGGGTGCTACTGCTAGATGAAGCAAGTAGTGCACTGGACTTGGAATCAGAGAAGAATGTCCAAGAGGCACTAAGGAAGATCTCTAAGAGGGCAACGACTGTTATAGTGGCTCACAGGCTTTCTACCATTAGAGAAGCTGATATGATTGCTGTAGTGAAAGATGGTGCAGTGGTGGAGAATGGTAGTCATGATGCACTCTTGAATTCACATCGTAATGGTTTGTATGCTAGCATGGTTCGTGCAGAAACTGAAACTAATGCATTTGCTTGAGCCACTTGTTGACTCAAACCTTTAATTTGTCCCTTTGGCCATCCACCTTGAATTTTCATTTTCGATATAAAGAAATAGTTACCATCTAACTTAAAGTCGGTTTTGTTTCTGGTCATTTGGCTGTGGCTGTATGATTGCGCCATCCACGAGATGCCCTTTCCCTCATCCAGCCCAGTGTACCTGATCAGACAGTTTTGGTCATTTCGGCCTTTGTCAAGTAAATCTAAAGAAGAATTCTTTCGTTGGAAATCATAAAATGATGTCCAATAATAATAGTAATCAGCACAGCTGACAGCACTCGCATGTTTATTCAAGTATATTAAAAAAAACAAAGGCACTAACTTCTCATTACTCATTAACATGTCTCTTGGCTTTCAAGCCAAGAGAGGTTGATAGTTGCTTGCCTGGCATGCAAAGCTATTGAGGTTTGCCAATGGTTTCTATTATCAAAACAAATTGGTTGTTTTGGATGGTGCCTGTTTTGTGATCATCTCTATGTGCAAATCACGTCCATTTATTTAAAGTAGAACCCCCTTCATCTCAGGTATGATCCTTTTGTTTCTGTCAATCTTGTGCGAACTGATATATATTTTGCCTATGGTATGGTTATACTTCAGACTGTTTTGGATTAATCGACGTCGTCATCTATGATTTAGCTGTTAAAGTTACCTTTCTTGTTTTCTTTTCCACAGAAACTTATAGTCTATGTCAAAGTTTCGTACAGGCGTAACAAGCCCTAGAATTAATGCATACATACTGCATCTGGATTCATTTTGCTATATCTTTAGAAATTTGAAGAAACTTCTGTAATTACTTCAGTAAATTCATTTCCTATGGAGTCCAAAAGGTTTAAGGATGTTCATGTAGATGTAGTATTGCTTAAAATATAATTGGTGAGAGATTAATAGCATTCTAAAATATTGCAAACAAAAAGGTTTGAGTTAACCCTACGGGTTTAGGCTTTGGGAAAGATTGCAGCCTGTGATGCACGCTGGAGGCGCATGTCACAGGTTCGGATTACGTGCTATGCAAAAAAACCTGAATTTACGTGGTGCGAGGGCATAAGGGCATTGGCTTATTCAAATATCCGAAGGTTACCTGCAAGGGCTACCTCATATAGACAGAAGGAAAAAAAAGAGAGTACTGATTGATTCTTAAAACCATATCTGGTACCTAAAAATTATGTCGGCTATTATTCACTGTAAAATAGAGAGTGCTGTTGATCTGAACTAAAATTGGGTGCTTCATTCAGCTTTACTAATTCGGATAGAGAAAGGTAATTGGCAGAGATTATAGTTCGAAATAGAGAAGGAAAAGGTATGGCATCTCTTACACCGGGAGTACTGCTAAAGCTTCTCCAGAGTATAAACTCGAATGTAAATTCGTGGAGAATATCGGTCAGTTCTCCTGCAAGTTTTCAGCATTGTGCCAGCCCTGTCAGGCCCAGAAGTATGGCCTTATAAAGGGTTCTTTATAAAAGAATCTGATTCCTCACATTCAGCCTATGTCTCATTACCGACGGAAGACAATGAGCTAATTTTGAATAACAAGTTACAACTTGGGCAGTTTTGAATAACAATGAGCTAATTTTGAATAACAAGTAGCACATGATGTTCTTGAAATGAACCGTATGCAATAATTTTTTTTCTCCCAGCGTAGACAAATGGAAGTGCAATTACTTTATGAAGATTTCCAGGAAATCCTGTGTCTGATTCTGATCGATACATACGAGAAAATAAGGTTTCCTTACAATAACGTGCTTCGTTTGTTGAATGCACGAGGCCTTGCTCTGCTGCATGAAGATGTAAAATGTCGATTAAGTGGCAGTTGTTGGTATTAGCATTGCAGGCACGCCCGGCCACGCCTTATCGAAATCGACCTGATGCACTTTCATCAAAGCCAGAGGTGGCCGTTTCCAACAACAGAGAATTGTCTATGCCTCCAAGAGAACTTCTGCAAAACGGTTTTCAAATAAACATAACAGCACAAACATGAATTCTTTTTCATGTAATGACAATAAAATCCCTTTTCCTGAGGCAACGTTATGGACCTCTCTGCCTGATAACAACATGAAGCCTGGAAAGGTAAGTTTTTCCTGTTTTCCACGGTTTCTCCCTTTTTTACTTTCGGGAAGCTTGAGGCTGGTTGTTCTCAAAAAAACGCTTTCATTCTTGTGCACGATGCTAACCACATGGAAAATTGTCTATCTTCTTGATGCAAAAAAAAATGATATGATATGCAATGCGTTAAAAAATGAGTCACTAACCCACTAATCGAAGCAACAGATATTATAAGAAAACCATGCAAACTCTTTCATCAATCTCAGCATCACAATGCAGCTCTCTTTTCTCATTATTTGCTATATTCTAAGGGAATTGTTGAAGAATAATATAAATCATATCCTGAAACCTCACCTAACAGTTTAAGCTATTGGATTGAGATGGTTCTATGACATAGTATCAGAGCCTTGATGACCAAGAGGTCACGAGTTCGAATCTCACCACTCCCATTTATTTGATAAAAATTAAGCACAAGGTAATATGAGACTGTGCAAGTTTCAAGCCCAAAAGACTTTCACTTGAGGGGGTGTGTTAGAGAATAATATAAATCATATCTTGGAACCTTACCTAACAATTTAAGCTATTGAGTTGAGATGGTTCTATGACAGGAATGCTACGAAGGAGATATTTAGCTACCTCTGTTGCAGCTGAAGCTCAAAAGCAGGCATCTACTGCTGCAGCTCTTATCAAGTGCCTCAAGTAAGTATATATATAACAAGGCCAAAACATAATTTTAGCCATCATAGTACTTACCATTGCTCTATATCCTTCTTACTTTTATCCCTTTTCTTTTAGTATGTTTGCTGAGCTTTGCGCCTCTGCCTCACTAGAGAACCTCCACCTCACTCTCACAAAATTCCTTACAATCCAACAACTCATCACCCAAACAAATGTAACAACCCCATTCGAGGATAAATCACTGTGGTTATTTACTGACTTTTCTGCCCCAAATACAAAAAAAACAAGCAAAAAGACAGGTCTAAGTTATGCCAAAGCTAAATTGAAGTCTCCAAAGCCTTCAATGGAGCTAAGTGCAAGTGAGAAGCAGGAGTGGGCTAAAGGAGAAGGTATAAAAGAGATCAAAGAAGTCCAATAGACTCTTTTGAATGAAACAAGGGCTTGGTTTTTGAGATTCTTGGAGGGTGCGTTGAATGCAGGATGGTGGGGACACCAGACCCACACCACAAATTACGCGAGTATATGGACGAAGACGACTTAGGATGACCCAGCCTGCCATGCTTTGGTTGGGAGACTAAGCCCATTTGGGCCTATCTCATTGTTTTTTATTTATTTAAAATTATTTATGTTAAATAGTTTGATTTGATAGGTTGAGCCTAATAGTGAGATGTTTTAGGGTTTTACTTTTTACATGTTTCTCTATCATTTTGTGAGACAATTTTGATTATTAATAAAAATATTACAGACTTTGCATATCTTTAATCCCCTTTCTTCTCTTCTTTAGCTTTCTTCTTTCTCTAAAGCTTCTTTCTTTTCTTGCTTTAATTCTTATTATTTATTGTCCCTCATCAAATTTGGTATCAGAGCTAGGGTTTTAATTGTTCTTACAATTAAACGGTCCACATGTTTATGCTTAACCCTAGATCCGGTTTAATCTAAAAAAAATAAAATCCAACTGTTCTGATTGAAAAAAAGAAGAGGGAAACACTGTTCATCTTCTCCACAAGCAAACCATCGCTGCAGAGTACACCACCTTCACCAGAGGGCAGATCAGGGTGTCCCCAACAAGGCAACAACCACCAAAACCCACGACAGCTTTCTATAGCACCCACGACGAAAGATTTTCCTACAGCAAGCCACTTTCCATGCCACCTACAATCACGCCAAATCATTTTCAGCGGCGCCTTCACAATAGACCTTCGACTTCGCAACCAAATCAGTAGCACAGATCACCAGACGCAGCCACTCATCCATCACAGCCAGCACCGACTGGTGACTCATCGCAGCAAAGGCAGCGCAATAGATCTTCATTTGCCACTGTCCATAGTGCCCTCCAGCAGCGACAACAGATCAACGCATCAACAGGCCCCCGTCCAGCAGTGACACCATATACACCACAACCCCTTCCCTTGCATTTCCG
Source organism: Populus simonii (assembly GCA_007827005.2). Lineage (NCBI taxonomy): Eukaryota > Viridiplantae > Streptophyta > Magnoliopsida > Malpighiales > Salicaceae > Populus > Populus simonii. The sequence continues at coordinate 15,648,171 of CM017464.2, forward strand.
GGCCCAAGCAGAATCACAAAGCCCCGTTTCTTGCGCCATCACCGTCAGTAGCGACAACAGATCACAGAAAGTAGGGAAGCAAAGAAATAGAAGCTCTCAATGCAAAATAATTAGACCTGCCACGTCACCTGCCACATAATCATTCGCTGCCACATCACTCGGTCATAAATTCTTTTACCCATTGAATATCATCATTCCTGGTATGCTTTTACACTTGTTAACCAAGATTTAGCATTAATATATTCTTTGTGCTTGCCCATAAATAAATTACATAGTCCGCCTCGCAAATTAAATTACCTTAATTTTGGGCTTGTTTATTGGCACTGAGTATCTGATCCTCTTAATTAATTGCAGAGCTTGGTTAAATTCATGGGAAAACTGAAACATGGTGTTTGGATTACTTATGTGCATTTAGAGGACTTACGTTGCTTGCTTGTGAATTTTCCTGGTTTAATCTGTCATTGCTTAGTCTCAAAGATAAGAAAAATAAAAATAATTTTTTTTTAAATATTAGCTATAATTTTATTTTGCGTTTTTACTTGCAAGTGTTGTTTGTGATCTCAGTCTTAGGATTAGTTTTTGCATGCATTTACGTAGTGGTTGTCTAGCACACAATCTAGAAGTCATAGCTACCATGGACCTGGACTCTAGTAATGCTTTTAGAGATATTCAAGAGCAATTATTATGGACCCGAACAACATGTCCAATCAAATGAACAACCTTTCTGGGAGGGTAGAGTCCATAGAAACTTTGCAAGTAAGACGGTCTAGCGAGAGTGAACATTCTAGTGACAACCATAGGAATCCTCAAAGACCAATTCCTCGTAGGAACTGCCAACGTAACCAACATCAGGGTCACAATGACTTTGATGACCCTAACGATAGTGAGTGTTCCAATGATTACTGTCAAAGACCAGTTCATCCTAGAAACCATCAATACAACCGTAATCAAGGTCATCACGACTACGATGACCCCGACGAGCGATTCATGAGGCATATCAAAGTAGAAGCCCCGACTTTTGAGGGTTCACTTGAGTCGTGGATCTTTGATAGATGGATCCATGACATGAATCAATTCTTTGATTGGTATAATTTATCTAAGAATATGAGGGTAATATTTGCAAAGATGAAACTTAGTGGGACCGCTCAACTCTATTGGAAAAGTGTAGAAGAGTCTTTGGATAGGGGAGGTCAACCTGCTATTACTAATTGGGTTGAAATGAACACTAAGTTAGAAGAAAAGTATTTGCCTCGTTCTTATAAAGGAGATCTTTTAGACCAGTGGAATAACTTGAGGCAAGGAGGTAAGTCTGCCAATGAATATATGACAATAATTTGATGAGTATATGATGAGGTGTGCAGTTAGGGAGGATGAAGTGATGACCCTAAGTAGATTTCAAAAAGGCTTAAATAATGACCTTAGAAGAGAGATTGTGCTCAGAGGTGTGTCCACCCTTGATAATGCTTATACCCTAGTATAAAATTATGACTTAGTCATAAGAAGCCAATGGACGAGATATCAAGGTACTCGTAGTACCCCTTCTAGATCCCAACCTGGTAGTAATAACTCTATATTGGGTGCCCCACCTCGTAAACCCAATCCTTTGATTTCCCAGATACCTAGAGAAGCAAGGGTAGGGGTATTTTTCATGAAGCACCTAAGATAACCTTAAGAATTCAGTGTTTTAAGTGTCAGGGTTTTGGTTATATTTCCTCTAGTTGCCCTAATAAGACTCTCTATTCATCAAGGGGTAAGAGGATATGGGCGAAGAAGATAATTGTGATGATAAGGTATATGAACCTAATCCCGATGATTTTCAGGATCTAAATGATGAGGAGGATGAGTTTAACTTGCTAGGATGTGTTAGGTCTATATCCACTCAAATCAAGACAACCAGATTAAGTGTAGTTAGATGCGCTTTAACACAGCATAAAGGACCTGAGGATTGGAGAAGGATTGTCATTTTTTTCACTTACATTAAATGTGGAGATAAAGGTTGTAAGATCATCATAGACAATGGTAGTTGTATCAATACAATTTCCTCGGGTAGTGTATCCCGCTTAGGCTTAAAGTCTGTTCCACACCCTAAACCCTATAGTGTGTCCTGGGTTAATGATACATCTATAGCGGTCAAAGAGAGATGTCTTTTTCCCATAAAGATCTTGGACTATCATGATGAAATTTAGTGTGATGTCATTCTCATGAATGTAAGGTATGTCATTTTGGGTAGGTCTTGGTTATATGATTTGGACGTTACAATCTTTGGGTGATCAAATTCTTGCTCATTCACTTTTCAAGGTAAAAAAATCCAACTGATTGGATTACCTCCAAGGTCTAATGATAATAGCCAGAAGAAGAATAAAGTGAAAGAAGACAGGCTTAACATAATAAGTCCTAGGGAGTTTGATAAGGAGATTTGTGAGGAGTAAATTATGTTTACTGTAGTGGCCAATGAGATTGTGAAAGACTTTTTAGAAGAGCCACCTGAAGAGGTAAGGAAAGTGTTGAAAGAATTTCTAGTGTTTTCCCTTCTGAACTACCTGATGCTTTACCCCCTATGCGTGATGTTCAACATGCCATAGATTTTGTCCCTGGTGCCACATTACCAAACTTGCCTCACTATAGGATGAACCCGAGTGAACATGTTGAATTGCAAAGGCAAATATATGAGTTGTTACAAAAAGGATTTATACAAGAGTTTAAGTTCTTGTGCAATACCTACACTGTTAACACCTAAGAAAGATGAATTATAGAGAATGTGTATAAATAGTTGAGCCATCAATGGGATTACAATCAAGTATCATTTTCCAATTCCTCGATTAGATGACATGCTAGATATGATGGCAGGAGCCTAGATCTTCCCTAAGATTGACTTGAAGAGTGGGTATCATCAAATAAGGATCCGTCCGGGAGATGAGTGGAAAACAACATTTAAGACTAATGATGGTTTATATGAATGGCTAGTCATGCCTTTTGGCCTTTCCAATGCACCAATCACTTTTATGAGAGTAATGACACAAGTGCTTAAGCCATTTATGAGAAAGTTCTTGGTGGTGTACTTTGATGATATTCTTATTTATAGCAAAACCAAGAAAGAGCATTTTGATCACCTTATTCAAGTTTATACCATCTTAAGAATGGCAAGTTTGTTTGTAAATGTCAAAAAGTGTTCCTTTTTTACAAATCAAGTGGTCTTTTTAGGGTTTATAGTGTCATGAAAAATAGTCTCTACTGACCCCTAGAAAGTCCAAGCAATAGTAGATTGGCCTGAGCCTAAGAATCTTCTTGAGGTTTATAGTTTTCATGGGCTTGCGACTTTTTATTGTCGTTTCATTAAGGGATTTAGCACCATTATGTGGCCTATTACAGATTATTTGAAACAATGTGAGTTTCAATGGAGTAAAGGAGCTAATAAGGCATTTGAGGAGGTTAAGAAAAGGATGACGGAGGCCCTAGTAATGCCGCTACTTGACTTTACTAAGGTGTTTGAAGTAGAATGTGATGCATCAGGAGTCGGTATAGGTGGAGTACTTAGTTAAGAACGTCACCCTGTAGCCTATTTTAGTGAGAAATTTAATGAGGCAAAACAAAAGTACTCAACTTATGATAAGGAGTTTTATGCGGTGGTTCAAGCCTTGCGCTATTGACGCCATTACTTGTTACCACAGGAGTTTGTTCTTTACTCCGACCATGAAGCCCTCCGCTATCTTAACTCCTAAAAGAAGCTCAATCATAGGCATGGTCATTGGGTTGAATATTTGCAAGCATATTCTTTTGTGTTTGAAATATAAATCTGGAATAGAGAATAAAGCTGCAGATGCCTTGAGTCGTCAGGTAACTCTGTTATCTATAATGAGTGTTGAAGTCACAGGATTCGAGAGACTCAAAGAGGAGTATGAATCTTGCTTAGAATTTGGAGAAATATACTTGACATTGAAAGATGAGAATCACTGCGTCATAAATGGTTATCACCTCTAAGATGGATATTTATTTCGGGATAATAAGCTTTGTATCCCGAAAACATCCGTGCATGAATTTTTGATATGGGAGATTCATGCTGGAGGTCTCTCAGGACATTTTGGAAGGAATAAAACCATCGAAGAGGTGGAACGTCAGTTTTTCTGGTCTAGTTTGAAAAAAGATGTCGCTAAATTGGTAGGTCAATGTCGAACTTACCGACTAGCTAAACATAGAAAACAAAATACTGGTCTTTACACCCCATTGTCTGTTCCCACTTGCCTTTGGCAAGATGTATGCATGCATTTTGTGTTTGGGTTTCCACGTACTGCAAAGAAACATGATTCTATTTTTGTGGTTGTCGACCGCTTCTCTAAGATGGCTCATTTTATTCCTTGTTCTAAGACCACAGATGCTTCCAGAGTTGTGAAACTCTATTTTGACGAGATTGTCAAGTTGTATGATCTTCCCCAAACCATAGTTTCGGATAGGGATGTTAGATTTACAAGTTATTTCTGGAAAACCCTTTGGGATATGGTGGGAACCAAATTGAAGTTTTCTACTGCTTACCACCTCCAAATTGATGGTCAAACTGAGGTAGTTAACAGGAGTTTAGGCAACCTTTCGAGGTGTCTAGTGAGTGATCATAATAGGAATTGGGATTTGATTCTTCCTACGACCCAGTTTGCCTATAATAGCTCTATAAATAGGTCAATATGCATGATTCCTTTTGAAGTTGTACATGATTACAAGCCTAGGAAACCTTTAGACCTTCTTCCCATGTCCATTTATGCTAGAGTGTCTGAGTCAGTCGAGTCTTTTGCACATAGAATTCAGGATTTGCATATTGAGATCACTAAACAGATTCAAGCAAGTAATGCGCAATTTAAACTTCAAGCTAATTTACATAAACGATATAATGAGTTTAATATGGGAGATTATGTTATGATACGAATTAGACCCGAGCGGTTTTCTTCGGGAACTAATCGAAAATTACATGGACGTAGTGCCGGGCTTTTCAAGTGCTACAACAGGTTGGCCCAAATGCTTATGTTCTTGATTTACCACATGATTTTGGCATTAGCTCTACATTTAACATTGAGGATCTAATTGCATATCATAAGCCACTTCCTATTCCAAATGATCCATTTGAGATACCACTTAACTCCCCCTTCTTGATGATCCTATTGAAACCTCTATCCCTTTCACCTTGACATCAGCACAAAAGGATAATATTGATGTTATTCTGGATGAACAAGTTGTTTTTAACATGAATGGTGAGGTTCAATGGTTTCTAGTTTGTTGGGTGGGCCGACCTAATTCAGATTGCACTTGGATCACTAGAGATACTTTGCAGCAGATTGATCCAGATCTTTGGGAGTACTATCAGAGTCGGCCAGTGCTACACTCGACAGGGTCAAGTTTCTCCAACCCCACGAGAGTTGGTGGGGACAACAGACCCACACCGTAAATTACGCGAGTATATGGACGAAGACGACATAGGATGGCCCAGCCTGCCATGCTTTGGTTGGGAGATTAAGCCCATTTGGGCCTGTCTCATTATTATTTTATTTATTTGAAATTATTTATGTTAAACAGTTTGATTTGATGGGCTGAGCCCAATCATGAGATGTTTTAGGGTTTTACTATTTATATGTTTCTCTGTCATTTTGTGAGACAGTTTTGATGATTAATGAAAATTACAGACTTTGCATATCTCCAATCCCCTTTCTTCTCTTCTTTAACTTTCTTCTTTCTCTAAAACTTCTTTCTTTTCTTGCTTTAATTCTTATTATTTATTGTCTCGCATCATAGGATTTCATGTTTCTACACAGAAGAAGAAAGGCAAGGGCTTCACTATACAACGAATGGAACAGGAGAACAACCATATTGTTGTCACATTGTCACTGCTTAAGCATGTAAATGAGTGGTTAGATAAACTAAGAAGCAAATTGAGCTCTGAAAACAATAATGGATTAATAAAGATTGTTGATCGGTTAAAGCAAATGATCTATTCTTGTCTGTTTGCTCATGTGGATTCAGCGACATCAACACTAGAGAATCGATCTAATCGTGGTTGATTAAGAAAAGAAAGGGGTGGATTTAGAATTTCACGTATCCTCGCTTGTTAATAAAATAACTTACCTAAAAGCGTAAGCTTTTGGGTGATGTTTTAAAATATGATTTATATTATTTTTTAACATATTTTTTTAAGTGAAAGTTTTTTGTGCTTGAAATTTATACAAGCCCACATTACCTCGTGCTTAATTTTTATTAAATAAATGAGGATGATGAGATTTGAACTCGTGACCACTTGGTGATCAAGGCTCTGATACTAAGTCAAAGAACTAATTTAACCCAAAAACTTAGATATAATTTATATTATTTTTTAATAATATTAGTGAAAAAATCAAGATGTTTAGTTAGTGTTGTTGTTATAATATGTGTTTTATATAAAAGGGTTAATATTCAGTCCAGATTGTAAGAATTAAAAAAGAGGGGGATAGAAAATCTACCGAAAGGGTGAATTTGATTGCCATGTTTTTTATATGTTTTTTTAGATTTTGAACATGGATGTTAATGAAGATTGATATGTTCGTGTTACTAGTGATCGAGGAGGACCTTCAATTTCAAAAATGAAATAAGAGGAAGATTAATAGCAGTTTTAAGTTGTCTTTTACTTATTATTACAAGGATGAAGGTGACAAAGAGTGCAACAACTAGTTTTTAGCATCTAGTTGACTCTCTTTTTTTTCCTTTTCTGTTGGAGTAATTAAGTTGACAAGTTACAATTCTTCAAAGTCCATGACTTCATTATATAGACAACCAGCGCTTGGTTTCTAATAAGATTGCTTCATTGCATATAAAATGTTTGCATTTTATAAGTTATTTTTGAAAATTATTTTTAATGATTAAGAACATTAATTGAGCTTCTTCATTATTGTTGAGCTATTTTTAAAAAAGTTGTTGATACAACATGGACGTGTTGCTTTTTTTATTTTTTATTTTTTATCAATCCTCATTTAATTGCATTGATATGTTTAGTGAATTTTTTTTTTTTTTACATTCTCTTTTACAAGATTTTTAATGTAGGCTTTCTCATCCCCTACATTGGAACATCACTTAACTTGATTGGTTTTCCTAGTTTTTTTGTTTGATTTTGCCTTTTTTAAGAACTCATTATTAAAAATATGATGGCGAGTTATTACCCGACCCCTCATTATTTAGAGAGATGATAAGGAGTTTGAATTATTTGATAATTACTCAACATAGTTGTTCTTTTGTTGTATAGTAGGTTATTTAGTTTATACAAACTCCTTGCCATTGTTACTTGGTTGTTGCATGACGTGTTCTTTGTTACCTTAAGAGTACTTTTGGTCGCAAGTTATTCTTTTCTAGTGGAACTTCTTTATAATTAATAAGTTTCAATTATACGAATTAGGTTGTTTGTCCTAAAATACAAGTCATTCAGTTGCTAGTTAATGTATGTTTTTTTAATGATGCTCTAGTAGGATATATAAAATCTCAAAATCATCAACCAAATCTAAATATTGTGCTTGTCATCCTCATGCTTTGTGATTGTTTGGTTTCGGGGGTTTGTTGGGTGAAGTTAGTATTCCTCATATTACTCCTACTCCGCTTTATGCTAATAACAACAATGCTCTTCAAATTGCTTCTAACATGATCTTACATAAATGCATCGAGCACATTAAAGTAAATTATTATTCTATTTATGAAACATTTAATTAATATATGATTACTCTTCCTTGTATATTTATTAAGTTTTAGAGGATTGATGTGTTTATTAAGGTTTTATCTCGTTACCAACATCAATTCACAGTTGATAAATCGATGCTTCATTATGTGTTAGTATCAATTTAAAAGGGATGTCAACTATAATATCCTAATGTAATGTTATTGTATAGATAATTACTTGATTTAGAGAGTATAATTAATAGAAAGTAGTTGTACATAGTTGCTTTATTTAGAGAGAATGTAATTATGGTATAAAGTCATTGTACGCTATAATTATAATTATAGTAATATTTTTCTATTTAACGAGAAGGGATCCTCCATGAAGACATTCATATTATTTTGATATGTACCCATCACCATCCTTACTAATATACCCATGATTGCATGAATCCAAAACAGGTAAACATATATTATTTGGTCCACCAAAAAAAAAAGTAAAAAAAAAAAAGCATCCATTGCACTATGCCTGTAATTGTTTGAACCTGTGCCAACACCAATGTATTTCTCTGATATATACAAACTGATCCGGCAGCATCTCATGGCAAGGATTAACCAAAAAAGTGGCGACCTTGCATGAATGCCATGTCATTGCCACCCAGATTCTGTGATCCTCTGTTGCTTGTACTTGTTCTATAATCATCAAATTGTGGCTTTCTGGTGATGTCGTCGTCGTCGTCGAGGAAGTTGATGTTGGCCACTCCATGAAGTGAAGAAGTAGAAGGAGCATTATCAAGATCTGGCTGCCGTTGTTGAATCGATCTTGGTTCCATATTGAACGCAACATTTGAAGATGCATGATTTACATGGCTACCACCAGATTGCATGCCACTACCATGTGTACTAAGATTCAAGATGAACATTGGGTTCGCCTTCATCAGTAGGTCAACTCTTTCTTCAACCTTAATCACCTGAAAAGATACGAATAAGACAACCATCTCGACAAAAATCAGAAAAATGTAACATGTATTGCATGCCTGTAGATATTAATTCTAGGATATTTGTCATAGCTTGCTAGTTATTTAGAAATTCATAAATAGCAGTAGAAGTTGCTTACCCTTTCTGTTAATGCCCCGATTTCTTTCTTCAGTTTTTCATTCTCAACAATAGCATCAACATGCTTGTTTTTCATTTCAGCAAATTCTGATGCCATCGAAGCATGCTCGTCCATTAATGCATCAATCTAATGATGTCATAATGATAGATTAGATTTGAGTTCAAAATTAAATATTCCACTAAAATCATAAAAAAAAAAAAATTTCATAAGAAAAGGGATGTTTGCTAATGCTATATATGAATAATTAAGAGCAAGGGAAGATAAAGGGAAGATTAATTAACCTCCGCCTGCAGTTCAGTTATTTGGCTCCGTCTCCTTCTGTGGCATCTAGCTGAATTTCTATTCACCACGAGCCTGAAACCCCATTAAGACTTGAAATCATCAATGAGATGCCAAACTTAATTTCCACCCCTTTTTTTTCTTGCATGTATAAGCCAGTCCCTGAAGATATATGGAGTAGAAGAAAAATATCAGAGAAAGGTGATCAATTATAGTTACCTCCTCGCACGTTTTGCTTCTTCAGGATCTATTTGTTCAATGGTTTCTGAGTCTTCTTTTGATGATGCATCACTTATTGTTTGCCTTATTTCTACCTTTCGTTTTCTCTGCATAGCAACAATCCCAGATTCTGCAATGAAGACACCATCATACGATTAGTACCATTACTTTCATATAAATAAATAAATTTTCCCTGATTCACAATTAAATGCAAAAGCAGTGATGGATATATATAATCTGCCCTTTGCGTTATGTGAAAAACTCATCTGCAAATTCTTACCAGGAGATGGCTCTAAGTTTTGTTCAACCTGTGCTTGATCTTTGGGATGTGTAGGCGGTTTCTGTTCACATTCGACAAAATTATGAATTAAAGATTTGTAGTCAAATTTATCTTATAAATAATATAACAAAACCATTTGAGTTGATCAGGATAATAATTTAGTAGGACCAAAGAGAGAGAATAGATACCATACCCCAAATCGGATAGCAGCAGCAGCGCAGGCCATATTGAGCTTGGCCTTAAGCACAGAATAAATATACGGTGCTGAAGCTTGAGGGTTTTCTTTTTCTATTATGTTCTCGTTGTCAACTATCGATGATGATGACATCTGTGGCACCACAGAGGTAGCAGTGGTTGACATTTCTTCTAATAACTTTTCCAAGGCCAATTCAGATTCACTTCTAGCCATACATGAAACTAGAGGATTCTGATCAAACCTTTGATGGCTTATCTCCACTATCTCATTTAGAGATAATGTTGTTAACGGTGGAAGCAAAGAAGGTGTGCTGCTAAGATTACTAACTGATAATTCTTGTGCCAGCTTTTCTAGTGCAAGCTGGTCTGATCCATTCCTGTTGACCATAACAGGTTGAGGATTCTGATGAAAAGTTTTAATCTGCATTACATCATGTAACGATGATGTTGAAGAAACTGGTGGAGAATCTTGTATTAGCTTCCCCGTTGCCCACATTGGTTCACTCTTGTTCACTGCTGAGACTGGCCAGGTGCATGCGTCAAAGATAGCAGATAGCTCATCACCAGCACCGTTCATAGTGTTGTTGTTGGTTGCCTTAAAGTTTTTGAATATTGCCTTGCTCTGTGTTGTGGGAGTTTTAAATAAGCAACATGCATGCATTGAGCACAGGTGAGAAACAGGGGGGATGTTCAAGTCTGTAATATCATGAATTTTTGGAAAATGAATCTGTATTCATGATGATATTTTTCCCTATTTAGGTAGGTGAGTATCCAGTAAGAGAGAAACCATATGGAAGTGCCATTAAAACCCAATCTTCCATCTTTTCTGGAGATATATTGGTCTTTACGAGGTCTTTACCTCGCATGGGATTCTTCATCAATTAACAGCTAGTTATGTGAAATAGAGGAAAATCGTGAATCGGCTTTTGTGCTGTTCTCATTCAAGACCAGTTCTTATTTAAAATGTAAGGCTAAGTTAAATTCCTTCAAACATTGTAGATTAGTAAGGACTAGGTTTTAACCTAAATATATACTTTTAAAAAATATGGATTTCGGATTTTATGATTTTAATTTATGGATTAATTAGACTTCAAAACTTTGATTATATATATATATATATATATATATATATATATATATATATAAATGGGATATTAAACTCTTAATCACTTTAGAACTGATCTTAGTGTGTAATGTATAGATTTTTTTATAGATTAAAACATTGATATTACGATGCCATCTAAGATTTGGCATATCAAAACAAGTTTGTATTTATATATTTTATACCAATAATAATGAATGTTATGCATTGGTATATACTATTTATGATATTAATTTTTATAAAAAAATTTAATTGAATTAAATATAAGTACAAGGATTTTATTAAAGTAACATGAAATTTAAAACTTAAAATAACAATTTCATTCATTCAATTGATACATAAATATATTTCCAGAATGACATGACGAATAGAAACAACGTAAGAAATATAATAATAACAAACAACATAAAACTTTACCAAATAGAATAATCTCACTAAAAATTCTAATTTAAAATTTTATTTTTTAATAATTTACTATACTAATCAATCTCTTCTTCAAGAGGTTTATAACTTCTTAAATAAACTAAAATAATTTAAACAAATCAAGAAACCTAAAAATTAAAAACAAAAGCAATTAAATTCCTAAATAAATTAAAAAATAAAATTATTAAGTATAATATTTAATTTTCTAAACTAAATAAAAAAAATACAAATAACTAAGAAAATAAATAACTTTTTCCAAAAAAATCCTAATGCATCACAGAATCTCAAAGTAATCCAAGATTCGATAATCAATATGATCTCCACCCCTCCCATCACCTAATATATTTTGTAATATATAATCCTCGAAATAACAATTCTACACAAAAAATAATCTAAATTGATTGATCGGGTATTTTTATGAATTAAAAAAAATCAAGATGGTTTGAAAATTATACCTTTTCTTATTTCTTTTAATTTGTAGGAAAGAAAAATATTGTTTTTAAAAAGTAAAAGCTTCTAGAAAAACAGTACAAAGAAGATCCAGTTATAGGAATGCCTAGCCCATCGAAGCTCAACTAGGCCTAATAACTTGTCTTGAGCTTCTATTTCTTGCACAAATTATGCAATCTGGCTTATTGGATTGATATTGGAATTTTTCTTCCACCTCCTATGTTGATTTAGTCCTCGTTTGTTTAATGAAAAATAGTTTTTTAAAAATCATTTTCCAAACTTTTCTGTGTTTATTTATTATTAGAAAAGTTGATCAACGAAAAATACTTTCCAGTCAAAGGAAAATTTGGCTTAGTTTCCAGGAAAGTATTTTCCTTTATTTTGGGCGGAAAATATTTTCTGGAAGTTGTGAAAAATTTAGAAATGTTATATTATTTGTTGATTATATCAAATTTGATACCCAAACTTTTGATTGCTATATATATTTTGTTTTGAATATTTTTTTTCAATTTCATCCCTTAGAATTTGATTTTTATATTAACTTTGATCCTCATTTTTATAATTGTTATTTGTTTTTTCCTTATCATTTTTTAATTAAAAATTTTTATCTATCAAATTTGATCCTTATTCTTTTGATTGTTACTTATTTTATTTGAAATAATTTATGAAATGATAATTATTACTATTTTAATTTCTTCATCTTTCAATTTTTTTATTTGTTAGATTTGATCTCTATTATTTTGATTATTATTTATTTTATTTGAGATAATTTATGAAATTATATATTTTTTTTCAATTTCATTCTCATTTAACTTTTAAATTTGTAAGATTTGTTCCTCATTATTTTAATAAACTTGAAAAAAAATAAAACATTGATAATTTGTTTTCCAGCTCATTTTTTATGACATAACCAAACACTGGAAAGTATTTTCCAACTTATTTTTCATTACACTACTAAACATTGAAAAATAATTTATTTTTCCAGACTTCATTTTTCCGGAATTCACTTTTAAAAAAGAAACTACTTTCCATCAAACAAACGGGGCCTTAGAATGTGAGAGTCTCTTGTCACATTATATAAGATTAAAAAAAACCTTGTTTTACAGGTGTTTTAGTGAACTCAACCACCATTCTCCGTCATGAACCATCTTAACTCTATCTTATAAGCAATCATCCCAACCTAAAAGGTTTTCCAACTTCATAAAAAATATTATAATATTTATAAAAAAATTATATTTTCATTAAAGCATTGTGAAATCTTTTAATTTTAAAGAAAAAGAAAGATTTTTTTGTTAGATTTTTATATATTGCCTTTAAATTATATTATTTGATTTATATCGGAAGTCCAATTTAACATTGTTGTAGATATGTAAGAAGAAAAGATGAGAACAATATTAAACTATAATTAACGAAAACCTAAAAGAGCTCACTTTTTCACTATAGACACAAACTCGAAGTATTGTGGATTGTAACAGTGTAATGATGATTTTGCTCTTCTCAACAAAAATGACTAGTTGGCTAGTTGGCGAGTATAATACACGCACTAGTGTGTAGAATATGCCCGTGTTATTCAAACGACCAAAAGTGAATTCCGGGGTGGCACTAAAATCATCTCAATAGCCATTTCATCCTTGGACAACGCGTGTAGCCAATAGACATTGTTTGGCATCGGCGACCTTTTCTTTATTTTCTTTTTTTTTTCTTTTCTCCTCGATTTCCATGCCATCCTTCAAATTTTTTAAGCAGCCATTCAATTTTTTTTCTTCATATTTTTTTTCTATTCTTTTTTTTTTCTATTTATTTTATTTGAAGTAATTTATAAAATTAGAATCTTTTTAAATTTCATCCTCTTTTAATTGTTTTTAGCTATCAGATAGTTCTCATTTTTTTATTGTTATTTTTTTATTTAAGATAATTTTAAAAAACATTTCACGATTTCATCCTCCTTCAGTTTTTTTCTCTTATAAAATTTGATATTCATTCTTTTATTGCTATTTTTTTACTATGATTTTTTTAAAATTAAAATTTTTTCGATTTCAACTTTAAATTGGTTGGAAATTGAGGTTCTTGATTGAGTCCGGGTCTATGATTTTACGGATTGTGAGTTTGAAAGATTAATTCAGGTTTAGGAGATCCACTTGATTTGTTTGGTGTTTTTTCCCCTTTTTAAGCTATTTTTTGTTTCAATTTCATCATTCAATATTTATTTTAATGAAGATTGAGCTTCATTATTTTTTATTTGATTTCTATAGGATTTTTTTCACTATTTTTGAAAATAAATAAGGTTATCTCATGTCTTTTAATTTGTTTTTCTATGTTAAATTTAGATATTTAAAAAGAAATCTTGTTTCTGAATTGAATTGAATTAATCAAATATTAACATAAGATGTGCATTTCAAGATAACTCATTTTTTATAGTTAATTATTGTTATTTTTTTTATTGTTCACTTTATTTAATAACGATGTCTTTTTTAATCATATATTAAATTAACTGAACTTACTGAACCTAGTCAAGTCAATGATCTAAGTCTTAAAAAAATAAAAAATAAAAACATTGTACTCTCTTAAGAATCTTTTTTTGTTGGGAAAAATTTTACCTGGTCAAAGGCATAGTGCGGACCACTTATCTATAGCTCCATGCTCCATGCATGATATATGTAATTAAAATTTTACCTGGTAAATGTGTTTATTGGATAAATTTAGAAGGATAAGATTGAATCTTTTTGTCTATCCATGCATGATATATGTAATTACAAAATATACTAAACATCTAGGTAAAATATTGTATCAAACCACAATGAAAAAAAATATTCAATTTCATTCTCAATTTTTTTTTAATTGTAGCCTTGTGTGCCCTAATTAATGACTAATTTATTAGAATTTATTTACAAAAAAAAAAATTTAACAGCAGAACCAAAATGTAAAACAATGAGAAATCTCATTGTCAGTCTCAAATCTACTAGAAAAAATTATGTTTAGTCAACGTACTTTTTTTTTTCTTACTTTGCATTCTCTTTAGTTTTAGCAATTTTAATTTTGATCAAAAAGTTTAATTTCTTAATATTTCAGTTTCTAATTTTGAGAGAGAAGAAAGAAAGTCACTTGAAAACTATAAAGAAGAGAGAAAGTTAGCGAATAATTACTTTTTAGTAATGAAACTTGTCATTCTTAATATTAAGGAGTTCAATTTAACAAGAAGAGTTTAATGGTGGTGTTTTTTCTACCTGAAAAATTAGATTGGGTTCTGATTAGTAAGTAGTTTGTGGAGGTTTTATGGTGTTTTTAGATAAAAATAAATTTTTTAATTTTATTTTTTTAATTGTACTATTAAATTAACTATGCTTATTAATCCAAATCAAATCAATGAACAAAGTCGTAGATTTTATTCTTCAAAACCACTAGTGACTCCTCAACATTTTTTTTTCATGTTAAAAAAAAATTAATCCAATACATAACGAAACACATGTCACCGATCTAGGATTATTTCTATTTCATAACAAACTTGTTAAATCTAAAATATAAAGATGTGAGCGTACATACATTTGATGGCTTGGTTTAAGACCAGGGAAAGGAGGTGTCCACGAAAGTCGGCGCTGTGATACACTTTCATGGACCCTTGTTACTCAAGCCCAATACCAGAGACTGGGTCAAGCCTAGAAAGACCAGATCCTCGTATTTACTTCGTGTTGTGTACCATCTTCGAAATTACTCGTGACAGACAGATAGAAATTGCAGCTTACCTTAATAATATAACGACTGCCCTCTCTTTGATCTGTCTTTTGTTTTTGTTATTTATTTATTATTGTACATATATTTTCACCATCATAGTCTCTTGTTCGTCGGATCCTTTAAACCGAAACCACAAATCCACATGCTATAATCAGGTAATTCTTTCTTTCTTTCTTGCATGCTCATTTGATACTTGAATTATGATTTGATGGGTTTCAGTTTGGGTTTATAAACGTGTGATTGCATTGTTTCATGGGGTCTTAATTGGGTTTTTTTGTTCGGTTCGTGAAGATAGATCGCAGGGATCTTGTTTATTTTATGTTTAGTTATAAAAGGAAGGTTGGAGGTTTTGTTTCTGTTGTGAGTTTTTTCTTTCCTTCTAATAATGGCTTTTCACTTGTTTTTTTTTATATATTTAAAAATAGAAGGCAATTACAGAAACTGAATCACGGTTTTTTTTTTTTTTTGTTGAACATACTTTAATGGATACGATTCAATTCTTAGATTTCAGATAATTTACATCCTGATGCTTCGATGTTAAGTTTAGCTTAAGGAATGTTTCTTCTTCTTTTTTTAATTAAATACTGGTCTTAAAGACAGAATCTTGATCAAATTTGCTTGTTTGGCCTCTAATGGATCTGGGTTTTCTATTTTTAACATAATGCAGTTATTTTGTATATCTAAGGGAGTGAAGAAGTAAAGATGGTGAAGCTGACAATGATCGCGCGTGTTACTGATGGACTTCCGCTAGCAGAGGGACTGGATGATGGTCGTGATGTGAAAGATGCTGAAATGTACAAGCAGCAGGTCAAGGCACTTTTCAAGAACCTTGCATCTGGCCACAATGACGCATCGAGGATGTCCGTTGAAACTGGTCCTTATGTTTTCCAGTATCCTGCAATTTATTTTTATTTGTTCATTTCATAACCTTTGGAAGTTTGTTCTTGATAGCCTGACATTTATGTATATTGCTCCTACACAGTTTTATTAGACTTGCTAAGCATGCGTAAACTTGTCTTTAACTTTCCTATTTTTAGTTTATCTTCCTCCAACTCGTTAAGGATTCTACACCTACGGCATAATCATGCAATCTCTTATTAGTTATGCCCAGAAGTCCAATATGTTACTGGATTTTTGTTAACAGTTTAATGACACTGCAGAGAACTCATAAAAAAATGACGAATTTCTTACTGATCATATATATATATGCATAAGTGTATTGTTCTGGTTGTGAAAGCAGCTGTACCTGCATATCTGTATTTGTTTTTCCACGTGCTGATGGTTTTTCATTGAACTTTATGTGGTCATTTGGCCCATCTGTTTTATTAGAGTGCAAGTTAGCTTTAATATGTGCAGTTAAATACTTGTAGGCTTGCTTGTGAATCTTATTTATGTTTCCCTAATGACCTAATTTATGCTCATGTTATGCTACTTGATACTATCAATTCACATGGTCCGTTCCTTTTTATGAATTTTAAACTGTGGGATTTATGGGGTTTTTTTTTTTTTTGTATCTTGTAAAACTTATTCCATGATTTCTGCTTTCTTGTTATTTTTAAAGTCAGCCAGACTAGATGTTTTCCTTCACCTGAGTAGTTATATCATTGAAGGACGTGTTTGTTACCTTACTATGTGTGACCGCTCTTATCCTAAGAAACTTGCCTTTCAATACCTGGAAGACCTTAAGAATGAATTTGAACGTGTCAATGGGGCTCAAATTGAAACTGCTGCTAGACCATATGCCTTCATTAAATTTGGTAAGTTTTTATTCCTATTGAAATAAAATTGTTCTTACAGATATTTAAATTCCTTTACACTCTTTTTGGCACTTCTACTAGGATTGATTTTGTTTTTCATGTTTATGTTCTTAAGATACTTTCATACAGAAAACAAAGAAATTGTATCAGGACACCCGCACCCAGCGGAACGTTGCAAAGTTGAATGATGAGCTGTATGAAGTCCACCAAATAATGACTCGCAATGTGCAGGAAGTTTTGGGTGTTGGTGAAAAGCTGGACCGTAAGATTGATTGATCGATTTTATGATTACAGTGCAAGTAAAACATGATCCATGTCTATACTTGAAATGAATATATTAGTGTTTATGAGTTTTTATATATGTTTAGATGCGGTATTAATTAGATTAGGCGATGATTATATAAGCATGCTCAACTGGGATATACTAACAAGCTATGTGGATGTTATATATGCTCTAGAGATGTCAGCTGGTATCTGTATTATATGCTATAGAGATGTATGCATTTTCCTTGTTCAATAAGTTAGTCCTTTGATTATTATGAAGCTGACAAAAGTAATAGGAACTTATTGATGTAGGGTGGAATGCATCACCTATTTTCCTTGGTCACATATCTCCACTTAGAAATTGTACTCAAACCATATTTTTTGGGGCTTGTCATTATTCTGCAAGGATAGAACACCAAATATATGAACTCTTGCAGGGAATCATATTTATCCCTTTTTAGAGAACTTTTTTCTTCATCAATGAGTGTGTGTTTGGTATTGTGGTGCAGAGTGTTTTTCAGAAGTGCTTTTCAATTGAAAATGCATTAAAATGATGTTTTTTTAGATTTTTTTTACATTAGCACATCAAAACCATTAAAAAAAACACCTAAAAACATCAATTTGATCTTTTTCAGGTGAAAATTAGTTTTAAAAGTAGGTTGTAATGCAAAAAAAAATAAAAAACAAAAACTGCACTGAATTCGTAAATTATTAAGCTTAACCAAATCGTGTTTCTTCTATATTTGATTTTGGCCAAATAAGACTTGTTCCTTGTAATTACATGTGAGTGACATGCTACATGCATCGATTGCTTTTTGCCTCATCATTTGTGTTTTAATCATTCCTTTCTTTCACTTGGATAAAAGATGCTACATTCTTACCTTTCATCCCCCTCTCGATATATTCACAAGATTCTCTCTTGCATCTTTGGTGACGAAGCAGAGGTCAGTCAAATGTCAAGTCGGTTAACATCAGAATCTCGCATATATGCTGAAAAGGCAAGAGATTTGAATCGACAGGTTAGTTTCATTTGCGAAGCAGTTAACATACAGTGTTAATCCACCTGACACTTCAGCAACTTGATCTCAATTTGTATGCTTTTATCCGATGTGCTCTTTACCAGCTGGCCTTTTTTTGGAGGCCATTTGGTTATATATTGTGGAGGTTTTTTATGACTAAATTTAATCTGTACCACTTGAGTTGCAAATTCTTACCTATCAAAATAAAGAAATAAAAGGTTGCTTGAGTACTATTGAAATCATAAATTATTATTTGCCAAAAGGTTGCACGCTCAAATTCTTGGAAACACTAATTGTATGAAAGGGTTTTCATGAAAAAGGTTGTCATGTATTCTAGGGCCTTTGTTTTCCTTACCTTCTTGACAATTCTTTGAAGAAGTCTTGGGGCACAAGTGGCCTTTATCTGTTTTTCAAATGGCAGTGAACTTTATCCTAGTGCTGGTGTCATAGAGTCTTGTGGAAAGCATCTGGAACTGAGATCCATTTGGCATATTATGGTTAAACAGAGAATCATTCTCATGTCCTTTAAAAGGAAACAACTGGTTTTAGAATATCTATGATACATTCAAGTGTTTTATATTTTGTTTTCATAAGACTGATCCCGTGATTTTATTTATTTATTTATTTATTTTTGTTATTGTCCATGTCTTGTGGAAAGCATCTGGAACTGAGATCCATTTGGCATATTATGGTTAAACAGAGAATCATTCTCATGTCCTTTAAAAGGAAACAACTGGTTTTAGAATATCTATGATACATTCAAGTGTTTTATATTTTGTTTTCATAAGACTGATCCCGTGATTTTATTTATTTATTTATTTATTTATTTTTGTTATTGTCCATGGTAAACCATGGGATTATTTATTTATTTATTTTTGTTATTGTCCATGGTAAACCATGGGATTGCGACCAAAAAGATTTTAGAAGAATAGGTTGATGTGGTTTATGTTCTTATAATCAGTTAGGTGCTCCACTATTTCTGCGAGATTTGCACGTTAGGCTCTATGCACTGTGCTTTACCTTTGGTAGTAGTTAGTTTCCTTCTTTCAGATAGAGTATATTTTTTTGGTTAATTTTTTCAGATAGAATTGGGTTTCAGGATTGTTTCCTGAAGGGCTTTAACTATAGGTCTTGTTGGAATTCTAAAATTTTCTCCATGCTTGTTTTAATAAAATTTTCTTTATCATACATGTTTTGTGATAAATGTTGGCATTGGTTACTGCTTAGTTCTTGACAAATGCTGAAACATACACTTGAAATTTACTCATGATCTGTTTTACACGATTTGAGTGCAGGCCTTAATTCGAAAATGGGCCCCTGTTGCTATTGTGCTAGGAGTTGTCTTCCTCCTCTTTTGGGTTAAAACAAAGCTCTGGTGATCCAATGGCCTTCGGTGGTTTCTGAGAAATGTTGCATATTTTTCCTGGGTTTCTCTGCGTTGCAGTCAGTTGCCTGTGTTCGTGGTATAAGTTCAAACTTCAGAGACTTCATATTGGGGACTGGACACGCACATGAAGGCGTAATGTTTCAAAGTGGACTCTAGTTTTTGCCCATGGCACGCTAGTTAAAAGGACTCTAGTTCTTTATGTACACATCTGAACAAAATATGGAAATGTGAAAGAGAAACCCTTTATCGTACAATTAGGCATAAACAAACAATTTACCACAATAACAAGAGATTATTATATATTTGGTGTTCAAGATTTTTTTTATTTAAAGTGTCCTTACCTTTATTTTTGTTGCTCAAGTGTGTAATGAATTTATTTTTTTTAATGATTGTTCTTATTAGATTTCATCAAATACGTGTTGATGTGGATGATAACTTGACGTGTTGATATATTAATGTTAATATATTGATGTGGTTGGAGAGTGTATTGGAAACCATTTTATCTGCTCAGCCTCAGCCGATGCTGCTGCAAGTCTCCTATATTTAACTTGATTGCATCTAAAAGAATCAGTTATTGCTTCAAACTGAGGGATATGTTTATTAAAAATTTAAATTGATGAAAACTGGTTTGGTACTTTAATATTCATACATTTCAATATATAAGTTCTTGCGGATTATATTTATTACGCTTCACTATTCATATATTCTTCTGATTTTCTTATAAATGAATATATTTTAAATGTTTTTTGAATTAATATGTTTGATATTTAGAGTCTAAATAATTATATATAAAGTTTAATTGAATTAGTTAAATCACTAGATAACTGGTGGACCAAATTTTTAAAAAATATAAAATAAATTGTGCAAGTGTTGCTATTATCTTTTCTATTTGCAAGAAGAAATTTGACTGTGAACTCAAAATTAATGTAAATAAAATTATTATTTTTTTCAAAAATAAATGGGATGACATTTTTAATAGACTTGGATCAACCCAAACTAATATATTATGCTCGTGACTTAAGTTATGGACCCAACTGGATTTAATAACATCATTTTTCTAAAATAACTGTTATTTAATTATATGATAGCAAAAAAAAAAAACCTATTATGAAAGTAACGGATAAATTTTTTTTAAAAAAATAATCATGATGGGATGTAAAATAAAAAGTTTGTTAATATTATAAAAAGACTGATATACTTTTATTCAAAAACACGTCATTTAATAAAATAATATAAAATTTTATTCTTTGTTAATTGAAGAGTTTAATTAAATAATATATTTTTAATATTTTCAATTAATTAATTTTAAGGACAAAATAATTTTAAATTTAAATAAAAAAATTAAAAATTAAAAACAAAAACGGGCCAGGTATACTAGCTTAGGTAGCTCAACATGCCTAATCCTTTAAAAAGGACCCAAACGCATATGCCTTCCTAGCCATGTCCATGTACCTAGCCTTAGAGAGCTTTGAAAAAAAAAAACTTATTTCCTCTCGGTGGAGAATTCTCATCATTGTATAGAAAGAGTACAAATTGTATAAGTTGATTTTTAGCCTTTAGATATACAAAACTACCATGTACAAAATTATCTACTGTTAACCTACAATTAGTATATCCTAATTAAAAGAAAAGTTTATAACTAAGAAATTAGTTGTCGTATAAAATCTTTTGGCTTTAAAAGTTCAACTAATGACTGTCAATTTGAAAAAAAACTTTCCTTTATCCCTCAAACTAATGCTGGTAAATTTACAAGTATAAAGTTACTAACAAGAAAATGATGGTGCTAACATGTCATGGATTTGGTGAAGATATTTGTAATATGTTGAGTAGTGAAGATGTATAGAAGAGTAATAACTTTGTGGTCAAAGAACTCCTGAATAGAGTGGCAATCAACCTCTATGTGCTTCATGCACTCGTAATAGATAGGGTTAACAGCAATTTGGAATTTTAGATGGCATTAATGTTCTCATCATGTAGCAGAATAAGGTGAATGTGGAAGAAACCAAGCTCTGTGAGGAGACCATGTAATAAGATGATCTCGGAACAGGCAGCATACATGGCATGGTATTCGGCCTTAATGGATGACTTGGAGATGCAATCCTACTTCTTGCATTTTCAAGAGATAAAAGCATTGCCAAGAAACAAACATCATCAAGTAATGGATTTTCCTAATCAGCATCACAGTAGGCTTGTAATTGGATTAAAAAACTAGTAGAGAAGAATAAGTCACGACTAGGTGTGCCAAAGATGTATCAAATGATGTGGCAAACAGTAGCAAGGTAGAGATGTCAGGGGGCATGCATGAACTTGTTAATAGTGTGAACAACATAAGAGATGTCGGGTCGAATGATGGTGAGGTAGAAAAGACTACCAACTAGCTTCCAATAGAGAGTGGGATCCTCAAGAAGCTCCCCCTCATCACATTAATATTTCACATTAATTTCCATGAGAATTGTATGTGGGTCGTGTTAATTGAACCAAATCCTAAATATACTTTTAATTTAAGAAGATACCTTAAAGCCAACGTTAAATCTCTAACCCCAAGAAATGAGTTGCCTAAGATCTTTCATATGGAAAATAGATTCAATAATTTTTTAATCTTAAAGATGGTCACCATATCATAACCAGTGACAATAATGTCATCTATATAAATATAGAGGACAACTATCTTATTAGGTGTTTTTTGTAGAAAAAAAGAGGAGTCATATTGACTCTGAATGAATGAAAAGCCGAGGATGTTGGTTTAAAATTTTTCAAACCATGCTCTCGGTGCCTGTTTCGAACCATACAGAGAATGATTTAGTTTCCATACATCAGTAGGTGATGAAATGGACATACCAAAAGGAGGTTTCATTTAAACTTTGTTCTTATGGTCACCATGTAGGAATGCATTCTTAACATCCAGTTGATGTAAAGGCCAGGATTAAGAGGTGACAAGGGTTATAATTATACGTACGATGGTGATCTTAGCTATCAGTGCAAATATCTCATCATAGTGTAGGCCATACTCTTACTTGATATCAATATCTATTAATCGAGCCTTGTAATGGTCTATGGATCCATAAAAAATCTTAATAAAAAACACTCACTCACAATAGGTTTCACATATGGGGACACAGAACAACATCTCAAGAATGGTTTTCTTCAAGTGCTAAAAGTTTTATTTCAATAGCTTTTCACCAACATTCATACATCATTGCATGTTTATAACTTGAGGGAAAAATTATAGAAGACAAGGTGGTTATAAAAAATAAACGAGTATCGAAACAAAACCTACATGAGTACTATGTCTAAGACGAGTAGGTAAAGTTGTTAGAACAAGATCAATAGTTGGGGGATTAGTTGGAGAGGACTCAAGAGGTTCTAGAATCTAAGTGGATGGGTAGAGAGGTCATTTTTGGTACACTAGAAGAGGCTTAGAAGTTACCGCATTTTCAGGATGATTAGTAAACATGGACAAAACAAAAAAATAAAAAGGAAATAGGAGCATGGTAAGTGAAAAAAGAATATTGGTTTTCTAGAAAGATTACATTTCTAGAAACCTGAATACAACACATACTTGGATCATAACAAAGAAAACCTTTTAATTGTATAGAATATCTTAGAAAAGCACATTTAATAGATCAGGTAATGAGTTTTGTGTGTTTGTGTGTGGAAAGGTGAGCATAACACATAACGAAAAGTACAAAGGTTAGAATAATTCAGAGTATGACCAAATAATTGAGTGAAAAGATATTTATGGTGCAATAAGAGAGAAGGCAATTTATTTATAAGATTGACAATAACAGAAAGGGCTTCACACCAGAATCAAGAGGGCATAAATAACTCTAATAAAAGGGTGTAGACAAAATCGAGAAGGTGAGGGTTTTTTCTTTTAACCACCCTATTTTGCTGAGAGGTTAAAAGATAAAATGATTGAGAGATTATGTCATGTGTTTGTAAAAGTTCATGAAACAAGTGAGATATCTACTCACCTTGATTGTCAATGTAAGACCCATGTTTTAGCCATCAGACCCAAACCCAAGAACCCAACTTAACCTATATACTCGAGAATTGATTTACCCTTATTCACTTTTTCTCTCCCTTGCTGTGACCTTTCTCCTAAATATACCAAAAATTCAATTATATCTAAACTTCAACTTTTGAGTTTTAGAAGGGTTGAAAAAATAAGTATCATGACTTCCTCTTCTGTTGTTTTCAATTGGGGATTTAATAGTTAATGGACTAAAAAAATGTTTTAGGATTTTTATAATGTTTAGTATATTGATTTGATTTGATATATGGATGATTTAAGAGGTATAATTGATGTTTATGATGTTAATTTTGGATTAAAATGAACTAAGTGAGGACTAGAATTTTGAGTTTTGAGGATCTGTATAATTTTTAAAAGATTAGAATATCGGGATTCCAAAACTTGATGAATCGATTGACTAATTAGTCTGAACCGGTTGACTAGTTGGCTTGATGGTGATGGCCAATTGGTTGGGCCTAATAGTGTTGGTTGATTGGTTGGTTTATTTTTGGTTGATTGAGAAATGGCGATTGATCAATTCTTTTATGTTCGATCAGTTTAGGATAAGTTTAGGATCAATCAAGTGGATCTATTTTGGTTTTATAATTGCATTTTGGTCTCTAATGTTAGGGTTAAGATCTTTTATGTTATCTGTTTTAAGTCATTTTTTTAGTGTTTTTCATGTCTGTTATAGGTTATGCTAACATTCCTATTAAAGATCCTCAATATTCTTTAGTTCTGCATCTGTTGTCTTTTCTCTGTTTTCCAAGTGAGTGGGATAATTTTTAATATAATGTAATATAAATATGAATATATTGATTAGATGATGAGTACAACTGATTGTTTCTTGAATTATTATATATGTTATTTAACTTTCTGAGTACTTATCTACTCTTGAAATTGCATTTATATTATGTTAAATTAAATTCTATTCGATATGATATTCATTTAATTTTATAAATATGTGAATATTTGTTATGTTTTGATATTGGAATACTTGTTAGAAACTTTATACTAACGGAAAGTAGTTAGTTTATATGCATGGTTGTATACCTAGCTGGTGAGTGAGGTACCAACCTGTGGTGACTAATCCTCTCATAGTTATCGAGCCACAAACCTCATCTATTATCAGAACCTTAGGGTTTCATCTATTATCTGTTATCTAACTTTTATTCAACTTCCATATGCTATTATGTTTAATATGTATGTACATATATGTTTTAGTTCTTATACTTCTATTGCATCTATGATGTATATTAAATGTTATTTCATTACCGAGTTAGTTGAACTCACCCCTCTTTATTAATATTATTTTTCAGGTTCTTAGCTTCTCTTAGCAGGATAACTTGTTGAGAGTATATGTTACTTCATTTGTTGGTATGTCTTGCTTGCTTCGACGAGGCTTTCCTTTTGATTTTGTTTTAATATCTTAGAGTGTTCCATTATTATAGTGTTTTAGTTAAACATTGGATTTTGATATTGTAATAAGTATTATGGATTATTATTTGTTTTTATTGATTTTAAAGAACATTTGAAAGTTTACGAGATGTTGCGTATATTATATAATTTTTTTATGATAAGTATGTCTAAGGCTTAGCGTAGGGGGGTGTCCTCATGTCACTCTGCTCCTACGTTGATAGTCATAGAATTATCATGTTGGTAGAAAATTGGTTTTGAATATGTGCATGGAAAAGCTTAAAAACAAAAAATACATATCTTTTAGAACGCAAAAAACAAATCCACGTGAATCGACTATAGTCGTCGATGAAAGTGACAAATACTTTTGAAGCCAGAGGAATAACTAATGTCATGCCCCATACATCACTGTGTATTATATCAAATAGATGGAGTACTTTTGGTGTGTGGGTAGAAAATGATAAAATTTTACTTTTAAACCCTACAAAAATTATATTCAAATTGAACAACGCTAAAAGATGGTGACTTTGTATTTCCAAGTAAACTAGAATTAAACAAATCATGAATTACATTATAGTTTGGATGTCGAGATTTTTATGCCATGTTGGACAATCAATATGAACAAAGTTATAAGTGACATAAGGTAATGAGAATCATGAAGATAAAGGTAAATGGAGAAGGAAAAGATGTCTCATTTTAGCCCCCTTCATGATCATCTTCCCTAATTGTTGATCCTGCATAACATAACCACATTTAGATAATTCCACTTTACAATCCTTTTCAACTAACTAGCAAACAAAAACAAGAATGGTTGAAAGGTTAGGAGAGGAAAAGACATTAGTTAAAGAAGAAGAAACATCACAGTTATTATGATAGGTAAAGAATTGTCGTCAATGGTATAAATCTTGAGATTTCCAAAATATTTGTCATATGATTAGAAGTTGCAAAATCAAAATACCAAAGAGGAGATGTAGAAAAATATTTACCTGAGAGTTCTAAACTAGATAATCCATAAATGATCATTTTTTAGATCATTTCAACAATCATATATTGGACAAAGCCGGTAGCATTTTATATCATGGATGTTGTATCCACATATCAACTATCACTAGAAGAGCCAATTAGGGTTGAATATGCCATTTTAGATTTCTTTAGGGGCCGGGTAGGACATTCCTTGATAATGTGGTCATCCTTTTTATAGTAGTTGCATGGTTTTTTAGAACAGTTTGAAGAAAAATGACCAAATCCTTTGCAACAAAAGCACTGGAAAATATTTGTGTCCCTACTTATTGGCTTACCTTGTGTTGCATAAGCCAAGAGAACAAGAGAAAAGATTGAGCTATGTTGCTCTATAGTGATTTAAGTATAGAGGCACTGCTCCTCACAAAACAACTCATTAAGACATGCATCTAGGGACAGGCTCTTAGTTTATAAGATTGGAATAGGTGCTTACAAATCCAGATCTCAGTTTTATAAGAAACTAGTCTCTTAGTAATTTCATAAATAGATTGAACAAAACTAAGGTCTTTAGACGGTAAGGTAGCATACACAACATCAGTAAATTCATCCCAATGATTCATGAAGCTAGATTAAAAAATCTTGATGGAGAGATTTCCCTGTTAAAGTGTCATCCAATTCAAGTCAGGTGGAACCGTCAAGCAATGTTGTGTTGACTGTACAGCTTCTTCATGTAAGTCCACATCTCAGTGGCAGTCTTGGAGAGTTGAAGGTTCAAGACAAGTTCGGGCTTTATAAATCCAATTATCCATGCCATGACTTGGGCATCCTTGACTTTCCATTTAGCATACAGGTCTTAGTTTGTCTTTATTAGGAGCAAGGTTGTTGCCATCAACATAGCCCTATAAATCGTTGCTTTTAATTTTTTTTTAAAAAAATCAGGCTAAGTGGTTTTTGCCATTGAACTAAATCAAGAAAGCATCAGACATGTCTGGTGACATGATATCGAGGGAACTCATAAAGAATAATTAAGGATAAAGAATTGAACTATGCTTTAGAGCAAAAGACACATGAATATTCAAAATTATGGCTCTAATTCCATGATAAACTTGTAGAGCTTTGAGGAAAAAACCTACTTTCTCTTGGTGTAGAATTTCCAAGTACAAGTTCAGTTAATTTTAGCCTTTAGATCTACAAAGTTACCGTATACAAAATTGTATATTGCTAACCTACATCTAATATATCCTAATTAAATGAAAGATTTACTACAAAAAAAATGTCAAAGTTGTACAAGGTATATAATTTGTTGGCTTTAAATGTCAAAGTAATGACTGTCAATTTGAGAGAACCTTTCCTTTGGCATGGCTTTAATAAGAAAAAACCAGTTGTGCTTGGGCTTGGAAGCCTATGCCCACGTCTATTTTTTTAGTTTTCTACTTAGAAGTCAGTCATTTTTTTTCTTTTTTTTAGAAATTAAAAAAGGCAACTTTTAGCCTATTTAGGCATTGCCCAGAATTTATCTATAATGTGTTGGCTAGAAAATAAATGGAGGGGTGTTTTGGCTTAAAAAATCTATTTTCAACCTATTTTTACACAAAAACACTAGAAAACCCTATATAAACCACTTACTAACCCCAAAATCACTCAAATAAACAAAAAATAATCAAAGCTAAAAAATCTAAACATAACACAATCTATATTTTCAGGCATATTTAAAAGAAAAAATCACCACCATCGAACTCCTCTCATTAAATAAAATCTATTAAAATCAAGATTAACCATTTTTGTTGTCGAATTTTTACAAACTAACAACTTTCTTTATCATTGTAATCCACCAACCTTCTCTCTCTTCTCTCATATAAAGAACTAGAAAATTAAAAAAAAATGAAGTTTTGGATCGAAGTGAAACTTCTAGAAATTAAAAGGATTACAAAAAAAAAAATAGAAATGTAAGGATAAAAAGAGCTTTGTTGTGCTAATTTTAGATTAGCCAACACATTTTACACTTTAATCCTACATCTTTTAATTGTGTTTGCCTGTAAAAAATATAAGAAATCAGTCATCAGTATGATAAAAAAAATTAATACAATTGAAAAAAAAAAGATAGTTAAAGATAAAAAAAAAAAAAGATTATGGATGCTACTACAAGAAATAGTTAACTTAGCTGATATCTGGAGCAATTAGTTAAGAAGACGATCACTTAGCAGTAATAAGAAGATGATAACAATGGAAGGTAAGGGAAGAGAAATACATAAATTGCTTGGCAAGAATAACAGAAGAAGGAGTAAGGGTGAGAGAGAGAGAGAGCGTTTCCGAAAACTAAGGAATTTGTTATATCATTATAATTTCATGCCTCTGCTAGCAACAGAATGCACTATATATAACCGCTTTTTCCTTCTTAAGATTCTAGAGTTTGTGCCTCCCAACACGTGGCCATTACATCTGAATATTAAAACGCATAACATTGATTATAACTGAAATGTTCAAAACACACCGTTTGACTTAACGGTTATTTAAATTTCCCTCCCTTAAGATTATTTTTCCCATCTCTTCTTGCAATAATTACCCTTCCTTCAGATGGACCTTGTCTCAAGGTCAAACTGAGGAAATCGGTGAACCAAATCTTCAACAAATTCCCAAGTGGATTCAGCAGGTGTGAGACCTGCCTAGTGGATGAGCATTTGAGTGGCTGCTTGGTGGTTTCGCTTAACCATTCGTCGCTTCAGGATAGCTTGAGGTTGGAGAGTGGGTTCAGCTGACAGGGAGGGCAGTGTGGAGAGAACCTCCCTATTTCCCACCTTCTTCTTTAAAAGAGACAAATGGAATACTTGATAGATGGTTGCAGAGTCGGGTCGTTGTAGCTTATAGGCCACTATACCAATTCTTGTTAAAACCTTATAGGGGCCATAGTATTTTGAAGCCAGTTTCTAGGACTGTCTGTGAGCTAGAGTCTTTTGCTTGTAAAGTTGCAGTTTGATGTGTACCAGCTTGCCTATTGCAAATGATCGCTCACTCCGATGCTTGTTTGCTAACTGGACCATCCTGTTTTGAGCACCTTGTAGATTTTTCTTGATAGTCACTAGCATGTGTTCCCTCTTTGACTGAAATGCATCTACTGCTTCGACTGGAGAATCCCTTGTAATGTATGGAATATGTAGCGGGGGGTGTAGCTATAAATGATCTCATAGGGAGTAGATTTTGTAGTCGTATGGTAGTTAGTGTTGTACCACTACTCGGCTAATGGCAGCCACTTGACCCATTGAGCTGGTGAAGTCCCTGTCATGCAGCGCAAGTAGTTTTCTAAGCACTTGTTAACCACCTCCGTTTGCCCATTTGATTGGGGATGGTAGGCGGTGGAGCAACACAGTTTTACCCCTTGTTTGGTGAAGAGTTCCTTCCAGAAAAGACTCAGAAAAACAGCATCTCTGTCGCTGACAATAGTGGGGCAGTCCATGTAGCTTGTAAATATTATCAAGAAAAACTCTGGCCACAATACTTGCAGTATACGGATGGGGAATGGCCATGAAATGTGCGTATTTACTGAATCTGTCCATGACCACGAAGATGACCTCATTGTGATGCAATTCAGGAGGTAGAGGAAGAAGAAGCTTAAACCACAAGTCTACCAGACATAAAAGACTTGCAGAATAAGGAAAATCTGATTATGTTATAAACTTATTAGCTGTAGAGTTTATCCTAGTTAGCTGTAATGTTAATTCCTAGACAAATTAGGATTTGATTAAGTTTACGTATTGAATTATAATTCCTTAGTTATAGAGTATTTAAAAAGGGGAGAACAGAACAAAGGGGACATTATTGTTTTCTTTGAAACCATTCATTCTATGCAATAGAATTAGGAGCGATTCCTTTTACAGAGAGATTCTGTACTGTTAATTATTTTTCCTGCTCAGTTCAACGAGAGGTTGAACCTGGTGGCTTTATATCAATTTGGTATCAGAGCTGTTCATGACCGTAACCCGAAGTGGTAAATCATATACCATGTCGGACAACCATGCTATCACCAACCCCCCCCGGTGAACATGCAGAATTTCAGCAACAAAACTACCAATAGCAAATCACCCATATGCTAGAACAACTTTCTAATCGCATGAATGTCATGGATGAACGACGGGCACGAGGAGTAAGATCTCCCAATAGGAGGGGACATGGCCAGCCCTGTGAGAACTCACTGGAAGGTGATCAGAGGATTGAAAGGGAGGACTTGGAAGTTGAAACTTTCAGGGATCTTGAACCTTGTCACCTTCATGTTCAACAACACATGAAGGAATTCCCATGTATCCGTGACAGGCGGATAATGGACAATCAACCCGTCGACGAACTCACCAAGAGAATGAAAATAGATGTACCCGACTTCTATGGCAAACTAGACCCACATGCTTTTGAAGATTGGCTGACAGCCATTGAAGATTATTTCGACTAGTTTGCCGTCTCTGAAAACCATAAAACTCGATATGT
This sequence comes from Populus simonii, assembly GCA_007827005.2. Taxonomy (NCBI): domain Eukaryota; kingdom Viridiplantae; phylum Streptophyta; class Magnoliopsida; order Malpighiales; family Salicaceae; genus Populus; species Populus simonii. The sequence continues at coordinate 15,678,903 of CM017464.2, forward strand.
CAGGCTGAAGCTGAAGGGACATGCACGAGCCTGGTGGGGAAGCGTGGAAGAGCAACTAAGACGTACCCAACGCCCAGCAGTTTCAAACTGGGAAGAGATGAAAGAACGATTAAAAGAAAAATACTTACCCATTGATTATGAACAGATGATGTTTGAAGAAATGCTGCAACTGAGGCAGGGCTCCTTAACAGTGGACCAATACACAAACCGTTTCCATGAATTAACTATCCACAGTCGAATTGTGGAGACGGACCAACAAACATTAACGCGATATCGCAATGGATTACGTGGTGAACTATACAAGGAGATGTTGGTCGCATGGCTAATCAATGTGAATGAGGCATACCAACTGGCATTACGTATGGAGAGGCAGCTGCAAAACATGAGTGGAAAGAAATCTATGCCAATGGACTTAAAAACAGGGCTCACAACAAGCTTTTCTATGCAGAAACCGCAAACACCAGTAGATAAACCAAGAAGCTTATGGTTAGGAGAGCAAACAGGAAGAGCAAAGGCCACAACTGACGGCCCACATTGTTACAAATGCAAGGGGTTCGGACACTATGTCGTGGTGTGTCCCACAAGAGATAAGAAACTGGCTTTTATATGCAAAAGAGAATTAACAATAAAGAATGAAGAGAGGAGGAAGAAGCAATAGAGCTTACATAGGAGGAAGAGGAGGAACAACTGGGTGCCTCGGAGTTGCCAAGCTGTGTTATTTGTAAAGTATTAACTGGAAATAAAAAAGAACCCCATACAAATCAGGAGTAGCTGCGAACCAATATATTCCATACCCAGTTAGAACATGGGGACAGGGCACTGAACGTAATCATTGATAATGGTAGCGGTATGAATGTTATCTCAAAAACAGCGGTGGAACGGCTAAAACTGAAGATTAAAAAACACCCATCTCCTTATAGAATAAGTTGGGTCAATGAAAACAATTTAGTTTCAGTGAAGCATCGATGTCTAGTACAGTTCTTATTGGGACAGGAGTATGTAGATGAAGCATGGTGCGACATCATCCCTATGACTGTTTGCCATATGTTATTGGGACGACCATGGCTGTAAGACCGGAAGGTCTCCTATAACGGTTACACCAATACCTACTCTTTTCAATATAAGGGCAAGAAGTTGGTGATGGTACCACTACCAATTTCAGACTTTGAAACAACCAGCACAAAAATTCCAGTATTGAACCTGCACCAGTTTTCCCAAGCCTTAAGTAGAGAGCACATGCTGTTATTTGTAGTAAGACGAGAAGTTAAACAAAATGATGGCAAAGTCCCTAAAGAGCTGACATCAATAATAGAGAAATTCCAAGATATCATGCCTGATGAAATGCCACACCAGCTGCCACCTATGTGGGATGTCTAACATGCTGTTAATCTCATCCTAGGATCATCTTTACCCAATTTGCCCCATTACAGGATAAGTCCTGCAGAGAATGAGGAACTTAACCGACATGTTCAACAACTATTGGATAGGGGATTCATCGAGGAGAGCCTTAGCCCCTGCGCCGTCCCAGTACTACTCACAAAAAAAAAAATGGGAGTTGGAGGATGTGTGTAGATAGTCGAGCTATCAATAAAATAACAGTAAAATATTGATTCCCAATTCCGCGACTTGATGATATGTTAGATTTATTAAATGGTGCCTCAGTGTTTATAAAAATTGATCTTCGTAGTGGATATCATCAAATTCGTATCCGTCCCGGTGACGAATGGAATACGGCCTTCAAAAGCAAGGACGGCCTATTCGAATGGCTAGTCATGCCCTTCGGATTAACCAACGCACCGAGTACCTTCATGCGCGCTATGACGCAAATTTTCAAACCCTTCTTGGGTAAATGTGTGGTTGTGTATTTTGACGACATCTTAATCTTTAGTAACTGTTTGCAGGATCACCTAGCTCATATTGAACAGGTCCTGGCTACCTTAAAAGCATAACAACTCTATATCAATCACACCAAGTGCTCATTCCTGAAAAAGAAAGTCTATTTCTTAGGCTTTATCATCTCTGATAAAGGTATTGGAGTTGATCCCGCCAAGGTGCAAGCCATTCAAAACTGGCCGACACCTTGCACTGTGTCTGAGGTCCACAGCTTTCACGGTCTCGCAACATTTTACCAGAGGTTTATTCGGCATTTTAGCACTATCATGGCCCCAATAACTGAATGTCTAAAAGGCAAAAGCTTTACCTGGATAGCAGCAGCCAACAAAGCTTTTGTGGAGGTCAAGGAGAAATTGGGACAGGCACCGGTTCTGAAGCTACCAGACTTCTAAAAAATCTTTGAAATAGCATGTGATGCTTCACATGTAGGAATTGGAGGTGTACTAAGTCAGGAAGGTCATCCTATTGCCTTTTTCAGCGAAAAGCTCAATGATACTCGGCGGAGGTATTCAACATACGACATGGAATTTTACGCATTAATTCAAACTATTAAACATTGGCGCCCCTACTTAATCCATAGAGAATTCATCATTTATACGGATCATGATTCTTTGAAACACCTGAACTCTCAAAGCAAGCTCAATGCGAGGCACTCACGCTGGATGAATTACTTTCAACAATTTGATTTTGTTATTAGGCACAAGTCTGGAATAGAGAATAAGGTGGCTGATGCATTAAGTCGACGACCACACTTGCTACATATTTTCTTAGCCCACTCTACTGATCTTGCAGCAATAACAGACCAGTACCCTGCTGATAAAGACTTTGGCACAATATGGGAGAAATTACAGGCTAGGATTACCATAACTGGGGGTGATTACTCTGTAAGGGATGGGTACTTATTTTATGGCACCAGGCTGTGCATTTCAAAGGGGTCCCTCAGGGAGTTTATCATCATAGAACTCCACGGTGGAGGCTTGGCAGGGTATTTTGGCCATGACAAAACTTACGCTATAATCGTCGATCGGTTCTATTGGCCTCAGATGTGTAAAGATGTGCATAAAGTGGTAGATCAGTGTAGGATCTACCAACTAAACAAAGGAACTAAACAACAAGCTAGACTCTACACACCCCTTCCAGTTCCTGATCAACCATGGCAACACATTAGCATGGATTTCGTGCTGGGACTACCCAGGACTGCTCGACAACATGATTCCATCATGGTAGTAGTTGATCGATTCTAAAAAATGGCTCATTTTATCCCCTGCAACAAAACCTTTGACGCCTCTAAAGTAGCTATGGTGTTTCTACAAGAAGTAGTCAGATTACATGGGGTACCACTCTCTATTGTGTCTGATAGGGACGTCAAATTTGTTAGTTATTTTTGGAAAACCTTATGGATAAAATTGGGGATAAAATTAATGTTTTCTAGTGCATTCCACCCCCAAACCAACGGTCAGACAGAGGTACTCAATCGAAGCTTGGGCAATTTACTACGCTGTCTTATCGCTGATCATACCACCAGTTGGGATATTATACTGCCACAAGCAGAGTTCGCAATCAACAATTCTATCAATAAGTCTATAGGGCACACACCTTTCAAAGTAGTATATGGCAAGCGTCCTTACACTCCCCTAGACCTCCAGCCATTACCATTACCTCCTAGACTAAGTGCAGCTGGCCTTGATTTTTCAAAATATATGAGAGATGTCCACGCCGAGGTAAGGAGACATTTATCCCTTAGCACAGAATCATATGCAGCCTCTACAAATGTTAGACACAAGGATAGACAGTTTAACAATAGTGATATGGTACTTATCCGTGTAAAGCCAGAACGTTTTCCTTCAGGAAGTTTCACCAAGTTACATGCACGATGTGTTGGTCCCTTTCGAGTTACTAAGAAGTTGGGTAGCAATGCATATGTTATAGACCTCCCTTCTGACTTTGGTATTTCACCAATTTTTAATATTGAGGACATTACAGCATTCAAAGGTGATGCAACTGATGTGGTTGGAAGCTCATAGACAAAGGACATGCCAGCCTCCATTCCAAAAATTCCAGCAGCCATTGCCCTTAAAGATGAGATTGTCACCATCATTGATCGCCAATTCATCTCCATACATCATGGGGGATACTACAAATTCCTAGTCCACTGGAAGCACAGATCCACCTCTGATTCAACTTGGATCAAAGGCACTGCACTATAGCAACTACATCCTGAATTATTTACCGCATATGTTAATCATAACTTGCTAGAGTCAAGTTCTTCAAGAGAGCCAGCAAATGATGCAATTCTGGAGGCAGAGGAAGAGGAAGCTTAAACCACAAGTCTACCAGACATAAAAGACTTGCAGGATAAGGAAAACCTGATTATGTTATAAACTTATTAGCTGTAGAGTTTATCCTAGTTAGTTGTAATGTTAGTTCCTGGACAAATTAGGATTTGATTAAGTTTATGTATTGAATTATAATTCCCTAATTAGATAGTATTTAAAAAGGGGAGAATAGAACAAAGGGGACATTATTGTTTTCTTTGAAACCATTCATTCTATACAATAGAATTCGGAGCGATTCCCTTTACAGAGAGATTCTGTACTGTTAATTATTTTTCCTGCTCAATTCAACGAGAGGTTGAAATTGGTGGCTTTACATCACATTGCCTTCAGATTTAGGCAGCCCTTCTATAAAATCCATACTAATATCAATGAACGGGGCATGTGGTATAGGCAGTGGTTGCAGCAACCCTGGTGTGCAAGTGTTTTCTGTTTTATTCAATTGACAAATGGGACAGTCCCTAACATATTGTCTGACATGCTTTTGTTGCCCTTTCCAGTAGTACCCATTAGCCACCTTTTTGGCTGTAACTGTAGCTCCAGAATGGCCTCCCACGGATGAGTCATGGTACAAGGCAATGAGTTGAGTCTGAAGAGTCACATTACGGCCCACTACTATCTTCCCTTTTATGCATAATAAGTGATTAACCCACGAGTAGTGGGATGAGAATTGGTATCCCTGATTAGCTCCTGAATGAGGGTTTGGACAACTTGATCACCTTCCCATGTTGCTTTAATTTTGTCCATAATTATGGTGGCAATGGTAGAAACTGTTAAGGTGCTCAACTCAGCACAAGTCACCCTGGAAAGTGCATCTGCTGCAATATTGTCTTTCCCCTTCTTGAATTCAATATCGTAGTCAAAGCCTAGGAGTTTGGCCAGCCAAACATGCTGTGAGGGGCAGGTCACCTTCTGTTCCAACATATATTTTAAGCTAATGTGGTCAATGCGGATGGTGAAATGCTTACCCTATAAATTATGACGCCATTTCATGACAGCCAATAAAATAGCCAGTAGTTCTTTTCCATAAGTGGAGAGAGTTTATTGTTTAGGTCCAAATGGTTTACTGATAAATGCAATGGGATGGCCTTCTTGCATCAGAACTGCCCCCATGCCTTCGCTGCTGGCATCTGTCTCGACAACAAATTGTTTATGCAAGTCTGGTAATGCTAACACTGGTGGGTTAGTTGAAGGAAGGTTGCGGTTGCTGTGTCATTCCATCTATAGGCATCCTTTTGTAGTAGTTGTGTTAATGGTTTGCATATGGTGTCGTAGCCCTTGACGAATCGCTTGTAATACCCCGTGAGCCCCAGAAATCCCCTAACTTGCTTGATGTTGCTTGGAACAGGCCAGTCTATTATGGCCTTGATTTTCTGCGGATCAGTTGCTACCCCTGCTGAAGAAATAATGTGGCCAAGATACTCAACCTGGTTGCTGCAGAAAACACATTTACTGGCCTTGGCATACAGCTCATTAATCTTCAAAATCTCAAACACAGTTTTCAAGTGGCCTAAAGGGTCTGACAGGGAGTTGTTGTAGATGAGGATGTCGTCAAAGAATACAAGGATAAACTTTCGTAAGTAACTTTGAAAGATCTCATTCATCAGACTTTGGAATGTTGTCGGGGCATTAGTCAACCCAAAGGGCATAACCAGGAATTCATAATGCCCATTATGCGACTTAAATGTTGTCTTGTGAACATCCTCATGAGACATTCTGATCTGGTGGTAACCTGATCTGAGGTCTATCTTAGAAAAGATAGTGGCCCCAACCAATTCTTCCAAGAGCTCGTCTATTAGAGGAATAGGGAATTTATCCTTCACTGTTAGTTTGTTCAGTGCCCTATAGTCAATGTATAGCCGCCAGGACCCATCTTTCTTCTTGATTAGAACTATGGGAGAAGTAAAAGGGTTGTGGTTGTGCTGAATAGTTCCTGAATCCAGCATCTCTTGAATCATCTTTTCTAACACATCCTTTTGTAAACTCGAATGTCTGTAGGGTCTGAGGTTTACTGGATCAGTACCTTCCTTCAAGGGTATCTGGTGATCATGGCTGCGAGGTGGTGGCAGGTGCTTAGATTCTTCAAAAATCTCTTGGTAGTCCTTCTGCAGAGCTGCTAAACCAGTATTCTGAAGAGCACAGGGTTGTAACTTGGTGGACATTGACTGTTTTTCGTTGCATGTACCATCAACACTATGTAGGCTACATAGACTAATTTTGGCTATCAATCTGGTGCTACACAACAGGCCATTGAGTTGCTCTACTCGAATAGTCTCCACTGGTACCGGGTTGTCCCCTTTCATATAACTTCTTGGCCCTGCCACATAAATGCCATCCACATCTCTTCATAATTGCAAACAATGGTCTTCAGTTTAGCCAGCCACTGATTGTCCAAGATCATATCGCAATTTTAGAGGTCCAATGTGTACACATCAGTCTCGAAGGAGACCCCCTGCATTGACCATTGAAAGTTTTTTCACACAGAAAAACAAGTCATGAGTCCCCCATCAGCAACTTGTACAATTAAGGCCTTAATGCTGGTGAGTCTGCAATGTAAACTTTTTGAAACTTGGTTGCTAATGAAATTATGGGTGCTGCCTGAATCCACCAAAATAAACAAGGGTTGTTTTTCCACCCTGTCAATGACTCGTAGAGTATTCAATCCTGCTACCCTTTCTAAGGCATTGAGGGACAGGTGGGGGTTATGAGTTACCTGTTCTACTTCAATCACTCATTCCCCTTCACTGCACTCTCCATCCTCTTCAACAACACACAAGGAGTACAACCTTTTGTACTGGCACCGATGGCCAGGAACAAATTTTTCATCACACCAGAAACAAAGACTCTTAGCCCTTCTCTCATCTAAGTCTTTGCTTCTGATAGGCCTAGTGGTTCTACTGACTTGGTTGGTGTTATAGGGTGGGGGAGTTGGTGGTAACCCGTTGGAGAATGGTTTAGAAGTGTTATTGGAAGATCCTGGTAGGCTTTTGTTGTAATTGGGTGGAGTGTATGGTTTACTTTGATGAGCATATGCAGTTGGTTGGTAGGTTTGTTTATTAGGATTAGAGCTATAGTGCCGGTGGGTGAGGGTATTATCCTGTAAACGGGCAAGGGTATAAGATTGTTTGAGAGTTTTTGGTTCGAACATTTTGATCAGATTCTTGACCTCCACTTCCAGTCCTCCAATAAAAAACACCAGTGCATTTTTTTCAGAAATCTCTGATCGATTCCCGAGGATGTCAAAGTCTTTGATGTAAGTTTCCAAGTTATTTTTCTGTTTTAATTAAATGAGTTCTTCTAATGGATTTCTTCCCCCCCCCCCCCCAAAAAAAAAAAAAAAAAAAAAAAAAAACCTGCAACATAAGGCTTCTTCATACTCAGGCCATGACACTACCTCCCCCCCCAGATATCTCATGAAATTTTGGTGCCAACACAAAGTCATTCCATCCAGATAGTAAGAGGCCAATTTGAGCTTATCATGCTCAGCAACCTCTTCCACATCAAAATACTGATTGCATTTATAAATCCATTTAAGTACATCATCCCCCTCAAAGACAAGGAATTCTCGTTTTGGTCTACATAAGGAATAATAGGGAGGTGTACCTTCACTGGTTCCATTGAACTTGGCTGGGAAGTCCTTCGCAACAGTGTACTGAGGTGCAGCTGGTTGCTGGGGCGCCTTGTGTGGGTTGGTCTCACTGGCAGAGAGCTGAGTGTTTTGCAAGACGAAATCCATGCGAAAGACAAGGGCATCAAGGACCTCATTAAGCTCGCGGAAACATATATTGGTATCCGCCCTGGTGTCATTAAGTTGTTACTATATTTGATCATACGCTTGAGTGTGCTTAGGGTTGTTGGCTTCATCCCCCTTTCTGGCATCTTGGGACCTCGTCTCTAGTGGCATTTTCGGGTCGAAAGATGCTGCTCTGATACCATTTGAAGCAATCAGTTAAAAAGACGATCACTTAACAGTAATAAGAAGATGATAACAATGGAAGGCAAGGGAAGAGAAATACACAGATTGCTCGGTAAGAATAACAAAAGGAGTAAGGGTGAGAGAGAGAGAGTGTTTTCGAAAACTAAGAAATTTGTTATATCATTATAATTTCATGCCTCTGCTAGCAATATAATACACTATATATAACAGCTTTTTTCTTCTTAAGATTCTAGAGTTTGTACCTCTCAGCACGTGATCATTACATTCGAATATTAAAACACATAACATTAATTATAATTAAAATGTTCAAAACGCACCGTTTGACTAAACGATTATTTAAATTTCCCTTCCTTAAAGATTATTTATCCCATCTCTTCTTGCAACAATGCGTCCCATCTCTTCTTGCAACCATCACGCAGCTGTCTTGCTATCAATTCCATAATAGCATAAAAAAAGCGCGGTCTTCTGCTGCAAAATACAATTAATGTTTCATGTAATCAAGCAGCATTGAATTTTATGTATGATCAGACTAGACTGTCAAATTTTGGCCCTGCTGCACTTCGTAAATTCTATTCGCAAAAACAAAAAAACTACACAAGGTTTCATGATGCCTTCCATTACATGGTGGGTTGTTGCAAATAAACATAGTTATATACAAAATATGCCCCACGAATACAAATATAACTAACCATCGAACACTTAAAACATCACAAATATTACATTAATTAAATAACTACACGATGAGAATTTCCTCCTTCCAGCTTGCTCCAATGCTATGGAATTCACTCCATTTTTCGGGCTGCAATATCAGCTTTCTATTTCTGTTCTGTACAGAAATGCCAAAAGGAGTTCTCGTGCTCTAAAGTGGCTCTAAAGCGGGGGCAATTAGAGCCATGACTCAAGAAGCAAAACCAAAAAATATTATACTTGATCATGCATTGCTAACAGAGTTGCGTTTGTTCACAGCTTGGAGTTCCATTGGAGAATTTGTGATGCTTCCAACAGAACCAAGGGTTTGAGAGCTCAACTGTGGACTGGCGGGACCAGCCTCTGGATTACCAGAACTGATGGCATGGATTGCTCCTGAACTCAACTGGGGGCTCATTGGGGTTCGCTGGCTCATTTGCTGTGGGCTGGGCTGCTGCTGGGTTTGTTGGTTCAGTTGTGGAATTCCCATGGTTGACGGTGACCCCACTTGTGAAGGAGCAACAGCCTGTAGCGATGAAGTTTCTTGCTGCTGCTGCAGTAGCAGCTGTTGATGTTGCTGTGGCTGTAATTGTTGTTGCAGTTGTTGTAATTGTGGCTGCTGCTGCTGTAATTGCTGTTGCTGTTGCTGCTGCTGTAATTGCTGTTGCTGCATATAGTGATTCATCCCTGCCATCATCTTTGGTGGACCCATATGCCCCATTGGACTTCGTTGTATTACATTCATGTTGGTTCGGTTCAGAGGTTGGCCAAGCATGGAAAAACCAGCAGAGCCTGGGTGCATCTGTCTGGCTCCTGACATCCCAGCTATGCCAGACTGAGCCCCCCCTAACACACTCGCTCGATTGATTCTTTGTTTCATCATCTGAACAGTTGCAGGCATCATGTGTCCAGTACGAAGTTGCTGATTTAATGCATTGATATTTTGAGTATGGCCCAGATTTATCGGGTTCTGGCTGGCATTACTCATTCCAGTTATAGGAGCCATAGGTCCAGAGATTCCAGGACCTATTCCCCTCGCACCTCCAATGCTCATGGCATTACCCAGACCTCCTAGACCAACCATGTTATTCCCCATGCTTCCCATACCCATAGCCATCATCATTTTCCTCTGCTGCATCTGTGGCACCTGCTGCTGCTGCAACGGCTGCTGTGACTGCTGCTGCCCCTGCTGCAGCTGCTGCTGCTGCTGCTGCTGCAGCTGAAGAGTAGAAGGCTTGTTTACCATGTGACTACCCAACTGCATGTTTGAATTTGCTCCAATTGCACCTAAATCAGAGAGTGGATTTGATGGAAGCACCATTGGTGACCTCTGAAACTGTGAATTTTGCTGTTGAATTAAGGCATGTTGATTTTGTTGCTGCAGCTGCTGTTGCTGTTGCTGCTGTTGATGCTGCTGCAGAAGAGAATGCTGTGGATCTAGTTGTTGTGGTCTTGCAGGCATTGAAACCCCTGACACAAGACTTTGGGAGATCTGTAAGGCCTGAGGATTTCCAGTAGGCAGCATCCTTGAATTTGCTAGTAGATTGTGAGACGAATTAATAGACGCATTGCCACCAAGAGTAGGTTTTATATCATTCAATGACTGAACTGAAACTGCTTCATTGTATTGCTTCGCCTCAATAGCAGAATTATTAAGAGGGCCTCCAGAAACATTTGGTTGACTGCTTGAAGCAATATTAATACAGACAGGTCTCGGTTGAATATGATATTCCACAAGATATCCTTCCCGCATCATCTGGAAAAGTAAAATGCATTACTTAAAGTCAATTGCATGGAGAAGAGATAATCTGAAATCTCAAATTCTGAGAAAGAAATAATTTCCTTCAAGACATACCAGTGAACAAAATTGTGTTGCAAGCAAATCCGCAAAATGCTGTAACAGAAATTAGTCAGATATGAATAGAGCTTGTCAGGATAAGCAAATATTGATGTGACAAGTAAAATTGTAAGATACTTTGAAAACAGAAGAATTTCAGCCCACATATTAATTGTTCACTCAAACTTGCACACCAGATCTTTCTGATTGATGAAGTCATGCTCACAAGGACAGACAAATGAATCCAATACATATTAGTTAAGTTTGTGAAAATGGCAAATTCAAAAATACGAGGAAACCCAAAGAGTAGCAACAAAGATACTCAATGAACTAGCAGCAAAAATGAAAGGGTCAAAAAGAATACTAGCTTAATTAACAGTGAATGGGGTACACATATGCATGGCAAATGGAAAAGCAACCGGAAGGTACTAATCTGAGAATATAAAAGCTGAAATATCCATAATCCATAACCTTACTGGTTGTAATAATTAGGAGAATGCAATATCCACAAAAGTTATAACAAAATTTTCTTAAACTCCATTATATCCAAATCCAACAAATGAAATTTGTACAGTACACTTACAGTATTGGGCAACGTAGGAAGATAATCTTCTGCAGATAGAACATCAACTGCCTTCTCATCTGCTTCTCCGTAATGCATCACCACAGTACCATCATTTGGCTTCTCTGACATAATCATTCTATTCCGTACTTTTGTAACATAAGAAATAGCATTCCCTGTAGAAATGACACAAGGGATAACATAAATTGTCAGAGGCCATAAACTATATATTTTGTTGATAACACAACAAACCTTGAAGCACTCGTTCTGGCAGCGCGAAATCCATAAATCTCGTCTTGCAGATATTCATATTGCCACCTGCAAGAGACTTTGATAACTGCCTTGCATTACTATCTTTGAACTCCTCATTATTAGCTGAATTGGAGAGAAGAGCAGACAGATTTTGAAGTGAATAGGTGTTTGGTTTTGTGATAGAGTAATCATCAACTTTATTCTTTTTGCAGTTGAGTTGATGCCTGGAACAGAAGCAAGTAGAAAATGAACAGCAAAAACAAGATAGCGTACTGTCATTGGACTTCTAAGAGAAACACAAATCAAGATGTTCTCACAAAAAAACATATCAAGCTGACAGAATGGGAAAAAGGATTTGCCTTTTGACACTATTAAATTGTATAAAAAATTAGGGCACTGCCCCCAAACACACTTCTCCCAACCCAACAAATACATAAAGAGAAAAGAGTGTGCGTGAGCGAGGGGGATTAAATAAGAAAAAATATGCAAGATGGATCAAATATACATTTTCCCAGCATGCACTAGAATTGATTGATGCTCATTAAGAAGAAAAAGAAAATCTGATTAACTCAGACTCTATGTGGAATGACATTTAAGCATCTTGTGGCCAGAAGATAGGATTATAGTAATTAAAAAAGACCAGATTTCAATGTTAAAAGAAAAGGTAAGACAAGAAACAAATATGGAATGGAAAAACCGGTGAACTTTTTATACCTCATTGTCACTATCTCAATCTTCGCAAATCTTTCAAGCATGCTTTGATCAGCCATTGGTGGGGTCCCAATTGAAGGACTATTTGCATTTAATGGAACACTTATATTGCTAACACTTGCAGGAGACCCCACATTGCTCACATTGCTCATTATTGGGGTCTTGGGAAGGGAATTCGATCTCCGTTTTGCAGCAACCTGAGCCTGGTGCTGCCTTTGCAAGGGATCATTAGCACTGGAAGTCAAAGATGGGGCAGCAGCCATTGACTTCTCCCTTTGTGATGACCCAAGTGCAACAGTTGCTCCAAAATGGGGTCCAGCTGAACCACTGGACAATTCACCGGATTTTGATGATAGAGGCGAATGAGCTAACCCAGTTGATAACCGGGGACTTTGAGCCAATTTCCTCTTTTGGTGTGGTTCCTCCTTCCTACAATCTTGACTGAGATTGTTCCATCCACCCTGAGGGAAATTAGATCTCATGAGATGTTGTGGTAATCTTTGCTGTACCTGTAGTTGCTGTGTGTCCAAATGGCCTGCTTCTGCTTCCATCATCTGCCTATCATTTTTACCCTGACCAAGCACATCCGGTTTTTCTGTCTCTAACTGTTCTTCCTTGAGACCAAGTCTCATACCTGGCTGTCCTGCAGAAAATGATGTTGCTCCAGCATTTTGATGCACAACCCCTTCTAACATTTGGTGAGGATACTTCTGAATGCCTGAATTAGCATACTGAATTCCTCTTGTCATTGCTTGCTGCTGTAGTAATGAATTCTTCCAGTTCATTTCGGATTCATGGAGGCTGTCCATATGCAGCCCCATTTGCTGCTGTTGAATTCCATCAGGACCTGCTGGTGTAAGCCTTGCTCTCTTATTAAAACTAGATAAAGGCGATGATTGGGCATCTTGGTTCTCCCTTTTCCCATGAAGAGAACCACCAGGATTAATGATGTTGGTGTAAGCAACAATCATGTCCTGCCTGGAAGGGGAAGCTCCTGAAACATTAATGAGAGACGACCCTTGATCCTGCATACTTCTTGGGGAAATCCCAATTTGATACCTCTGCTGCTGGGGTACCAAAGTTAGTCCAGGAACATTGCCATCCGGAACAAAGCTTCTTGCTCTTAAGGTTAACATGTTGTTAGGGCCAAGGTTTTGAGTAGACTGGTTCTCCTGGACATGCTGTGGTATCACATTTCCTGAAATGATTCCAGAATCTCCAAACCTACTGTTAGAGCTTTCAGACACACGATTGATGAAAACGTTCTTTCCATGGATTCTGTTATTAGATGTGACAGTAACCTCAGGTGTCTGCCTTAATCTTTTTCTGTGGAAACTGCTCAGATCTAAATTGAGCTGCAAATGACATTCAGTAGGGTTGAGAAACATATGATGAATTACTTCAGCTGTAGAACATCAAGTTGCTCTCTAACTATATTACCTTGGTCGAAATTGGGTTATTACAGAGCCTATCCAATTTGGGAGTAGGATCTAGACAAAGATGTGGTTGCAATGCTTTCAATATGCGGGATTCTACTTCCTGCAGAAAAAAAGTGAATACAAAAATGTGGTGATATTAATTGTCTAAATTTAGTTTCGTGAATGAGTTCAACACGCTTACCATCAAATCACCATACGTCCAAGAATTATCAGAGATCATTGGGATATCCTTCACTACATTCTCCAATGACATCCTAAGGTGTACTTTATTGACAATAGGGAGCCCATCCATAGATGGAATACTAGACCCCTGCTTGGAAGCACATTTCCGATAATCTTGCACCTGTAAGCATTTTGAGATTAGCAAATTCTGAAACCTCCAAACATATCAGCTTCAATAACTTCTTGCCATCCACATGTGTTCACACACCCACATGCAATGCTCAAATGCATTCAAGGTTTAAAAAAAAAGAATGCACCAAGCATAACATTGATTGGTAAAGATAAGTAACTTTATTTGAATTACTTACCTCACACACAAGTGTTCCATTAACATATTTACATGGAATATCATCCAGAATATCTCCAGGTAACCGGCCAGATTCAATTGCCTCCAGATGCATTCACACATAGAAAGGAAGGAAAGTCAGTTTAAACTTTACAGCAAAGTTGAAATCCAAAGAGCAATTACAAGGCAGACAAGAAGATATGCTGGATAAGTAGGAAAACTGCCTCATCAATTGATTTTAAAAACTAAAATGGGGTATTTTTTACAACGAAGAAGTTCCTTGAGCCAACTATGCAATCTGAATAGTCTTTAAGTAGTCAAACTGAGCAGCAAATGAATCTGCATAATGCATCTTTACTTGCAACAAGTAGGTTAATTAAATGCACCATGGATAAGTTCCAAACCATGCTATGCAACAAACATACCACTGCATCAAAATGTCTGATCTAAGTGCTGCGTACATAATTTTCAATTTGAAAATAAAACAATCTCTTAGAACTAATCAAAATAAAACCCCTCACGGATTAGAAGAAAAGGATAAGTAGATATTTACCGAAAAGAGTGTTTCAGAAGCCTTATCATATGGATGCAACAACTTCTGACCATCTTGAAGTGGAGCCTGATGTGCAGCCTTAATCTAAAAACAAATGCACTTGGACTTGCAATTAACCACAAAGACGGTACGAAAAATGGATA